>CM069132.1:130898457-131475957 GCA_035221665.1 Okamejei kenojei
GTTTGACTGCGTTGGTTTTCTTTGGGTGCTCTGGTTTCATACCACATTCCAAAAGGTGGTGGGTATATGGATCGAACCACCGGAGGAGGCAGTTGAGGCAGGTACTATGATGACATTTAAGAGACATTTGGGCAGGTACATGGATAGGATAGGTTTAGAGTGTCATGGGCCAAGCACAGGCAGGTGGGATTAGTAGAGATGAGGCATGTTAGTCGGTGGGCAAGTTGGGCCAAAGAGCCTGCATCCATGCTCTTGACTCTATGGAAGGAAACCAGAGTACTCCAGTGAAACTTGTGTAATCACAGGGTGAACATGCAAACTACACATAAACAGGCCCCAATGTCAGATTAAACCTGGTTCTCTGTTGCTCAGAGGCAGTGGCTCTACAAGCTGCTTATAATGATCTAATGATCTCTGACAAGGATCCTAAATTGGATTGTATTCCTGTTCCCCTGAGGATACTTACATCAACCTCCAATTGAACTTTGAGTAGGAATCGGCTAATATTCCAGAACTAGTTACTTCTTGGGTATCGTTATAGAATTTCCATGCCTGAGAATCTTTGGGGGATTGTGAAACATGAAAGGCAGTGGTAACTTTTAATTCCCAATCTATTCCACAGAACTTGACATGTGACTATATCTGATTACCCCCCTGTGAATTCCTGTCAATATTTTTCTGTAATAATATTTTTATTAGAAGTAATCCATCATAACAACGGTAAAACAACTTTTCAAATACACAACCAACTTATTTCAATAAGTATATGAATGTTACGAATAATTCTTATACACTTCTATTTTTTTAGAAAGTAGAAAAAGAAAAGAATAGATTTTAATCAATAAGAATAGTGATTAAATAATAATTTTGATTATATAGGGAGAGAAAGAGAAGAGAGAAAAAAAATATATGTATATATTCTTGTTATATATATTTAATTAAAACAAAATATTATATATATTAAAAAAGAGAGATTATAGTATACATCTTAATAGTAAATAACACAATTTCAAATAGCGATATCAATAGAGACATGATACAAATAAAAAGTTATTTTACTTCGGAGTCACGTGAGTGACTACGTGAAGAACCCCGCCTGGCGCTAGAACGGCATTAGGTCGACGCTGACGGCAGAAGCAAGAGCTGCAGAGCGCAGCTCCTCGCAGCGGCCGGAACGGACCCGCAGGTAAGTGCAAGGAAAAGAGGGGACGTTCTAAAAAAGACGTTACCCTGTTAGAACCAGCAAAAGTGAAAGTAAAATTTAAAATCAGAGTCACGCTGGCGTACTGATTTAGCCAGATAATAAAAAAGAAAAATGGAGAAGTCTCAAAGGAAAATTTCGTGGGTAAAAAGATCGTCCCGGGGTGAAGCTAAAGAGTCGGGACAAGAGTTTAGTGCGGATCCGGTTCCGATACCGGTGGCCGCTGATTCACCCGTTAGTGAGACTATAATTTCTCCAGAAATGCAAACCACGGAGGAAAATGGTCCTAGAAAAAGTAAAAAGAAATCCGTGAGGCCCGTGGTTTCTGATAATGACTCTGATAATGAAAGTCCTCCGGATAATAAAGCTATATGGCTTAAAATGGAACATATGGAGAAAGTACTCCAAATTATAATGAGACAAGGGTCACAGTACCCAGAGGTTTCCCAAAATGACCCTGAGGGGTTTGAATATCCAGAATATGGCTATGTGCCAAATTGGGAGTTTGAAACTCCAGACCCAGGATTAAGGGTGGAGGAAGTCTCATTGGATATAATTCCAAGTGTATCAGGGCTGCAAAAGTCAGATCCTGCAAGTGGTGATGCGGATTATGAGTGCACACCACGAATAAAAAAGAAGAGGCCAGATGTGCCTGATATGGCAAAAGATTTTGCTATACCTGAAGGAAGTGGTGAGGCTATGGAAGAAAACCTAGCTGCCAGTATTAATTATATGGTATCTCACCAACTTCAAGATTCTGTGATGGTTGAAACAGCAGAATTATATAAAACACCGGAAAATTGCACCTCATTGAAGGTACCTACGGTTAATCCGTCTATATGGACGGCTATGACTCCAGGTTGAGAGGACAAGAAATAAGATTTCAAAGAATCCTCAAACTGATTTCAGCTGCCATTACTGCTTTTGGAAGGCAAATGGAAGGGTCGGAAATGGTTAAAATCCAAAAAGATACTTTGGGCTTATTGTGCAATTCCTTCTATGAAATTAATTGTATGAGGAAAATTGTGATTCGGCCCATATTTCATCCAAGGTTTGCAGGTCTGTGTCGATCAAGTGGTGTTCAAGCTCCTGGTTATCTATTTGGAGAGAACCTGCCTAAGCAAATAAGAGAAATGGATGAAGAGGCTAAATCTATTAGCCACATGAGACCTTTCGTTTTTGGACAAAAAAGGTATTTTTCGTCAAGAAGGGGATTTGATTTTGGAAACAGAGGCAGGAATATGATAAGAAAATATTACCATCCGACACAGCCTAATGTTCACCCGTATACGGGGAGAAGGAGACCACCACGTTCATATGGAGAGGTATAAAGTATTTATTCAATTCTTAAAGAAACTGTGGACAAATCTCCAGTTGGAGGGAGATTACAAATGTTTTATGATGAAAGGCTTGCCATCACATCTGATCGGTTTATTTTACAAACAGTTTCAGGAGCTACTATAACATTTAAAGAAGGTGTTAACTCTCCGGTACAAAATAAACCTGCTTATGGTTTTATATTTTCTGCAATTGAAGAGGCAGAAATTAATGTGGAAATTGACAAATTGTTTAAAAAAGGTGTTATTGAAAAAACTGTTGAACATAAACATCAATTTGTGTCAAATATATTTCCAAGAAGTAAAAAAGATGGTGGTTGCAGAATTGTTCTGGACCTTACAAACTTTAATACATTTGTCGAGTATAAACATTTTAAGATGGAAACATTCAACACTACAAGACATTTGATATCAGCAGGTTGTTATATGGCTACAATTGATTTAAAGGATGCGTACTATTCAGTACCGATACACCAGTTCTTTCGAAGGTATTTAAAATTTAATTGGCTTGAACAGCTGTGGCAATTCAAAGCTTTACCAAATGGGTAAGTTCAGCTCCCAGGCTCTTTACAAAGCTGTTGAAACGAGCTTTAGCACAATTAAGAGCACAAAAGCACATCATTATGGCTTATCTGGATGACATTTTAATCATCAATAGTAATCAGGAATCAGCTGGAAAATCAGTTTCAGCAACTAAAACTTTATTTGAGAAGTTAGGTTTCTTGATTCATCCAATTAAGTCCCAGCTGCAGCCAGCACAGTCAATTAACTATTTGGGGTTTGTGATTAATTCAGTTACTATGTTAGTAACTTTGCCAACAGATAAGATTGATGATATGTTAATGACCTGTAGGGGTCTCATTCACAAACCTTATCCCTCCATCCGAGAGGTAGCAAAGGTTATTGGTAAATTAGTAGCAGCATTTCCTGCAGTAGAATTTGGTCCATTACATTACCAAAACCTTCAAAGGGACAAAATAAGAGCTCTAAAAAAGAGAGCAGGCCATTTTGATAGGCCTATGCAATTAACAAAAGAAGCTTTATTGGAATTGCAATGGTGGATTGAAAATGTCCCACAAGCTGCTAAAAAAAATTCTGATACAACAGCCTGAAGTAATTTTACAAACAGATGCTAGTGCTCTCGGATGGGGGGGCGACAGATTCATTTACCAGCTGTGGGGGCAGATGGACTGTACAAGAGGAAATGTTTCTCCAAACATATGGTATTAACTATTTAGAATTATTGGGGGCGTTTTATGGGTTAAAAGCTTATTGTTCTACAAAAAAAAGAATCTGCATGTACTGATACAATTAGACAATAAAACAGCTGTTGCATATATTAATCACATGGGGGGAGTCAGATCGGCATCATGTGATTGTCTGGTCAATCAGATATGGCACTGGTGTATTAAGCATCAAATTTGGATTTCGGCAAATTATATCCCAGGTAAAGACAATGTGGTGGCAGACAATAGATCAAGGGTGTTTAAAGACAACACAGAATGGATGTTGAACCCAGTAATTTTCAGTAAAATTGTGATTCAATATGGGTTACCAGACATTGATCTGTTTGCATCAAGATTAAATCATCAATTGCCTAAATATGTGTCTTGGGAACCAGATCTAGATGCAGTAGCAGTAGATGCTTTTTCACTACATTGGGGGAATATGTTCTTTTATGCTTTTCCGCCATTTACGCTGGTTCAGCAATGTCTGAAGAAAATAGAACAAGATTCTGCCACAGGATTATTGGTGATTCCAAATTGGCCAACACAACCATGGTTCCCATTGATGTTTAAACATGATTAAAGAACCATATATGTCAATTCCTAGCAGCAGTGATTTATTAATAAAACTGGTAACCAAAGAAATTCATCCATTACATGCTTATATGAATTTGTTAATCTGCAGGTTTTGACCAGACCACTACAAGAGCTTGGATTGTCGGATAGAACTATGGATATTATAGTCGCATCATGGCGAGATAGCACTCAGAGACAATATATGACACATATAAAGAAATGGGAAAATTTTTGTAGACAATCAAATATATCCTATCATACTGTGACCATTGCAAAACATATTGAAGTTCCTTGCCGAGTTGCATTTTGAACAGCACTTACGTTATAGTGCCATTAATAGTGCACGTAGTGCCTTATCATTTTAGGACAAATCTCTGACCAGAAATCAATTGGATCACATCCATTAATATCCAGATTTATGAAAGGAATCTTTAACAAAAAAACCACCCAAACCAAGATATACAGAAATTTGGGATGTCAGCATTGTACTTACTTTACTTAGGCAATGGACTCCAATCGAAGTTTTATCATTGGAAAAGTTAACATTTAAATTAGTAATGTTAATGGCATTGGTTTCAGCTCAAAGGGTGCAAACATTACAAATGCTACGTTTAGACTGTATGCATGTGGCTGCAGATAACATTGTGTTTTATTGTTTACGATCTGATCAAATAAAGCAGACCAGGGAGAACTGGAGCAAAGGTAATGTTTCAAGCTTGCCCTATTGATCCAACGTTGTGTGTAGTTATACATTTGAATCAATATATAAAAAGTTACCAAAACTCTTCGAGGTGATGAAAAAAACATTAATGATTACGCATAAGAAACCACACACAAAAGCTTCAGTGCAAACAATTTCAAGGTGGTTAAAACAGGTGTTACTTTTAGCAGGAGTAGGCACTGATGTGTTCAAATCTCACTCCACCAGGGCAGCCGCTACGTCCGTGGCGAAGTTACAGGACGTACCGCTCGAACACATTTTAGAAACCGCAGGGTGGTGTAAAGAAGAAACTTTTTCAAAGTTCTACAATAAACCTGTTCACACAATGACAGGCTTTGGACACGCGGTGTTGGGTTCACTATAATCACCTGCTTTGTTTCACTATCGATTGATATTATCAATTATGTTATCACATATCTTTTATCACTTTGTAATGGTTTCCCCAGATGTTAAAAAGGGGGTTATTATATGTTCTTTTTGCATTAAAAGATTTATGGAAAGAACTAAAACTGGTCTGGTAAAAGGTTTTTTACTCATGTATGTGTTGACCTAGCCGGACTGTCGTATGGAAGAATTCTACGACATGGAAAACACAGAAGCTTCAAAATCTTCACATAGTCACTCACGTGACTCCGAAGTAAAATAGTAAGATTAAACGAGAACTTACCAGTTCGAAGTTTGATCGTTATTTTATGAGGAGTAACGATGAGGGATTACGTGCCCTCCACTCCCCACCCTCATAAAATAAATGATCATCTGGTAGTTCTAAATCTATGATGAGCCTTACTATCTTACTCCGACTATTGTGTTCTGTGTTTTTCATGCCGCTGCTTTGAAGTATGCTGTTCTAGCGCCAGGCGGGGTTCTTCACGTAATCCCTCATCGTTACTCCTCATAAAATAACGATCAAACTTCGAACTGGTAAGTTCTCGTTTAATCTTACTATTTTCATCTAATCCTGCCGGGTACCCATTGAGTTGTGATGCCAAGAACAGCTATCCCTTCAAATATTCTGTATATGGAGACCATATCTGTTCAAAGAGTTCGTATTTGTCCATTAGGACAAATCTGATTCTTTCCAAATGCAACGTCTCCAACATTTCCACTGTCCACATTTTAATTGTGGGGGATAATGTTCCCTTCCAAAATTTCAATATTAATTTTTTCCCTATTATCAAACAGTAATCCAAGAAATGTCTTTGGTTTACTGTTAATATTAGATTTGAATCCGGAACTCCTAATATTATTAATTTTGGATCTGGGTCCAGTTTAATTTTAAGAACTACAGAGATAACTCTAAAGATTTCTGTCCAATAATAATTGAGTTTTATACATATTACAAAACTATGTGTTAAGTTAGCTTCCAAGTTCTGACATTTATCACAAATAGAAGATATGTTAGGATAAATTCTATTTAATTTCATTTTTGAATAATGTAATCTGTGTAATACCTTAAATTGTATCAATATATGTCTAGCATTTAATAGTAAGATTAAACGAGAACTTACCAGTTCGAAGTTTGATCGTTATTTTATGAGGAGTAACGATGAGGGATTACGTGAAGAAGCCCCGCCTGGCGCTGGAACGGCATACTTCAAAGCAGCGGCATGAAAAACACAGAACATAATAGCCGGAGTAAGATAGTAAGGCTCAACATAGATTTAGAACTACCAGATGATCATTTATTTTATGAGGGTCGGGAGTGGAGGGCACGTAATCCCTCATCGTTACTCCTCATAAAATAACGATCAAACTTCGAACTGGTAAGTTCTCGTTTTAATCTTATTATTTTACTTCGGAGTCACGTGAGTGACTACGTGAAGATTTTGAAGCTTTCTGTGTTTTTTATGTCGTAGACTCATTCCATACGACACATTTTTTCCCCCAAACATTGCCTCAAGTTACGTGATAAATTATTTCACATTATAAAAAGAATAAAAGTAATGCCCTTTCCATTTGAAAGGCAAGTTTATCACAAATATCAATTGATATATATAATTTGATGGTATGAACAAAGCAACAATTATAGAGAACCCAACACTCCGTGTCCAATCCTGACACCATGACTGGTTCCATTTAATTTAATATTTATTTTACACCCTCCTGTGGCCTTGCATCTTTGCTCGAGCGGCTCATCCTGTGCCATTCCTGTGAATTTATCTACCTCCTTAACAGAGTGATTTTCCACATTTCAGTGTCTAGTTCCACTGAGTGTTATTCAATTTTTAACCATCTAGAATACATTTCTCTAGAACCATCAGTTTTTACTGAAACCTAATGTGTTTTTTTGTGTGTAATAAGTAGTGCTGTCTCATCACCACAGAGACTCTTACTTACTTCAACATATTTCATCAATGTTCACACACACACACACAATTTAAGGCCGACAGGATATGCTTATAGGTTTACCTTGGTTTCAGTTCTTCTTGGTCTGCTTTGTTTGGTAAATTCATAAACATATATGATAATGTATTCTGTATCCATATACAATTATAACATAATATTTGCGCTGTTTGCACTCTTATATTGATACTAAAGTCATCAGCATTATTACTTTCAATGTAACTTTTTTGAATTATTGATAGAGTTGGAGTCCATTGCCTAAGGCAATTCAGGACTATATTGATCTCCAGACATGTATTGCAATTTTGGACAGATTATATATATATATATATATATATATATATATATATATTTATATTTATATCTACATATATATCCCTTTCCATATCGGGATATTACGAATGAACCCGATAATTTCTTGGTTAGTATATTGTCCGTAAATAGGACGATAAACACTCTGAGCCCTATTATTGGCTCTATCAATTAGATACTCAGAAAAAATGCAATCCACAAGGAACTCACATATATCTAATATGACAAATAACTTTTACTGTGTACACGGACTTCCAATTTCTTATAAAAATATTGTTTTTTAAACATTTCTGCAAATTGCAGGTATAACACTTCTTTATACATAATTATTTTATTGTTATGTTGTTATATTAGTTAAACATTCATAGACTTCTTTGACCATCAAACTGTTGCAATGGTCTGGTCAACCTGCAGATAGTCAATTCATATTTTTCATGCCATGGATGCCTTTGTACAACAATAAATTACGGCAACTATGAATCATCACAAGTGGTTCAACATCACTCAATATTTATGAAAAACCATGCAGGATCCGTTTTGTGCCACCAAAATGCCTCTGGCAGTGTCCTGCTACATTTTCATCAGACACTGCCCTATCAGACAAAAAATGAGGAACATAAAAGAACATTTTTCCTCATGTAATTGAGAGAAAAGCATCCACCTTTCCTGTTCTTGGTTTACCCACGAGATCATTTGAAAGATCGGTGATTTAATCTGTATATGACCAGATTAATCGTAAGTAATCCATATTAATGACAATGTATTTTCCCCTCTTAATTTGTTGTCTCCGATAACATTGTCTCTTTCTTAGAGATAAACAGCTGGACTAAAACATTTTAGAATATGCCACATCTGTTTACTCAGATAACCCCATGATTATTATTTTACTTATCTTATGTGATTTAATATATGCCACAGCTGTGGTATTGTTCACCTTGATATGACATGGACACTTCCATAATAGAACAATCAATATTTAATCCATAACTCCTTATACTTCAATAATTAATACAAATGTTTGGAGAAATTTCTTAGGACAATCCATTTGCAATTACCTGGTATTATTGTCCATAGTCCCAACAAGAGACGTATCAATTATTTTATAAGAATAGATAATATTCTTATCTTACCCAAATATTCACAGAAGCTGTCCATCATCTGTTAATACTTGCTTCAGCTTGCAACAGCTGCTAAGCTTATAGTTGAAGCAGCTTGTGAACCCCCCTTTTTTTTTCCATTACTTTAATAATGATAATGTATCATTTGGTATTTGCATAAGCCTCTCACAAAGGCATACATATTCTTATGAGCTCCTGTATTCCTTCTTTTTGAGCTTTATTTACTCTTTATCTAGGCTCCTTTTCTAATGGAGGGACAAAGTATGTCAACAAAGCAATGAGACATATTTGTATCATGGAACAATTTTCCATCGCTTATGGTGCTGAATTTCTCCTAAATCCAGAATAGTAATTTATGAATATTTATGCATGCCTAAAACATAGGCTTTATGTGATGGGTCAAGTCCTTGCCTTTCAACAGGCTTGTAATTGCAGCACTAATTTGCAGCTGACTCTTTATAACCTTCCAATTTAAATGTGATCAAGATAAAGCATGACCATGTCCTCATTAGTGCAAGTGTTTATCTTTTATCAGTACAATTGTTCTTCCAGTATTGTGTTTAACAGCCTTGAACTGGTTTTTAATGCTTTAGACAATGTTTTAACTTGCACCGCTTGACCCATTTTAATTAATTTCAAGCACCTGTAATATTTGATTAACACTTTGTTAATAACAACTGTATTTCAACGTTGAAAATGTTTCCATTTTAATAAAATGTTCTTACACTGTTGAAAGTGTATATAAAATGATGTTTTGTGTGGTTTATACCATCACATCATTACACTGAGGTAATTTTATAATATAGATATGTACGTACCCCTTCTTTATTGGAGTTACTTTTGGGTGCAAACCTAAAATCAAATTTTTAGGTTTTCTTATACAGGTGAACCAATCCTTTCTACATTTTTTGTAGTCCTTAGTTTTATTAAATTAATGATTATAATACACCTGTAATCCCCCACAATTGGAGATTTCATGAATTTATTTTGTAACAGTTGTTTGCACCTCTTCAACGTACTTCAAGCCTCCTTTTCCCAATTATATGGGTTCGGATAAGGCTATGTTTGATTATGTTTATTTATCATACTTCTGCCTTTGTTTTGATCCATTATCAAATCTTTACATTGGATCATAATTTTCCCCCCAAAGTTTAAAGACCAATAGTCTGTTCTTTTGTAATCAATATTTTGAATAATCATAAGGCAGGTTTCATTCCATAATAATCAGGAGTTTAACATAACCTGATTTGTATTGATCTGCAAATCTAGAGTGCAGATTTGGTCCCAAATATTATATATTTCTTCCCATTGAGCTCCACAAACTGATGGCAATTTATTTTACTTCAAATGTATTGGTTATTTGCACAATATTTTATTTGTTTTCCATTGAATGGAAATGCCATGCACCAGTTTGAAATACTTTTAAAATCGTATTTCCTTTTATCTCATATAATTGAGACATGGATGTAACTAGTAGCGTGGATAAGGGAGAACCAGTGGATGTGGTATATCTGGACTTCCAGAAGGCTTTCGACAAGGTCCCACATAAGAGATTAGTATACAAACTTAAAGCATACGGTATTAGGGGTTCAGTATTGATGTGGATAGAGAACTGGCTGGCAAACAGGAAGCAAAGAGTAGGAGTAAACGGGTCCTTTTCACAATGGCAGGCAGTAACTAGTGGGGTACCGCAGGGCTCAGTGCTGGGACCCCAGCTATTTACAATATATATTAATGATCTGGATGAGGGAATTGAAGGCAATATCTCCAAGTTTGCGGATGACACTAAGCTGGGGGGCAGTGTTCGCTGTGAGGAGGATGCTAGGAGACTGCAAGGTGACTCGGATAGGCTGGGTGAGTGGGCAAATGTTTGGCAGATGCAGTATAATGTGGATAAATGTGAGGTTATCCACTTTGGTGGCAAAAAAACAGGAAAGCAGACTATTATTTAAATGGTGGCCGATTAGGAAAAGGGGAGATGCAGCGAGACCTGGGTGTCATGGTACACCAGTCATTGAAAGTAGGCATGCAGGTGCAGCAGGCAGTGAAAAAAAGCGAATGGTATGTTAGCTTTCATAGCAAAAGGATTTGAGTACAGGAGCAGGGAGGTTCTACTTCAGTTTGTACAGGGTCCTTGGTGAGACCACACCTGGAGTATTGCGTGCAGTTTTGGTCTCCAAATCTGAGGAAGGACATTATTGCCATAGAGGGAGTGCAGAGAAGGTTCACCAGACTGATTCCTGGGATGTCAGGACTGTCTTATGAAGAAAGACTGGATAGACTCGGTTTATACTCTCTGGAATTTAGGAGATTAAGAGGGGATCTTATAGAAACTTACAAAATTCTTAAGGGGTTGGACAGGCTAGATGCAGGAAGATTGTTCCCGATGTTGGGGAAGTCCAGGACAAGGGGTCACAGCTTAAGGATAAGGGGGGGAAATCCTTTAAGACCGAGATGAGAAAGACTTTCTTCACACAGAGAGTGGTGAGTCTCTGGAACTCTCTGCCACAGAGGGTAGTTGAGGCCAGTTCATTGGCTATATTTAAGAGTGAGTTGGATGTGGCCCTTGTGGCTAAGGGGGATCAGAGGGTATGGAGAGAAGGCAGGTACGGGATACTGAGTTGGATGATCAGCCATGATCATATTGAATGGCGGTGCAGGCTCGAAGGGCTGAATGGCCTACTCCTGCACCTAATTTCTATGTTTCTATGTTTCTATGGATATCATAAACGGATTCACCGTTGATATCTTTATAAACTTAAAAGTTTTTATCATATTCTGCTGTTTCACATAACAGCTTTGGTGAGACCAATTAATTTTTTTTTTTCATATTTACTTTTCATGGCCTCACTCATTCATTCAGGTATCGTACCTAGTACAACCTCTATATATATTTGGTGCTGGTGTACTTAAATAAAACATAAACGTTTTATTATTATTCTGCTGTTTTAATCATAACAGCTTTAGTGAGAGACCAACTAATTTTGGTTTCCATGGTTATTTTCCATGGCCTCACTTCTTATTCAGGTGTTGTACCTATTTACTGGTGCTGTGGTGGGTACTTCATGACCAGCCACCACTATCAGTGCATTTTTAGGGTCAGTTTTCCATTTTATTTTTACTGCCCTTGTTACTCCTGAGTTTTTCCCTCAAGGAGACTACCTTCAAACATATCTGAGGTAGATATTCCCACAACATTTCATCATATATATTAATATATGAAACCCCTTTAGGGGTAGGTTAGGGAATGTTTTGGGGCCTTTTAACCCTTTTTATAAAAATGGAGTGAGAGAGATGGTAACTGCTGTGGGTGGTTTGCCCATGTTTCCATATTTTATTTTTAATTTTTGGAATCCTTTTTCCAATTATTTTTTCAAGCCATAAAGCTTTTTTTAGTCTGAAGGCCTTTTATTGTAACTTTTTAAATTATGGCCTTTCTGACTTTATAAAATTCCCCCCCCCCCCCCCCCCGCCAAAAGTTTGTGGAGCGACTAAAAAGTTTTCCTAACGTAATTTTGACGGCCACCGGTATCGGAACCGGCTCCGTAATCTCCCGTTCCGATCGCTCCCCTTAGGACGTTCTTTTAAAACTCCGTTGTTTTTTATATAAAGTATTTCCTTTTATTTTAACTTTTACTTATTTTTTACTTTTAAATTTGTTTTAAATCCTGGTATTCAATACCACGGAGTTTTTTAGACCCTGAAAGTATTTTTCCCCTGCACTTACCTGCGGGCCCGTACCTACCGCTGTCGAGGAGCTGCCTCTGCAGCTCATGCTCTGCCGTCAGCGTCGATGTCATGCCGTTCCAGCGCCAGGCGGGGCTTCTTCACGTAGTCACTCACGTGACTCCGAAGTAAAATGAGCAACGATGTATATGTTGTAGGCTTTCTTCCCAAATTTCCTTCGTTATAGATAAATCTATTCCCATGTTTGTCGATATATTTCCGAAGTTGGGATTTCCCTATCCAAAATAGTATTGTATATAGACGCTATTAATTTTTCTGTATTTGGGTGTTTATTAAACAATTTACCTAATAATCCTGGTTTTCTATTTTTATAGTCTTGCATATTTGGCAATATAGTTTCTAATTTGTAAATACCTAAATATGGTATTTGACTGCAATCCATAGATATCCTGTAACTCTTGAAATGAAAGAAATTTTCCATTCTTGTAAAGGTGTTCTATCCTTTTAATTCCTAAATCATTCCAAAGTCTAAACCCCTTGTCCAATACAGAGGGCCTAAACAAAGGATTATTCATAATTGGCAAACAAAGTGACAAATTATCCATATGTAGGGTCTTAAATATTTGTTTTCAAATACGTCTATTGCTATGAATTATAGGGTTGGCACCATACGTCTTTTTTTGTACTTCCCTTGGTGCAAAAAGAATCAAACCTACATCAAAAGGCAAACAGTCTTCCTTTTCCATCTTTAGCCAGCTTGGCTCATGATCTAAATTTACCAACCAAAAATTCCTATTCTTAATCTGAACTGCCCAGAAATAATATAAGAAATTTGGTAGTGCTAGTCCACCATTTATTTTAGATTTACATAAATGTTTTTTTACTTATTCGATGATTTTTATAGTCCCAAATAAAACTATTAACAAAAGTATCTATTTTATTTAAAAAACATTTTAGGGAGATATAAAGGGATGGCTTGAAATAAATATAACAACTGTGGCAAAAAAATCATTTTTATAGCATTTATTCTACCGATCATTGATATAGGTAGTGTTTTCCAATATATAATATATATTTTTTAGTTTATTTAATAATTGAGGGTAATTATATTTAAATAGACAGTTATAAGACTTAGATACATTAATTCCTAGATATTTGAGTTTGTCTGTGACTATTTTAAGTGGGAATTGTTCTAATATATTTAATTTTATTCCAGTTATAGGCATAATTTCACTTTTATTCCAATTAATTCTATATCCAGAAAATGTACTAAACTTAGATATAACATTAAATAGATTGGGAATACTAATCTCCGGTTTTGTGATATAAATTAAGATGTCATCTGCGTATAAAGATATTTTATTCATTGTAGTTTTGGTATTATATCCATATATTTCTGGTTCTGATCTAATCATTTTGGCTAATGGTTCTATTACCAAAGCAAATAGAAATGGTGATAACGGGCATCCTTGTCTACAACCCCTAAAGAGATTAACTTTTGCTGATAACATTTGATTTGTTAATATTCTTGCAGTTGGATTCGAGTATATGATTTTTACCCATTTGGAAAATCTATCCCCCAGTTGAAATTTTAAATAAATATGGCCATTCAACCTGGTCAAATGCTTTTTCAGCATCTAAGGATATGACAGCTAGTTCAATATCATTCACTCTTTTTGAGTACATGACATTGAATAGACGTCTCAGATTATAGGATGAATAGCGTTTTGGAATAAAACCTGTTTGGTCATGATGTATTAAGTTATTAATCACTAAACTTAGCCTCCGAGATAAAATTTTAGTTAGTATTTTTTGAACAGTATTTAAAAAAGTTATTGCTCTGTATGATCCAGGGTCTTCCAAATCTGTATCAGCTTTAGGGATAAGTGTAATTGTAGATCCATTTAATGATTCTGGTAGCTTTCCTTGTCATAATTTCTATGTTTCTATGTCCACAATGTTTGTACCAAACATGATGCCATGTTAAACTGATCTCATTTTCCTGTACATGATCCATATCCCTCCATTCCTTATATGAACATAGAAACATAGAAACATAGAAAAATAGGTACAGGAGTAGGCCTTTAGGCCCTTCGAGCCTGCACCGCCATTCAATATGATCATGGCTGATCATCCAGCTCAGTATCCTGTACCTGCCTTCTCTCCATACCCCCTGATCCCTTTAGCCACAAGAGCCACATCCAACTCCCTCTTGAATATAGCCAATGAACTGGCCTCAACGACCTTCTGTGGCAGAGAATTCCAGAGACTTACCACTCTCTGTGTAAAGAATGTTTTCCTCATCTCGGTCCTAAAGGAATTCCCCCTTATCCTTAGACCCCTTGTTCTGGACTCCCCCAACATCGGGAACAATCTTCCTGCATCTAGCTTGTCCAACCCCTTAAGAATCTTGTATGTTTCTATAAGATACTCCATTCCTTATATAAAAGCTTCTTAAACACCACTATCATATCTGCCTCAACTAATATTGCATTCCAGCCCCCCCACTAGTGGAAACATCCTCTCCACAGAGCCACAACTTACAATAGGCAGATGGTGTTTAATCCAAGCAAGTGCAAGGTGCTGTATTTTTGGGAGATTGAGTGTAAGGGAAAAGTATCTAGTTTATGGCAAGACCTTTCACAGCATTAATGTGCGGAGGGAACTTGTGGTCCAAGACCATACCTCCATAAAGGTGCCAACACAAGGAGATAAATTGGTAAAGAAGGCATATGTTGTGCTGGCCTTCATAGGTCGGGGCATTAAGTATCAGAGTCAGGAAGTCATGCAGTAGCTTTATAGGATTTGCAGTATTGTGTGCTGCTTTGGTTGACCCATTACAGGAAGGATGTGGAGGCTTTAAAGGGGATGCAGAAAATGTTTACCAGAAAGCTGCCTGGATGAGAGAATTTAATTTAGTTTTGTGTAGAAATACAGCACAGAAACAGGCCCTTCGTCCCACCGAGTCCGCATCCCCACACACTAGCACTATCCTACACACACTAGGAACAATTTATATTTATACCAAGTCAATTAACCTACAAACCTGTATGTCTTTGGAATATGGGAGGAAACAAAAGATCTTGGAGAAAACCCACATGGTCACGGGGGGGAACGTACAAACTCTGTACAGATAGCACATGTAGTTGGGATCGAACCCGGGTCTCTGGCGCTGTAAGGCAGCAACTCTACCGCTGCGCTACCATGCTGAATATTAGCCAGGAGAGGTTGGACAAACTTAGATTGATTTCTCTGCAGCTTTGGAGTCTATGGAGAGACCTGATAGAAAATTCTAAAATTATGACAGGCATAGTTAGAAGGTCAGAATCTTTTTCCCAGAATGGAAATGTCAAAGATTAGAACGCATGACTTTAAGGCGAGAGGGACAAAATTTAAAGACATGTGAGGCAACCACATTGATGTTGCAGGTAAGAAGGCACTTCTACTTTCTGAGGAGACTGAGGAAATTTGGCATGACTCCCATGACTCTTACAAATTTCTACACATACACATTTTCAACCAAAATTACTGGGATGATAATGCGAATGATTAAGAGAGAAAAAATGCCATCTGTTAGAGACTGTACGTACAGTGGGACGGAAATCATCCGTTGGAAAGACCACCCTTTGACGATTTGAAGTTGCGCCAGGTGCGTTCCCCTTATAGTGAATTTTCCTTGGGAATTCTGCATTACTGTGGCCTTTTGAGTCTTGTGGCTCCAAGGCAAATTATTTTTTCCCAAGCAAAGTAGTGCATTCTTCAGCAGACTATTACAGACAGACCGAATACACAATCTTCGACTTCAGATCCCCTGTTGCCTGCTCTCACAGCCAATTCTTGCACCACGGATGTAACTAGAGGGCAGCGGTTTAGAATAAAGGGCCTGTCCCACTTACGTGGTCTTGGCATGCAAATTACGCGACCTCGTCGTCGCGTTGAGGCGCATGGGCATTGTGTGGTCGCGCGGGGCCGGTCCCACAGAGAAGTGCGGAGGGGTATGTAGTTGTGTGCGACATCGCGCGAGGCTCTGATATTTTTGTACCAAACTAAATCTTCGCGCGCCAACGGCCTGTCGCGTAACTGACGGCCTAAGTGCCACAGGCCCAAGACCCTGGCGCGACGCAACGTCTCACCTCCAACAGCAGCAGAAGCAGGCAAACGATCGCTGAGCTCGGCCTGGGGCTCACGGCCATTGCGGTCCGGATCCGCCCCCACTCCTACTCCCAGAGCGGGGCCAAGAAAATTGAAGATAGACACAAAATGCAAGAGCAACTCAGCGGGACCGGCAGCATCTCTGGAGAGAAGCAATGGGTGATGTTTCGGGTCAAGACCCTTACTATGTAAATGGAGTCAAGTTGGGAAAAGGGGAAGTACAATGGGATCTGGGGGTCCTTGTACATCAATCTATGAAAGTAAGCATGCAGGTACCGCAGGCAGTGAAGAAAGCGAATGGCATGTTGGCCTTTATAACAAGAGGAATCGAATATAGGAGCAAAGAGGTCCTTCCGCAGTTGTACAGAGCCCTAGTGAGACCACACCTGAAGTATTGTGTGCAGTTTTGGTACCTTAATTTGAGGAAGGACATTCTGGCTATTGAGGGAGTGCCGCATAGGTTTACAAGGTTAATTCCCGGGATGGTGGGACTGTCATATGCTGAGAGAATGGAGCAGCTGGGCTTGTACACTCTGGAATTTCGATGGATGAGAGGGGATCTCATTGAAACATATATGATTGTTAAGGGCTTGGACACACTAGAGGAGTCCAGAACCAGAGGCCACAGTTTAAGAATAAGGAGTAAGACATTTGGTACGGAGACGAGGAAACACTTTTTCTCACAGAGAATGGTGAGTCTGTGGAATTCTTTGCCTCAAAGGGCGGTGGAGGCGGGTTCTCTGGATGCTTTCAAGAAAGAGCTAGATAGGGCTCTTAAAAATAGCGGAGTCAGGGGATATGGGGAGAAGGCAGGAACGGGGTACTGATTGGGGATGATCAGCCATGATCACATTGATTGGCGGTGCTGGCTCGAAGGGCCAAATGGCCTACTCCTGCACCTATTGTCTGTTGTCTATTGTCGTTCAGACTGAAGAAGTCTCGACACGAAACGTCATCCATACTTTCTCTCCAGAGATGCTGCCGGTCCCGCTGAGTTACTCCAGCATTTTGTGTCCATCTTCAAATGACGTCACGCGCTGCAGACGGCCATGCAGGCGCATAAAGTCGCGCGTGACCTTCGCGAGACCGTCAAGCCTCAACGCGACCATGAGGTTGTGTAATTAGCTTGCCAAGGACACGTAAGTGGGACAGGGGCTTAAGATGCTGGGAGATCTGAGGAAGTACTTTTACACCCAGAGGTTTGATGGACTCTGGAATCTAAATTTGTGTTGGAGGCAAGAGACAGGTATTTGTGTACATAGAGTACTTTGATTGCCAAGGCACAACTTGATATGGTTAAGTGCGAGTAAAGTGGATGAGTATAGGAGTAGGTAAGCATCTGATCGTCTTCATGGTCATGGTGTGTCAAGATGTGCTGAGGTGGTTGTGTTCCCTGAGACTTATTAGTGTCGATCATTGTGCAAAATGGCACAAAACTGATTAACAGAGACTTCATGCACTACATTTAGGAAATAACGAAAAAAAACTATCCATAATTTACTCAGGCACAAAGGTATAAAATCTTAGTATAAGAGACAAACTGTTGGAGTGACTCAGTGGGTCAGGTAACATCTCTGGAGAACATGGATAGGTGGTGTTTTAGATCTGTATCCTTTTTCAGTCAGTAGACCCGAAACATCACCTATCCATGTTCGTCAGAGATGCCACCTTACCCGCTGATATCTCGACTTTACAATCGTGCAAACACTCGGCAACAACAGCGAGCCACGCCTCACTTCTGGTCACGTGATCACATTGTATTAAATGCGTTTTCGACTTACGATATTTTTGATTTATGGTGGGTTTATCGGAACGTAACCCCATCGTAGGTTGAGGAGCAGCTGAATTTGAATAGTATTTGTGCCATGAATCTTTTATTGAAGCTTCTTGTACTTAAATACGGCAAAATCTGCAATAAAACACATTGTAGCAATCAGTGAAGAATGTTTTATTCAGATATAAACAGTACCAATGCCCTTTAAAATATTAAATGTTTATTATTCTTCATGTCTTTGATTAGTGGTATAACCATATAACCATATAACAATTACAGCACGGAAACGGGCCCTCTCGGCCCTTCCAGTCCGTGCCGAACATTTATTTTCTCCTAGTCCCATCTACCTGCACTCAGACCATACCCCTCCATTCCCTTCCCGTCCATATACCTATCCACTTTATTTTTAAATGTTAAAATCGATCCTGTCTCCACCACTTCTGCTGGAAGCTCATTCCACACAGCCACCATTCTCTGAGTAAAGAAGTTCCCCCTCATGTTTCCCTTAAACTTCTGTCCCTTAATTCTCATGTCATGCCCTCTTGTTTGAATCTTCCATACCCTCAATGGGAAAAGCTTATCCACGTCAACTCTGTCTATCCCTTTCATCATTTTAAAGACCTCAATCAAGTCCCCCCTTAACCTTCTACGCTCCAAAGAATAAAGACCTAACTTGTTCAACCTTTCTCTGTAACTTCGTTGCTGGAACCCAGGCAACATTCCAGTAAATCTCCATTGTACTCTCTCTATTTTGTTGACATCCTTCCTATAATTAGGCGACCAAAATTGTACACCATACTCCAGAATTGGTCTTACCAATGCCTTGTACAATTTTAACATTACTTCCCTACTCCTATATTCAATGTTCTGATTTATAAAGGCCAGCACACAAAAAGGTATGATAGTGTGAAAATCCTATAATACGAAATCAAACTCTAATGCGTCATACAACCTTAGTCATTCTGCTTTTGTAATGGGAGCTAAACAGAAACAAATGTTGTGTTCAAAAGAGGAAAATTAAACACTAAATTATGGGATGACCTCATGCCCCCCGGCAAAGTAAATGAATTTGTTTCTTTGCTTGTTAGACCACCACGATTAATTTTGGGATCTCACTCCCAGTGCTAATGGCACTTGGGTTTGGAAGTTAAGATGTATTTCCTCTGATGAGTTTGATTCACTTTAAAATCTTTAAATCTGGATCAATGAAAACCATATATTTTGGTAATTACCTGCTCAAATACTTTCACAGTCCTGAAAATCGCCATTTTTGATGGCCATATCCCCTCTGTGAAAAACACCTTGGAATTTCAATCCTCCATTCATAATTTCTAACTTCAATCATTCCATGGCTGTAATATCTTTTAATAGGGTTTTTAGAATTTCACACAATACAGCATCTGTACCTGACCAGTGTTACACATTATTATAATGGGTTACTATTTTTGACTTGCAGATACAACTGTAGTCTCAAGAGCAGGGATGAACGCTTAGAAACTGAATTTTCACCCAGCACAATTGGCCAAAACAGTGCAAAGATCAGAGAATGCGATGCAACCAAACTACTGTGATGTTTCACACTGGTTCAAAATTTAATTTGCCTGAATCACATCACGGCCACAAACTTGGCACCACTCCCAGATCTAATTGTAAGGTTTCTCCTACGATGCCTTCAAGTGCATTCCATTTATTAGATGCAAAGGAGCTGGATGGCAAGATTAAAAATAAAAAAATCCTAGCAAATAAGTTTATTTTGCAGTAATTGACAAATAAACGGTGATCTGTGCTGATCGTGGGATGAGAGGCAGAAGGAAGGAACATAATCCACAAAGATGCAGTGAACACTGCAGCAAGAACATCTCCTTATATTGTTTAAGAAAGAACTGCAGATGCTGGAAAATCGAAGGCAGACAAAAATGCCGGAGAAACTCAGCGGGTGAGGCAGCATCTATGGAGCAAAGGAATAGGTGACATTTCAGATCGAGACCCTTCTTCAGTCTTGACCCGAAACGTCACCTATTCCTTTGCTCCATAGATGCTGCCTCACCCGCTGAGTTTCTCCTTATACTGTCACTTTTTAATAGACATCAGCCAGCAGAGCAGCTGCCTTACGGTGCCAGAGACCTGGGTTTGATCTTGACACTGGGTGCTGCCTGTACAGAGTTTGTACGTTCTCCCTGTGACCTGCATGGGTTTTCTCCGGGCACTCCAGCTTCCTCCCACATTCCAAAATAGTACAGGCTTGTAGGTTAATTGGCTTGGAAAAATTGTAACTTGTCCTTGGTGAGTAGGATAGTGCTAGTGTATGGGGAATGCTGATCGGAGCGGACTCGGTGGGCCAAAGGGCCTGTATCCACGATATACCTCTAAACTAAACTAAACTAATCAGCTTAAAGAGCTGCATGGTAATAAGTTGAAATATCATAAGCAGAATTGTTTAACAAGTTTAAAACAAACACATCTGTCCATGATAAGTACTTCGAGCATAATGACCAATCTACACTATTTTAGAATCTGAGATTTAAAAACTGTATTCTCATTTTGCACAATAGATTCTTGGTAGGTATTTTAGGACCAGAATACTTTTTAAATAGTAATATCGTCAGATCACAGATTTTCCTTGATTGACACCAGAAAGGACTGCTAATACCTGTGGTGAAGAAATTAGTGTTTACTGATTCTACTGAGTTTACTGAGGATAGAGCAGTGGATGTTGTTGACATGAATATTATTAAGTCATTTTGTAAAGTCACTATGGTAAATTGATCTGGAATATTAAAATGGACAGGACTATCAGTGATGTGGTTGTATGGATTCAGAACAGCCTTCATGATAGAAGAGGGAGGGATCTGGCGGTAGGACAATATGCAAACTGGAGGTCTATGACCAGTGGAGTTCTGCAGGGGTCCATGCTGCGATCTCTGTTGGACATAAATTTGGGTGGGTTGGTTAATAGATTTGTCACCAAAATTGCTGGGATCGCAGTTTGTGAAGGAAGCTGTCAAAGTATGCGGGGAGATATAGATAAGCTACAGAAATGGGTGGAGAAATGGAAGATGGAATTTAATCCAAGCAAATATGAAGTAATAACATTGATGTACAGAAGGACCTTGAGGTCAAAGTCCATAACACCCTTTCAGGTGTCATATCACAAAATATACATCAGCTACCGCTGCAGAATAAACAGGAAATGCAATACTTGGGTATTCTAGAATTATCTAAGCATTTATGCAACCCATCTCCCATGCTAACTTCCTCTTTCTCTGCTTAGTGATCAATGAGTAATGTTGGTGACATCAGAGATATACTCAAGTTCAGAAAAAAAAGAAAACTTTATTGCAACTAAGTTTATCTCTTTTCTTAAATCATACACTTTTCCAGCTATTCAAACTGACTCAATAGTTTATTTTTAATTATTTGCAATGGAAAAATACATCTTTGTTTTACTAAAAGTATATTTAGCTTAAATGGTTTTTCTCAGTCAAAAAAGATTAGAAATGGTTGACCCTGGAAACAAAACTGAGTGCATCTTCAGTCATTAAAGCTATTGACCAAGTCATACAGCATGGAAAAAAGGCCCTTTGGCCCAACTCGAGTCAAGAGTGTTTTATTGTCATATGTCCCAGATAGGACTATGAAATTCTTACTTGCTGAAGTGCAACAGAATATGTAAACGAAGTACATAACGGGTGAAGATAAAAAGTTGTGTGTGTATACACATGCACACATACTCAATAAAGAACACATTTTGTGCATTAATAATGATAGTCTGTTGCAGTTCAGAGCTTATTTGTTGCCGTGTGTAATCGCCTGATGGCTGTGGGGAAGCAGCTGTTCCTGAACCTAGACCCACTCACTTGCCCCATTCTAATCTCCTGATCTTCCAGACATCTGACCCTCTTCATGCTCCCGCTTCACCACAGACCTCTTCCCATGAATCCTAGACTTAATTGTGGCATCCAGACATATTTTTGCAAGTGAAAGCGGCAACTACAGGGAAGAGTTATCCAAACTGCAGGACACATGAAAAATAATTGGTGACGTCTTTTGGCAACCATTTCATGTATCTCTGCAGTTGTAGCAATTCTAAGTTGCAATGAATTTGCAAACAATGAGAAACATGGAAACACAGAAACATAGAAAATAGGTGCAGGAGTAGGCCATTCGGCCCTTCGAGCCTGCACCGCCATTCAATATGATCATGGCTGATCATCCAACTCGTATCCTGTACCTGCCTTCATTCCGTACCCCCTGATCCCTTTAGCCACAAGGGCCACATCTAACTCCCTCTTAAATATAGCCAATGAACTGGCCTCAACTACCTTCTGTGGCAGAGAATTCTACAGATTCACCACTCTCTGTGTGAAAAATGTTTTTTTCTCATCTCGGTCCTATAAGACTTCCCCCTTATCCTTAAACTGTGATCCCTTGTTCTGGACTTCCCCAACATCGGGAACAATCTACCTGCATCTAGCCAGTCCAACCCCTTAAGAATCTTGTAAGTTTCTTTAAGATCTCCCCTCAATCTTCTAAATTCTAGCGAGTACAAGCCGAGTCTATCCAGTCATGCTTCATACGAAAGTCCTGACATCCCAGGAATCAGTCTGGAAAAGTTGGATGGCAATGGATTTCGGATTTTTGGAAGAAATATTCTGCAAAGAAAATATACATGAATGGGTAGCTTGAGATTCTGTACCCAATATACACAAATGTGCAAAAGAGGCCAACCCATTTTTTTGTTAACTTTATGAATGGAAGCAATCAAATAACAACTGTTGAGAGTAATGTTTTCAGCATTACTGTCACTTTGGATTATGAACAGGGCATTGAAGCTGCTGATTATACTATGTAAGCAAGATGTCAAGGTGAAAATCTATGATTCTAGCAATATTTCTATTGAAACAGAAAAACAAGTGAAATTTAAATACAGAAAAGCCTCTAATCTGCCGTCCCATCATTCAGAAGTCTGAATGTCTCAGCATCTGGTTCACCAGGTAATATTCCTCATGCTCCTTTCTCACCCTTGAACCCATTGGATCACTCATCATTCTACTATGCACCAACTTATTTTTTAAAAATTATAAATGTGTTGAAGTATTAATGCGACTAACATGCAAGATTCCAGCAAATCTAATCATACGACACCACATGCCCCGAGTATGTCATTTTGTGGAGTTTAATTCTGGAAGGTTTTTTTCAGATAATAGCGAATGTTGGCTAAGAAATAAATAATTAGCCTCGGAATGGTATATGGGAACTATCAATTCAAAGTTATCACCAAGAATCTCATTTGAGAAGTTGGGGTGCATGTATCTATATAGAAAGTTTCTCGAGCAAGGAATATGTTTTTTTTCTATTCATCATTTTCTATGTCTTCACAAACAACAGTGGGATTTATTGATCATTAGGTGGGGAGTTACTTGTCTTGAACTAAATATATCCAGGTGAAGGCATAATCTCCCATTATTCCCAGTTTTATGCAAATAACATGTGGTCTCAATGAAGAATTAATGTAGATGACTGATTGGACAAGTCTGTGGCTTGTTGTGAAAGGTAGAATTATGTTTAGGAAAGAATTGCAGATGCTGGTTTAAATCAAAGATAGACACAAAATGCTGGAGTAACTGAGTGGGACAGGCAGCATCTCTGGAGAGAAGGAATGGATTGTGTTGTTCCCTTGTGCATACTCTAGAAGCTGCGGTTGATGAGATACTATGAGATGAGGTGGTGGATGTGTTGTCAATGAAATGTCCTGCTTTGCATTTGTCCTGCGATGGCATTTTATTGCCACAGTGTCACGCATAATGACAAGTGTTACAAGGGGAGAATGTGGTACAATGAGAAAGTAACCACTCACCACAGAATAGCAGGTCTTTGAGTTGTCCTAATAAACCTGTTTGACTAGACCACTTAATTCTTGGACAAGAATCAACATGTTGGTGGAAGATTTGGAAGTAGTCATTCTGTTACTTACTATGAAGTAGTTATAACCTGGGACTGGTTTCTCCTTCACTTTTCCCTTGCACACATACATATTCTCCAAATGTTCCATGTGAGAGAGAGTGAGTTTCAGTTTTTTTCAATAGTTTAGGATGGCAGAGTGGCAAAATGATAGAACTGCTGATTCACAGTTCCAGAGACCTGGGTTCGATCCTAACCTTAGTGCTACCTGTGTGGATTTTGTACATTCTCCCTGTGAACGCATGGGTCTCACATCTCAGATGTGAGGATTTATAGATTAATCGGCCTCTGTAAAATTGCCCCTAGAATGTAGGAAATTGATGAGAAAGTAGGATGACACAGAACTAGTGTGAAACAATTGTTGGCTTGGGCAGAAGGACTGTACCTCCAATACTTTGAATAATTGCATTTCTCGTAAAAATCGCTAGTCTATTTACTGGTCTTACTTTCTTATTTATGGCCTGAAGTTTTGGAATGGTCCTAAAGTGGAAATTGTTTCAGCAAGGAAACATCTGAGAGGTCACCTCCTCGATCTTTGGTGGAAATGGTCCAGTATATAAAATATTCTTCCTGTGAATTCGAATTTACCTGTCACCTTTGTAAATATATTTTGCATTTGCTCTGCTGCTTCTTGCATTTTATCATAATTGCTACCTAATTTCAATAACCGTCATTAAGGGGCAAAATGCAAAGTACCGGAGGAGCATTTCTGGAGGCGACAGGTGACGTTTCAGGTTGGGACCCTTCTTCAGACTCCTGAATGTGACAAATGGTGAGAGGAACAAAGTAAATAGACTCTTCTCTGCTTCTGATCTCCATCCAACATCTGAAATACATTGACTGTGGGTTGTGATTAGACTCCCTCCTGATGCAGATGGTCATCACCTGCCAGGAAGGGAAGGACCAGTGAGCCACATAGCCAGGAGGAAGGGCTGCGGGCTGCAACTCCTAGAGGGAACCTGCCGAGCCCGGCCCCTGCTTGTCCACCAAGGGCTGGTGAACTGGAGAGGAGGATGGTAAGAGAGTGATCCGGGGTCTTTCCCTCCGTGCCATCAAGGTTGGCTGTGGGAGGCACCCCAGGTGCACAAAGGCTAAAGGTAACCATGCAAGGAAAGGGACGAAGGTTTGCTGGACGATCCAGACGCAGTCGACCGATGGCTGGAGCCGTACAGCAGCCTGGGGCTCGCCTGGATCGGGCGAACGGTCTGATCGGTTACTGAACTGAATGCAAAAAAAATTGTATGTACATTATGACGTCATGTTACAGTTGTACAAGACATTGGTGAGGCCACGTTTAGAGTACTGTGTTCAGTTTTGGTTGCCCTGTTATAAGAAAGATGGTGTTCAGCTGAAAATGGTGCAGAGAAGATTCACAAGGGTGTTGCCAGGACTTGAGGGTCTGAGCTATATGGAATGTTGAACAAGCTCGGACTTTATACCCTCTTTTGCCTTCAGCCTTTTTGTAGCAATCTGTTGTTGGAATTCCAGCCTCTTCAGTTTTGCTTTGCCTTGCAAGTTTGTGTTGCTCTGAAACTATTCCTGAGATTTTTTTTTGCCCACCTTAAAGGCAGCAATTCCCAACAATGCACTTCTCACCCAATACTGAACTTCCAGAATGAACTATTGTTTCAAGTCTCTAATGGTTTATGGGCCTAACCTAACTTAGAGGCCATACAGTAATCACCCCCTAGTCCTTACCTTCCACCCCATCAGCCATCGTGTACAACACATAATCCTTCAAAATCTCCACCACCTCCAACGGGATCCAACCACTAGCCACATTTTTCCATCTCCACCCCTTTCCGCCTTCCACAGAGACCGTTCCTTCTGCAACTCCAGGGGCGGAAACAGCAAGGGTTAACAGAATTGAGAAGATTCAATGTTCAAGCCCTTGAACTTAAGAATCTTAAGACTCAAGAACTTAAGCCCTTGAACATTGAATTTTCTCAATTCTGTTAACCCTTGCTGTCTCCGCCCCTTCCCACCTCTCCCTCAGCCCTCCGGCCCTGGCATTCCCTCTCTCTCCATCTCCCTCCCCCACCCTAGTCGCACTAGCTTCTCATTTTCACACCACAAACAGCTTACAATGGCTTGTTCCCTTTATCATCGATACTTTTTTGCATATCTTTCATTCATTGTTCTTTATCTCTCCACATCACTGTCTATATCTCTCATTTCCCTGATCCCTGACCAGTCTGAAGAAGGGTCTCGACCCGAAACGTCGCCTATCTCCTTCGCTCCTTAGATGCTGCTGCACCCGCTGAGTTTCTCCAGCATTTTGTGTACCCTTGGACATACTTGGATTGTTTTCTCTGGAACGTTTGAAGTTGAGGGAAGACGTGATAGAACTATATAGAATTATGAGGTGTGGGATAGGATTGATGCTCAGAACCTTTCTCCCAGAATGAAAATAACAAATACTAGAGGGTGTGGCTTTAAGGTGAGAGTGGCAAAGTTAAAAATGTGCGTGGCAAGCTTTTTACACTGGGTGGCTAGAACGAGAGGTGATGGAGGCAGATATAGTAGTAAAACTTAAGAGGATAAGTGCATGGATATGCAAGGAATGGATGGAATAGGGTTTATGTGCAGGTAGATAAGAGTTTGTCTTAGCATCATGCACAGCACAATGTGGGCTGCAGGGTCTATTCCTATGCTGTACTATTCTAAGTCTAGAGTCAGCTGAACTGATTAAGTTGGCTGAACTGTGCGCCTGTTTTTATTCAGACCAGTCATAGCCTCAGAATTAAAGGACATTATTTTAGGAAGGAGACGAGGAGAAATGTCTTTAGTCAGAGGGTGCTGAATCTGTGGAATTCTTTGCTACAGAAGGCCGTGGAGGCCGTCAGCGGATATTTTTAAGACAGATAGGTTTTTGATTAATACAGGTGTCAGAGGTTATGGGGAGAAGGCAGGAGAATGGGGTCAGGAGGGAGAGATAGATCAGCCATGATTGAATGGCAGAGTAGACGATGGGTCAAATGGCCTAACTCTACTGGAGAAGCAGGCAGTCGGCAGATGCACATAAAACAACAACCAATCTGTCATACCCCAAATAGGCCACTGCCAGCTATACAACAGGTACTTGTTATTGACGTTTCCTAGAGATTTGTAAAGTGAGTCGCAGAAGGCTTTACTGTTTATCACCAACCCAAAGAGAGCTGTTTTACTCGTGCAGAGGTTGATTAGGGAGCATGCTATGCTGCCACAGGGCTGAGTCACTACATTCTCACGTTGCTACTTTTAAATCTGGCCGATTAAACTCTGATTACAGGGCCAGGCTTCCTGTCGCAGCTGCACCCGCCCCGAACTTTGCTGTCTTGTGTCTCTATCAACTTCTGTCACCCACTCCACACAACCCCCAAGGAGATCAAAACGCGGTTTAAAATCTCTTTAAGCCACATGCCCCAATGCTGGGGCAAGCAGTTCAATTCGGGCAGGAAGAGATATTTTGAATTGGAAATGGGGCATGGACTAGCTGCAAATAATTGTTGGTTGAACTCACATGCTGAACAAATTGCAAGTGTGTGCAGCACCAAAGCCAACAAATATGGTTCGGGTGACACACCAATCGAGCTACCCAGAACATCGGCAATGGATCTCACGCGTTGGTGGGTTAGTGCAAACTTTCTAAATGATGTGGCTGCTGAGGAAGTATTTGATTGTCACCCTTCAGTGCGCTTGATCGCATTCGTGTGAATGAATAAAGCGGGCCCAGCCTGAGCCGGCACACACCGCGAAGGGGAGGAAGGAGAACCGTCCAAAAGCACCTCCCGTCCCTGTCACATAAAGTGCCCGACGTGGGACGGGTTTCAACCAGCTAAATGCTCAATCGTCCCTTCCACAATCAATCGAACTGAGGGATTCAGTGAGGGAACCGTTCCCCAGTCCCCGAGGTCGATAGAAGCCCTCATGTCGAACCCGCCATGGATGATGGAGACATAACCAACTGCAGATGCTGGGATCTTGAGTAAAACACAAATTGCTGGAGCAACTCAGCGGGTCAGGCAATATCTGAAGAAGGACGATCCATCCCTTCCACGGATGCTGCCTGTCCTGCCGAATTACTCTAGCACTTGGTGTTTCACTGATAATAAATGACTTGCAAGCAGCAAACCTAGCAGGCGAAACCAACCAGACACTGTTCCCTCTTTAAAACATGATAACCCTTCCATGCCACCCGCAATGGTGTTACAAAACGAGTACCGTGGATCAGCACTTTTTCTCCAGAGATGCTGCCTGACCCGCTGAGTTACTCCAGCATTTTGTGTCAATCAGGAGTGGCTTTACAAAAGCCTCAAGAATTATGAGAAATGTTTACATTTGCATAAATATTTATAGAATTATTCATAAATCCGAGTAAATATTTCGCGGGTCTATTCCAGAAACAATCCGTTTCCTGAAACTATCTAAACAGCCAGGAGTTCCTCCAGCACTTTGTGTTTCACTCTAGATTCCAGCGTCTGCAGTTCCTTGTATCACGGCCTTGACATGCATTGTTCCAGTCTGCGGCTTGATCTATCCCCGAAACGTGCAAAAACAAATTGATTCCTCACCTTGTCTCTCCATTTCTTTCGGTGGTAAAAGTGCGTCAGTATGTCGAGACGAAGGGGATTTTTCGTGTTTGCTTTCTTTCTTTCTGGGCTTCGGCACCCTTTCTTGTTTTTTTTTCTCTCTCTCTCTCTCACGGATCTGCAGTGAGCAGCTTTTTTCCGCTCGCACGCCGCTCGCCGCGGGGCCGCGCTGCATCGCCGCTCTCCTTCCTTCGCCCCCGCCACCGCCTCCAGAAACACACACAAAAAACACACACCTACACACCCCCCTTTCCCGGCAGCTGTCCCTCGCTGCCAGAGCCCCCGCACCTCCCAGCCAGTGCCCCACTTCCCGGCTGCAGGCGCCAACCAGCCAACCAAAGTCCAGGCAAAGATTCTCAAAAAAGATACCCAAATGCTGGAGTAACTCAGCGGGTCAGGCAGCATCTCTCTGGAGACGGGTACACAAAAAGCTGGAGAAACTCAGCGGGTGCAGCAGCATCTAAGGAGCGAAGGAGATAGGCGACGTTTCGGGTCGAGACCCTTTCTCCAGCATCTCTCTGGAGACGAGTAGAGCCCCTGTCCCACTTGGACGACCTCCACCGTGAGTTCTGGCAACCTTGCCCTCGACCCATTGTCGCGGCAAGGTCGCCACGAGGTCGTAGGACATCTTCCTCACTCTCCTTCATGGTCGAGAGTGGGCTCCGCGTAGTCGAGGCTTCAGCTAGGTCGCTGCGTATTTTTCAAGATGTTAAAAATTGACCGCGACTAAAAATAGGTCGCCGTGGGAAAAATCTATACTTTTTTAGTCGTAGGTCTAGTCGAAGTCGGTCGTAGTAGGTCGTGATGCTAGTCGTAGGTACTCGAAGGTGGTCAAAGGTAGTCGAAGGTAATAGCTCCGGCATGAAAAAAAAGGTCAGTAGATAAAAAAGGTAATTTAAACAGCAGAATGTCACCTCTGTCACTCCAGGGCATGTTCATTCATAGCTGGAGAGTTTTTGGAGAGGAGACTTGTGCTTTAGAGATGGCACCAAAAAGGCAGCAGCGTAGGGGGAGAGCTAAACCCCCAAAAAAACCTGCCATGTAGATGTTGCCCACCCAGGAGGAGGAGTGGCAGGAGGTGATGCCACAGAGGGTGATAGTGCAGGAGGAGGTAGCCCTGCATGATGTATTGTGAATTGTGAAGAGGATGCAATGTGAACTGTGAAGAGGATGTTGGGAGGTTGCAGGGTGACCTGGACAGGTTGAGTGAGTGGTAGATGCGTGGCAGATGCAGTATATCCACTTAGTGGTGAGGTTATCCACTTTGGTGGCAAAAACAAGGGGGCAGGTGATTATCTCAATGGGTTTGAAGTCTGAAGAAGGGTCTCGACTCGAAACGTCGCCTATCTCCTTCGCTCCTTCAATGCTGCTGCACCCGCTGAGTTTCTCCAGCCTTTTGTGTACCCATTATCTCAATGGGGTTAGGTTAGGCAAGGGGGAGGTACAGAGAGACCTGGGTGTCCTTGTACACCAGTCACTGAAAGTTGGCTTACAGGTACAGCAGGCAGTGAAGAAAGCTAATGGAATGTTGGCCTTCATAACAAGAGGATTTCAGTATAGGAGTAGAGGTTCTTCTGCAGTTGTATTGGGCTCTGGTGAGACCACATCTGGAGTATTGTGTTCAATTTTGGTCTCCTAATTTGAGGAAGGACATCCTTGTGATTGAGGCAATGCAGCGTAGGTTCATGAGATTGATCCCTGGGATGGCGGGACTGTCAAATGATTGAAAAGACTAGGTTTGTATTCATTGGAGTTCAGAAGGATGAGGGAGAATCTTATAGAAACATATAAAATGATAAAAGGACTGGACAAGCGAGATGCAGGAAAAATGTTCCCAATGTTTGGCGAGTCCAGAACCAGGGGCCACAGTCTTAGAATAAAGGGGAGGTCATTTAAGACTGAGGTGAGAAAAAATCTTTTTCACCCAGAGAGTTGTGAATTTATGGAATTCACTGCCATAGAGGGCAGTGGAGGCCAAATCACTGGATGGATTTAAGAGAGAGTTAGATAGAGCTCTAGGGGCTAGTGGAGTCAAGGGATATGGGGAGAAGTCAGGCACGGGTTATTGATGGGGGATGCTCAGCCATGATCACAATGAATGGCGGTGCTGGCTCGAAGGGCCGAATGGCCTCCTCCTGCACCTATTTTCTATGTAAGGAGAGGCACTGGTGTGCCATCTTGGCTATAGCCTCAATGAAATTGGACCATGACAAAATGTTGGTGATATTTATATCTAGGAACTTGAAGCTCTCAGCATCTCAATTTCACTCACGTTGGTGCAGGCTGGTTCTAAATACAAACTCTCCACTATTAGTTTTTGCTTTTTCCATACAATTTAACATTACATTCACCAAGCAAAGTTGCTTTTGATCATTCAATCCATGTATATCACTGATATTTTTACCCTATTTGTTTAAGTGTATACAGAGTAGCTTCCCCTATTGAGGTAGGTCCTAGAAGAAGAGACCAACATTACTTAAAGAGTGCTTTTTATAACTTTGTTGGCAACTTTGTGGCCACTCTTTTGTGTGCTTCGTATGCAAAAGCAAATAATTTTACTATACCTAGGTACATGTGGCAATAAAGTACCATCATCTTCATCATGCCTTGTAGTGACTACTTTGTTACTAGGTTGGTTGGCTGACAACATGCTGTAGAAGGTCTCGGAACAAGTGCAAGATTGGCTGTACAGCTCAGTACAAAATCGGGGTTCCAGATGCTTATTATTCTCGGAGGAACAATTCATCTCGGAGTGAACATAATTCTGAGAAGCCCATAAATCACCTGTAATCTAATTTTGGATTCATGATCATCGGGGAAATTCTTGAGAAATACACCACTTTCCACATTGAATATTTGTTGACAGCTTTGTATGCCATGAGAGGGGAAATTTAGAAGTGCATGCCACTTGCAACACATATTGAACGATAAAGCCATTTCACTAAAAATATACAGGTGTAAAGAGTGGAGAAAACAATCATAGCATCTTCTGCCGATAAAAGCAAGCTAATTTCTCCCAGAAAATTGTCATAATTGGAGGATACTTTTCATGTATCAAATCTGTCTATCAGTTATTGGCACCAGTTGATACTTGTGTTTGCTCCTTCTGCTGCTGAATCATCAGGGAACCTCAACATTCACATTTGCCGCCTTGTTCTCTGGCAAATGATATCATTTTCATGGACAGATATTGCTCTGTTGCTCCTCTACCAGCTCTACTGTATCATTGTGACATTATGGAAGATGATCTTCATATTTAAATTTTGATCCAACCTCATTCTTGCAACTGATGTGCTCGGCTGTTTGAAATAGTGGTTAAGAGTCCTCCTCCAAAAAATATGGAGGCAGACTGGCCAAATGTTGTGCCTTCCACCACAGTGAAGAATGCTGTGGTGGATGTTTGTGTTAAATTTTTATTGTGTATTGTGTGTTCTTTTTTTTAATTGTACCGCTGCTGGCTTTGAATTTCCCTGAAAAGGGATTAATAAAGTATTTATCTATCTATCTATCTCTCTAAGAGCGGGGCACTTTGGGACAAAAGTGGGATCAGTGTTTGGCCTTCCAATGATTTCCCAGATTTTCCCCATCTAAATATGATGGCCCACACATCAACCAAGTGCCTAACCATGGAAGAGATCATTGCTGAATTCTGACTTTACCCACAGAACCATTTTACAGAAAGCCTACATTTGAGAACAAGAGTCTGAAGAAGGGTCTCAACCCAAAACGTCACCCATTCCTTCTCTCCAGAGATGCTGCCTGTCCTGCTGCGTTAGTCCGGCTTTTTATGTCTCTCTTTGGTTTAAACCAACATCTGCAGTTCCTTCCTACACAGGAGTAATGATGCTTTATTGCAATTATGTAAGACCTTGTCTGACTTCATCACTGGAATGGTAGTGGAGAGAGTCAACATCTTCAAGATCCTGGGCATCTATATCTCTGAAGATCTGTCCTGGGCCCAGCGCATCGAGGCATTGCCCCGTCCATCGTAGGTAGACCTCTCCATTATCAATGGGCTCTATGGATGGCACCACTTCAAAAAGGCGGCTGATATCATCAAAGATCCATGCAACCCTGGCCACACTATGAATGGCTCGATTGTAATCATGTATTGTCTCGTGACATTAAAATAATAATAATAATAAAACAATACATGATTACAATCGAGCCATTCACGGTGAACCAAAACATATGATACGATACAATAGAACTTTATTTATCCCAGGAGGGAAATTGATCTGCCAACAGTCATTCAGTACAAGATACATGAAGCATGAAATTAAAGTGATGAGTAGAAAGGATTGATGATGTGCAACGATTGGGGGGGGGGGGGGGGGGGGGGGGGGGGGGGGGGGGGGGGTGGAGGGGTGTCAGTCTACGCCATGGCAGAGGGGGGAAGAGTTTACAGTTTGATAGCCACAGGGAAAAGATCTCCTGTGGTGTTCTGTACTGCACCTTGGTGGAACTGGTCTGTTGCTGAGGGTACTGCTCAGGTTGACCAGTGTGTCAAGGAGGGTGTGAGCTGTAGTGTCCAAGATGCTCCACAGTTAGAGGGGCATCCTCCCCTTCAGGACCACCTCCCAAGAATCCACCTCTGCCCCCAGGATGGAGCCAGCCTTCCTGGTGAGCTTGTTAATCCTGTTGGCGTCATCGGCCTTCGCCCCTGCTGCCCCAGCACATGACGGCGAAGAAGATGGCACTGGCTACCACCGATTGGTAGAACATCTGCAGTATCTTACGACAGACGTTGATGGAGCGGAACCTTCTCAAAAAGTACAGCCGGCTCTGTCCCTTCTTGTACAGCGCCCCAGCGTTCCTGGACCAGTCCAGTTTACATGATAAAGGGAATAGCATGAATAACGTTTAATGCAAGATAAAGCCAGTAAAGTCTATTGGGAAGAAGGTACAGCAACCTGAAAATAGTAACTACCAAGTTCAAGAACAGCTTCCTGCCAGCAACCATCAGGCTCTTGAAAACTATACAACACCACCTCAGCCACTATGATCTTCTGTGAACTGTGTTTTTGGTTGCACCATGGATTTTGGTATTGCACTATTATGGTTACCTATTTTTACTATTATTTATTTATTTATAATTATAATATATATACTTGTGTGTTACCGCATTAATGAGCCAGTTAAGTCGCAGCATTTAACAAGACTTAAGTAACTGCAGATGCTGAAATCTTGAGCAAAGAACAAAGTATGGTGTGATTCACTGGGTCAGTCACAAATCTCTAGAGGGGACGGAGAAACAACATTTCAGATTGGGACCCTTCAGATTCACGAGGACGTGCAGAAAAGATTTATGAGGTTGATGCCAGGACATGATGCTGAGGTGCAGGGAGAGGTTGGATAATCTAGGACATTATTCCTTGGAGTGCAGGAGGTTGAGGAGTGATTTTACAAGGTACATCAAATCATGAGGGGAATACATCAGGTAAATGCATTGAGTCCTTTTTCTCGGCCAGGGGTATCAAGAATTAGAAGGCAAAGGTTTAAGGTGAGAGGGGAAAGATTTAGTAGGAACCTTAGCAGCATTATCACAGAGAGGGTGGGGGGTATACAGAACGAGCTGCCATTGAGACATGTACAGTAAGAACATTTAAACGACTATTGGACATACAAGGAAAGGTTTGAAGGGGGTAATGGCCAAACAGGAGCAAATTAGACTATCTTGGGGGCAACTTAGATGGCATGGACCTGTTGGGAGTTTTTGGTGCTGTATGACTATCTACGGCCCCACAGCAGAAGTGTCCACGTCGCGGGGCTGGAAACTGGAAGTATCCTGAGCTATTCCTACTACCACCATCATCTATTGCAACAAGTGATGGCTCCCACTGATTGTCGCCGGTAGCTTGCGTCCCTTTCAGGATGGACGATGATAGCGATGTCAACATTTGAAACATGGAAGATGGGCTCGAAAGAAGAAGACTACCCATGACTCAAATAAAACATTTCATTGATCTGTTGACAATACGTATGGCAATTAAGCACTCATAACGACTTGGTGCGACTGAATCTGGAGTATTGTGTATAGTTTTGATCTCCTGTTCCTCAAAATGATACACTTACCAGTGAGGGTGAGGATTCAACAGAGTGGCTCCAGGGAGGCAGGTTTGCTATATTATTAATTGAATAGACTAGACCAATAGAGATTAAAATAATGAGAGGAGATCTCGATAAGACTTGCAAGATTCTTCCAAAGTCTGACAGGCATGATATAGGGTGTGTGAGGAATCTAGAATTTGGATTCATGAGTAAAAGCCTCAGAGTAAAAGATGGGATGCAAACACATGTGGATGGCATGGTGGTGTAGCGGTAGAGTTGCTGCCTTAGAGCGGCAGAGACCCAGGTTCGATCCTGACCACTTGTTGCAGTATGTACCGAGTTTGTACATTCTCCCTGTGACCGCATGGTTTTCCCCGAGTGCTCCAGTTTCCCCTAACACTCCAAAAATGAGCAGGTTTGTAGGTTAGGGGGTACACAAAAGGCTGGAGAAACTCAGCGGGTGCAGCAGCATCTAAGGAGCGAAGGAGATAGGCAACATTTCGGGCCAAAACCCTTCTCCAGTCTGATGAAGGGTTTCGGCCTGAAACGTTGCCTATCTCCTTCGCTCCTTAGATGCTGCTGCACCCACTGAGTTTCTCCAGCCTTTTGTGTACCCTCGATTTTCCAGCATCTGCAGTTCCTTCTTTAACAGGTTTGTAGGTTAATTGGCTTCGGTGAAAGATTGTAAATTGTCCCTAGTGTGTAGGATAGTGCTAGTGTATGGGGATCGCTGGTCGGTCGGTGGGCCGAAGGGCCTGTTTCCGTGCTGTATTTCTGAACTAAAATGAGCCATTCCTCATGTAGTGTCTGGTGAATCTTTGGAGTTCTCTACCCCAAAGGCTGTGGAGGTTTGCAGTTCATGCTGCAAAATAATGCCAAGTTACATGATCAACCGTGATCGTCAGAGCGATGATGGACTGGGCAGTGTTTACAACTTTTTGCAGCCTTTTCCACTCCTGGACGCTCAGGTTGCCGTACCAAGCCACAATGCAACCGGTCAGTATGCTCTCTACTATGCACCTGTAGAAGTTCCCGAGAGTCCTCCTTACTGACTCTCCATAATCTTCCTAGGAAATAGAGGCGCTGATGTGCTTTCTTTATGATTGCACCAGCGTTCTGGGACCCGGAGAGATCTTTGGAAATATGCACGCCCAGGAATTTGAAGTTCTTGACGCTTTCCACCATAATATTGATATAAAAACGGGTCTGTGGGTCCCCATCCTACTCCTTCTGAAGTCCACAATCAGTTCCCTGGTTTTGCTGGTGTTGAGGGCCAGGTTATTGTGCTGGCACCATTTGGTCAATCGGTCGATCTCACTTCTGTACTCTGACTCATCCCCATCAGTGATACGTCCCACAACAGTGGTGTCGTAGGTGAACTTGATGATGGAGTTCGCACTATATCCGGCTACGCAGTCATGAGTATAGAGTGAGTACTGCAGGGGGCTGAGGTGCTCCCATGCTGATTGTTATCGAGGTTGACACATTTCCACCAATACGGACAGGCTGTGGTCTATCAATGAGGAAGTCGAGGATCCAATTGCAGAGGGATGCGCAGAGACCCAGTTCTGAGAACTTGGTAACTAGCTTGGAGTGGATGATGGTATTACAGTAAATGCCGAGCTGTAATCAATGAATAACAGCCTGACATATGAGTTTTTGTGGTCCAAGTGGTCCAGAGCGGAGTGGAGAGCCAGTGAGATCGCATCCACCGTTGATCTGTTGTGGCGGTAAGCGAACTACAGTGGGTCCAGGTTTTTGTCGAGGTATGAGTTGATTTGCACCATTATCAGCCTCTCAAAGCACTTCATCACCATTAATGCCACTGGTCGATAGTCATTGAGGCACGTCACCTTACTCGTCTTAGGCACTTGTATAATTGATGCCCTTTTGTGTGTTAAATTAAGCAATTGTAGATTTATTGCATATAAATCTATTCACTTAAGCACGCTAACTATTTCAACAGTTGATATTTGCGCTATCTGACATCACAATGCAGATTAACATAAAACTCTCATTAAAATTCTCATTATATTTTATGGATTTTAAGTTCTTTATCTTTGTCTTAGAATGCAATCCTTACTACATTCCTACATCACGGGCTCTATCAAAAGTCAAAAAAACAACTTAATAGAATAAGAAACATCAATGATCAAGCTGTCTTCCTCCCTAACTGACTTTTTTTCCATTGAACTAAAATGATTTGTGTTGCTATTGTATTAAAGTTATATTATGCACATTAGTTTCCTGTTTCATTTGATTGAGGTTTCTCCAAATGAAACTATGTTACAAGCCCAACTTTGATTCTGTCATTCATCACTGATCTGATTCTGAACTCTTAAAAATAAACAGGTGCAGCTGATTTTGTGAGCCTGTGTGAATTGGATGATTGCAAATAGGCCATTAATTTTATATCTCTCTTGATTATGTTTAAACTTTCATTGACTTTAATTTCTAATAGCCCTGTCCTAGCATTGTTAGTTTAGTTTATTATTGTCAGGTGTACTGAGGTCCTGGGAAAAGTTTCATGTTGCGTGCTATCCAGTCAGTGGAAAGACTATACATGTTTACAATCAAACTCTCCACAGTGTACTGGAACAGGATAAAGGGTATAACGTTTAGTGCAAGAAAAGTCCAATACAGTCTGATTCAAGATAGTTCAAAAGTCTCCGATGAGGTAGATGGGAGATGAAGACTGCTCTCTAGCTGGTGAGAGGACAGTTCAGTTGCCTGATAATAACTGGGAAAAAACTATTCCTGAATCTGGATGTACCTGTGAGTGGGAATCTTGACTGGGTATGTTTTTTCTCCCGTTATGTACTGTGTTTACATATTCTGTTGTGCCGCAACAAGTAAGATCTATGGCAATAAAACACTCTTGACTCTTGGTGATGGTGAAATTAGTGACAATGTCTCTACCATTGTCCTGACCAAGATCAAGCTGATTCACAAATATTTTTTGATCTGTTAGTTGGAACGAAGAAAGGTCATATTTATATGAAGACTTTCACAACTTCAGTTTTTGATGAAGACATTTAGAACCAATGAAATGCATTCGGGATATTGTTATAATGTTGAAAATAATGTGGTAACTTAAGTAATAGTCAAATGATCTGGTCTGGGATTTTGCTGTTGGCTTGCCATGTCATAATGAAAAGTGCAGTTAATTGACTGTTTTTCAGTGACGCTTTGTCGCCTATGGACTAATATCAGCGAAAAAATTCATACTTAAATTCTGGAAAAATGCAGTGAAGATGTCGATTATAGAAATGACGGACACATTACATCGGGTGAGAATTAGGGTTATCTTGAATGATAAACTGAAGCAATTTAAAAAAAAATATGGTCACCTTTTATTGATTTTCTTGAACAATACAATATTTGAACACAAATTCCTAATTACTCATAGTGCTGGGTGAGCGGGCGTACGAGTAGGTCGATGGGTACATCTCCCCTCTTTCTTTTGTCTTTTTCGTCTCTCTTCTTCTTTCTCTCTCTTTTTAATTTCATGTCCTTTTTGGAAAGTGTTAACATTGAAGCTGTTCACTGAGCTGTAAAATTGTCAATTTTTTTTTTGCACAAATGCTTCCAATAAAAGCATTGAAACCTGAAAAGCGCAGTTACTTTCAGTAGTTTATTCCGCTTCAATTGGGACTTGGTTAATTTTTTTTTCGTGTGCCCTTCACTGTAAATATGTGCGGGTATGAAAGTGACATCATTAGGGGCTATTAAGTCAAGCCCCACCCAGAAAATCAGAAGAAAGGTTGCCGGTATGTTAAGATTCACCCCTAGACTTGGCTCGATAGTTTAAAACTTTAAGTGTTTTTGAAATGTACAGAACTGCGTTCAATTTAAGAGAATTGTTAAAACAGTTAAATGTGAGGGAATGCCTTAAAGTTTGAAAAGTTTTTACTTTTGCAGCTAATCTCATCCATTTAAAAACACTTCTTGTTCCTCCACAGGCAAGGTGCAGAAGTTCTACATGCAGTCTCCAGGTAAGTAATTGGCAATTAACTCAGACTCTTTCTCCTTGCTGAACTCCACGCAGTGTTCAACATCAAAACGCAACTTCCACGGTTGCTTAGAATTGCAAATTTGGTTATTTCCGAGGAGTAACAATGGTTTAATTGGCTGGAATTTGCAGACATGCTGGTAATGTTTAAATGTTATTGGTTGAACACAAACATCTGTCGAGTTACTGCGAACAATACAATACCTGTACAAAACGATGCCTCAGTATCGTTTACTTCTTACGGAAAAAGTAGACGATGCTTTGGTTTTACGTCTAATCTGAAGGACGACTCCTTGATCAATGCGTCAATGGATTGCTAACCTTGATTTGGGGTCAACAACCTTCAGCTCTTGAGCCATGTGTACTTCTTATAGGATTTGTGTGCAGCCACTGCCGCTAATTATGTTCTGCAGCACCATATATGTTTGGATGTGCATTGATGGGTCTGAGATATGGTGTTACAGCAAGTAAGTTGTTTTAAATTTGAAGTGGTACAATAGCTTTAGGCACTTTGGAGGCAAGCGATTTGGCAACAGTTTTAAAAAGCTGTGCCGTTCTGTCACCTTGAGGTGGTTTAAGGAATTTAGATGAAATGCTAGGATTCCAAAGATACAGCCGGTTAAAGGAATTAGAACATGAATTTTATTTTTCTAAACATCAGTTAACAATTATTAAAAGTAATGTGCAGGTCATTGTACTTTTTTCCAATTATTCTTTAAGTGTATTGAATGTGAAGATTATTGCAATTCTGACAGGACTGGAGGAAGAAATTACATCTTGTTGCATTTTCTGTCACTTAACTTGCCAGTGGGGGCTGGACCCTGTAATCCACTGAGTGAGGTGAAAGTGGCATTGCTGAACCTTGAGTTGCATTTAAAATGAACAGGGCGGCACAGTGAGGCAGCAGTAGAGGTGCAGCCTTACAGCGCTTGCAGTGCCGGAGAGCCAGGTTCAATCCCGACTACGGGTACTATCTGTATGGCGTTTGTATTTTCTCCCCGTGCCCGCATGGGTCTCCTCCGAGATCTCCGGTTTCCTCCCATGCTTCAAAGACGTACAGCTTTGTAGGTAAATTGGCTTGGTGTAAGTGTAAAAGTGTAAATTGTTCCTAGTGTGCATAGGATAGTGTTAATGTGCGGGGATCGCTAGTCGGTGCGGACTTGGTGGACAGAGAGGCCTGTTTCTTGCTGTATCTCTAAACTAAACTCAATAAAAAGATCTGTGGAATGGACTTAAAATGGATTCATAGTAATACGTTCAACTGGCATCCAAAGCAGTGAATGAAAAAAATAAACAACCCACTCAAGTAGCATCTATGAGAAAAAGAAAAAGTGTTAACATTTCTCGTCAATAATCATTTACCAGAATTGGAATGGAGGGTGGTAAGGGTGGAAAGAATGGAGGACATCGTGACAGAAGGTGATCAAAAGTTGTTCAAATGATACAATGGCCTTTTCTGCTATTTGAGAGGGAAATTAACACTAATCATAGTTGACACAAAGTGCTGGAGTAAGTCAGCGGGTCAGGCAGCATCTCTGGGGAACGTGGATAGGTGTTGTTTTAGGTCAGGGTCCTTCTTCTGACGTCACCTACCCATGTTCTCCACAGATGCTGCCTGACATGCTAAGTTACTCCAGCACTAGCCAGCATCTGCAGTTCCTTGTTTTTGCTGATCATAGTTGATCTTTGAAGAAATGTAAAAAGGTAACTGAATAAGAGGAAAGAGAAAAAAAAAATATTTTGCTGGAAGTGATATGTGGAAAACAGCAACCATTGGTAATTGAACATAAAAGAGATAGCTGGGAATTCTTAGCAGATCAGTAGCATTTGCAAAGGCATGGACAACGTGAGATACTATTGCGGATGGATTAGATTGCAATCAGTTCTTACAAAAATGTGAAAGATTAATTATCTGAAATTGTTGAATACAACATGCAATTCAGATACAGAATGTGCCTATATAGAAGATGGGTCTTTGACCTTGCATTGAATTTTATTGGAAAACTGAACTAGCTTTTGTGTTTTTACATAGAACATGCCTCAAGCGCAAACCAAAAGATTCTAAGTCAATTTGCTGTGGCTAATGATGTACTGCATCTTCTGTCCTGATGTGGAAATGTTGGCATTGACCTCTGTAGCTCTGAAGACGTTAAGCATTCCATAGTCAATTCTCAAACTTTTGCACAGCTGATCACTGACTTTCCAACTGGACTGCTCGTGGGATTTATCTAAAGAGTATGAACTTCCATGGATTCACTTTTATTAATTTTGGGACATCGGCCTGCTAAATCTACATGTTAGATCTGATACAAGTCCCCAGCAATCTAACAAATTGGAATGAAGAAACACATACAGTAGAGTCATAGAGTCATACAGCATGAAAACAGGCCCTTTGGCCCAACTTGCCCACACTGCCCAACATATCCCATCTAAACTAGTCCCACCTGCCTGCCTCTAAACCTGTCATATCCATGTACCTGTCTAATTGTTTCTTAAATATTACGATAGTGCCTGTCTCAACTACCTCATCTGGCAGCTCGTTCCATACACCCACCACCCATTGTGTGAAAAGGTTACCCCTCAGGTTCCTATCTTGCCCCCTTCACCTTAAACCTATCTCTGGATCTCGATTGCCCTACTAACGGCAAGAGACTCTGTGTGTCTAGCCAATCTATTCCTCTCATGATTTTATACACCTCTATAACATTCCTTCTCACCGTTACGAGAATGAAGGGAACGCTTTTACAGGGAGCAGGGAATTGCTTTTACATTGGAATTAATTTTAACACCGCTCGGTTCACAATAACCAACCTGATCTCCCAGTGGCTCAGCACTTCAACTCCCCCTCCCATTCCGAATCTGACCTTTCTAGCCTGGGCCCCCTCCATGGCCAGAGTGAGGTCCACCGTAAATTGGAGGAGCAGCACCTCATATTTCGCTTGGGCAGTTTACACCCCAGCGGTATGAACATTGACCTCCAATTTCAGGTAGTCCCTGTTTTCTCCTTCTTTCCCCCTCCCCTTCCCAGCTCTCCCACAGCCCACCGTCTCCGCCTCTTCCTCTCTTCTTTCCGCCCCCCCCCACCCCCACATCAGTCTGAAGAAGGATCTTGACCTGAAACGTCGCCTATTTCCTTCGTTCCATAGATGCTGCATCACCTGCTGAGTTTCTCCAGCATTTCTGGCTACCTTCCATTTGCCTGCATCTGCAGTTCCTTCTTAAACAGTAACTCACTGGGTCAGGCAGCATCTCCAAAGGGCATGGATAGGCGAAGTTTCTGGCAAGACGCTTTTGCAGACTGTGGCAGCTGGAGCGAGGTGACCCACTGCATGTAAGGTCATTCCCCACAGAAGGATTAATGAGCAATCAAAGTTAAAAGCGCAGGAAAGAACTGCAGATGCTGGTTTAAACTGATGATAGACACAAAACGCTGGAGTAACTCAGTGGGACAGGCAGCATCTCTGGAGAGAAGGAATGGGTGACATTTCAGGTTGAGACCCTTCTTCAGACAGGGTCAAAGTTAAAACTTGTGTCAATATTTTTGGAGGGAAGAAAATATTTACCGTTATTCACAAAAAAATAAATTATTAAAAATATTTAGTAGGTCAGGCTGAATCTGTGGAAATAAACTTTCATAAATTGATAACCAGTGGAGACTTTTTTGGTTGTAGTCTGCTGAAACCTATTCTCCCTCCACAGATTATATTTACTTCAGATTTCCAGCATTTGTTGTACTTTGCTTTTGTACTTAAATACTTTTGTATTTATTTAGTATCTTTCATAATCTAAAAAGTATTAAACCACCTTGAAGAAGGGCCTCGACCCGAGACGTCGCCTATTCCTTCTCTCCATAGATCTGCCTCACCCACTGAGTTCCTCCAGCATTTTTGTCTACCAACAGAATGAATAAATTGTTTCTGAAATATATCAAACCATTGCTTATTTAATTTGCATGCAACATGGTCCCCCAAACAAAATATAAAGATTTCACTAGCTCTGGTTCAGAGATGAACATTTTGCCTTTTAAGTGAAGCTATGTCCAAAAAATTGTCACTATGTGTATAGTTAATAACTGAATGTCAATGTTAGTAAGTAGCTTGTGAAAAATTGTTTGCTTTATGCCATAGACTGAATTACCAGTGTGGTGTAGTAGGACGACATTTGGTCCCAGTGTTAGCTCTATACGGAAGCTCTGCAGTGAAGCTCTTCTCTCCTACCTCATTGCATTTTTATTTGCTTCACGTACATCCATTACTAATTTGAATGCCACAATTGAAGCTTCCTCCACTCTCGTGCACTCCCATTACACCCTGGCAGTGCATCCCATGTCCCTTTAGTTCTTCCATCAGTTATTTTCATTCTATGTTACCTGGTTCTTGAACTTTCTACCAATGAAAATACTTTCCCATAAAGTTATTCAGTGTAGAAACAGGCCCTTTGGCCAAACTTGCCCACACTGGCCAACATGCTTCATCTACATTAGTCACATCTGCCTGCATTTGGCCCATGTCCCTCTAAACCTATCCTTTCCATGCAGGTATCCAAATGTTTTTTCAATGTTATGACTGTATGCATCTGCACTTCTAGATCCCTTTGCTCCACAACACTGCCCAGAGCCCTTTTAGGACCGAGATGAGAAGATCTTTTTTCACACAGAGAGTGGTGAGTCTGTGGAATTCTCTGCCACAGAAGGTAGTTGAGGCCAGTTCATTGGCTATATTTAAGAGGGAGTTAGATGTGGCCCTTGTGGCTAAAGGGATCAGGGGGTATGAGAGAAGGCAGGTACAGGATACTGAGTTGGATGATCAGCCATGATCATATTGAATGGCGGTGCAGGCTCGAAGGGCCGAATGGCCTGCTCCTGCACCTATTTTCTATGATTCTATGATTCTATGATTCTATATCCTGTAAGTCAATATTACTGACGTGTATATAAATTGAAAAGGAAGGATACAAGAATCCCATGAAGATGTTTTATTACAAAAGTACTTAAGGGTGCACTGTTTCACGTTGACTCGCTATCTGCTGTTTGCCAACCATATTAATTCCTTACCTAACAACTGAATCTTTTCGAACTGCGTTCTGAATAATAACAAACACATTTCCCCTATCCATCATATTAGTCATGTTTCAAAATCTCCAGCAGGTTAGTCAATCATGACCTTTCCGAATCCGTGATGATTGTGCCTTGACAAGTTACTGTTTCCAGTGGTGCAGTCCCTTGTCTGCTCACTTTTAATATTTCCTTTGTGGCTGTGTCTATAATTTATAATCAAACTCCAAAACTTATCTCAAACAAGACTCAAAAGCCTTTTTCTAAATACTGAAAAAGTCTCCAAAGGATGTAAAATTACATTAAATAAGCCAGACTCCAACTGTTAGTCAATGTGTAAATATCGGTAGATATTATCTCCTCTGCAGTGACATAATCCAAACTAATATGGCTGGCTATATCCATTCTCCATTATCATCTGATGTCACCCACCCTTTCAAATATATTTGCTGTCCTGGCCACAGAATCGCTTATGGTGGCTCTATCTGCTTTTAGTTTAGTTCCGTTTAGAGAATCAGTGTGGAAACAGGCACTTTGGCCCACCGAGTCCATGGCAACCAGCCATCCCTGCACAATAACACTACCCTATGCACTGGGGACAATTTACAATTTTTACTGAAACCAATTAAACCACAAACCACAAGTGGGGAGAAATCGGAGCACCCGTTCACGGGGAGAATGTACAAACTCTATACAGACAGCGCCCAGGAGTCAGGATTGAAATCCGGGTCTCTGACCCCATTCTCCTGCCTTCTCCCCATATCAGGATATCTTTACTTACTTAGACTTAGTTCCTCCCATACTGTTGAGTGCATTGGGCAGCAAGCTTTCGCCATTCTGTTCGGTTATGTGCGACAACTTCCACCCTCGATAGGCTTATGTCCCGGGCTTCCAAATCCTTCTGGAATGTTCGCCCCCATTTGAGTTTTGGTCGGCCTCTTTTCCTTCTTCCGTCAGGTGCCATGTCATTGCTATCTTAGGTGCATGTTCTGGTGACATTCTGAGTACATGATATCAGGTTATCAGGAAGACCAAATATAAATTGTGTAGAAAGGAACTGCTATTGCTGGTTTATACCGAAGACAGTCACAAGGTGCTGCAGTAACTCAGTGGATAAATTGGGACTATAATAATAGTAGCAGGGCAGCAGAGTGAGACTACAGATTGTGGTCCTGCCTCATTCTGTGGGGCATTGTCAGATCCGGGTTCATTACTGTCCTCACTTGCAGTCTGCGTTGAATTTGGATGTTCCTCCTGTCACCGTGTGTATTTCCGTCCAAAGGCATGTGGGTTGATAGGTTAATTAGCCACTGTAAATAATTATTATTGTGTAGCTGAGTGGTAGAATCGAGGATGGGGGCGGGGAGGTCAATGAAAATGAGGGGAGAACAAAAATCGGGTTCATTGAAGGATTACGATGAATGTTCAGCATAAACGTGGAGAGCCAGTGAGTTATGGAACATTTTTTCCATACTGCATGTCTCTAAGACTCTCGAATTTGCTAAAGACAACCAACTCCAAGCAGACACAATGAGGATCATGTTCACAAGAGTAGGACTGGCCCATGTTTAGGTCCATATATTACAAGAACAATGCAATGGAAAATCACGTTACACAACCCCCAGCAGTGTTTTTGTTTAATTTTATAAAACACCTTCAGGCTACATTAAATGTATTTAATCCTTTGAATATGTCAATTGGATTCCTGCTTTAACATTCACGGCAACGTCAAACTAGAAAGTAGATAACGCTTTTCAGACTGAGATACTTGCTAAGATATTTTTTTTTGAGTTTCGCACTTTGTTATTGAAGTTTTCGTTTGTAACTTTCCCAGTTTCTATTTTAGACGTGTACTTTTTGTTTGACCCATTTCACCCCTTTGAATTCTGACCAAGTTTTGGAAAAAATCAGATTTGTCTGATGTGTTGGTGGTCAAGTTTTATGTTAGAAGTTTCATTTGTAGTTTCACTTGCAACCAACATTGTAAACACACAGGCTTGATACCAGAAACTAGAAGGATTTCTATAATAATGAAAAGGAATAATTCTTTGAACTGAGGCATAGTGACTTCCTGCTTGTAAAAATAGCTGCTGTTTACCTGTTTATAGGTGTTATCCCCACTCTCTTGTAATTTCCCTTTTATGACTGAAGACAAAAATAGCATTTTGCTTGTAACTGATAAAACCATTTTCACGTAAATGTGAATGATCAATCAAAGGAAACTCGGTGCAATGAACACCAATCTGCAAAAACATTTTAATTGAGCTGCCGTTCAGAATGGGCGATTTAATCTTGAGTTAGTATGTTCATGTAATTTGGCCATATGTTTATCATTTTGCATTCCTCAAACCAAATTAGCTGAATTTAACGCTAACTGGTGATAATTCTTGACAAATGTTTTTAAGGTATTTTATACACAAACTGATTTATTTTTGCAGTTAAAGTGCAGCTAGAGAAAGAAACATAACACAATGTAGTGTCATTACATAATAATTCAATAAAGAAGAGCTAGTTTAACCTGGCATCATTTAGGAAATCATGCTTGACTAATTTTCTGGAATTTTTTAAGGATGAAACAAGTAAAATGGACAAGGGAGAGCCAGTGGATGTAGTGTACCTGGACTTTCAGAAAGACTGATAACGTCCCACACAGGAGATTATTGGGCAAAATTAGAGCACATGGTATTGGGGGTAGGGTATTGACATTGATAGATAATTTGTTGGCAGACAGGAAACAAAGAGTAGGGATTAACGGGTCCCTGTTAGAATGGCAGGCAGTGACTAGTGGGGTGCCGCAAGGCTCTGTGTTGGGACCATAGCTATTTACAATATATATTAATGATTTAAATGAAGGAATTAAAAGTAACATTAGCAAATTTGCAGATGGCACAAAGCTGGGTGGCAGTGTGAACTGTGAAGAGGATGCTATGAGGATGCAGGGTGACTCAGACAGATTGGGTGAGTGGGCAGATGCATGGCAGATGCAGTGTAATGTTAATGATTTAAATGAAGGAATTAAAAGTAACATTAGCAAATTTGCAGATGGCACAAAGCTGGGTGGCAGTGTGAACTGTGAAGAGGATGCTATGAGGATGCAGGGTGACTCAGACAGATTGGGTGAGTGGGCAGATGCATGGCAGATGCAGTGTAATGTGGATAAATGTGAGGTTATCCACTTTGGTGGCAAGAACGTGAAGGCAGATTATTATATGAATGATGTTAGGTAAGGAAAGGGGGAAGTACAATGAGACCAGGGTGTCCTTGTACATCAGTCACTGAAAGTAAGCATGCACATACAGCAGGCAGTAAAGAAAGCTAATGGCATGTTGGCCTACATAACGAGAGGAGTTGAGTATAGGAGCAAAAAGGTCCTTATGCAGTTGTACAGGGCCCTGGCGAGACCATACTTGGAGTATTGTGTGCCGTTTTGGTCTCCTAATTTGAGGAAGGACATTCTTGTCATTGAGGGAGTGCAGCGTAGGTTCACAAGGTTAATTCACGGGATGACGGGATTGTCATATGATGAAAGAATGGAGCGACTGGGCTTGTATTCACTGGAATTTAGAAGAATGAGAGGGGATCTTATAGAAACATATAAAATTATTAAAGGATCAGACACGCGAGATGCAGGAAACTTGTTTCTGATGTTGGGGGAGTCCAGAACCAGGGGCACAGTTTGAGAATAAGGGGTAGGCCATTTAGAATTGAGAGGAGGAAAAACGTTTTTACACAGAGAGTTGTGAATTTGTGGAATTCTCTGCCTCAGAAGGCTGTGGAGGCCGATTCACTGGATGCATTCAAAAGAGATTGATAGAGCTTTTAGGGCTAGCGGAATCAAGGGGTATGGGGAGAAGGCAGGAACGGGGTACTGATTGTGGATGATCAGCCATGTTCACATTGAATATTGGTGCTGGCTTGAAAGGCCGAATGGCCTACTCCTGCACCTATTGTCTACGTATATATGTATCATGTTCGGCATGATGGGACATTGTGGCCGAAGGGCCTACAGCAGTGTTATTCTATGTTCTAAGGCATCCATAAACCATTGGAGAACAAATGGTCTCAGATGAATTAGTAATGCAAGGAAGTTAAACTGTTAAAGTGCATTAGAGAATTTAGGTGGCCATGGTGGCGCAGCAGTAGAGTTGCTGCCTTACAGCGAATGCAGTGCCGGAGACCGCGGTTCGAACCCGACTATGGGTGTTGTCTGTATGGAGATTGTATTTTCTCCCCATAACCGCATGGATTTTCTCCGAGATCGGTTTCCTCCCACACTCCAAAGACGTACAGGTTAGTAGGGTAATTGGCTTGGTGTACGAGTAAAAATTGTCCCTAGTGTGTGTAGGATAGTGTTAATGTACAGGGATCGCTGGTCGGTGCAGGCTCGTTGGGCCGAAGGGCCTGTTTCCATGCTGTATCTTTAAACTAAACCTGTTTAAATTAGTAAGCATAGACTTGGTGGACCAAGGGGCTTGTTTCCATGCTGATTGGCTCTTTGACTTATTTCACAACTGTTGACTTATTTCACAAATGAGATAAAGTTTGTCTCACTTCCAAGATTATATGTTTGTTTGAACTGGGAGTGAATAAGTGGCTTATTTCTTCAGCATATATACTTTAGTCTTTGTTCTTAAGCATGTTTATTTTGTATGTGGAATAATTTGAAAATTCAAAATCAAAATTCTATTTGAAACAACTGTATATCACCATTGGTGAAACAAAAAAACGCATAAGCAGGTTGATACCCTGGTTGACACAAAGTGCTGGAGTAACTCAACAGGTCAGGCAGCAACTTTAGAGAAAAAGGATAGGTGATGTTTTGGGTCGGGAGCCTTCTTCAGAAGCTTCTGAGACAGGTTCGAAGGAAGGGTCCCGACCAAAACATCACTAATCCTTTTCTCCAGAGATGCTGCCTGACTCACTGGATTACTCCAACACTTTGGATCTCACCATTTGTCTTTTTAAACAAATTGAGCAGGCGTTATATGAGGCGCAACCTTCTGCTTAGAAGAAACGGCATTTTTACCAGTCATGGTTGACACAGTTATTATCTAAAGATAGACACAAACAGCTGGAGTAACTTAGCATCTCTGGAGAGAAGGAATGGGTGACATTTTGTGTTAAGACCCTTCTTCAGAATGGGTGATGTTTCGGGTCGAGATCCTTCTTCAGAGAGAAACTGAAGGGTCTCGACCCGAAACATCACCCATTCCTTCTCTCCAGAGATTCTGCCTGCCCCGCTGAGTTACTCACGCTTTTTGTGTCTATCTTCAGTTTAAACCAGCATCTGCAGTTCCTTCTTACACAGTTATTATCCGATGTTGAACAAAGCCAAACTGCAAGGAATGACCTGTGAATATATGTCTCCATTTTCAATGCCTGCTTCCAGGTTGTTGTTCATTATATTTGAAAGCCTCTTTTTATTGAAGGTGTTACCAAAGTAGCCACACCACTACTAAGCATACTAAGCTTCTACTGATTCTGTAGAATCATAGCGTAGCATGCAACAAAAGCTTTTCACTGCACCTCGGTACATGTGATAATAAACTAAACTCAATTCCACTCAATTCATGGATACAATCTCTTCTGCCCAACTTGCTCGTATCGACCAAAGTGCCCCCATCTCCACCTACCTGCGTATGGCCCATATCCTTCTAAACCTTTCCTATTGCGGAAACCCCTCAATTCTGTAGAAGGCTACTTAGATTACATTACATTTATATCTGATTTTAGACAGAACTCTTAAACAAAATGAACTTTAGTGTTTTGAAACCTGTAGCATTTGTGCTGTATGAGTGAAAAACTGATTCTATGACTGCATTCTTAATCTCTTTGCTCGTATGTGCAATGGCAAGAGTCTTAATACTATACATTTCATATACAGGCACACAGGAAATGGAACACACATGCATGATTATCTTTAGCGCTTTAAAATTTTATTTTGTGAATTGTTGTTTTAATGTTTTGTTGAACTCTTGCCTGAGAAACAATAATGTGTGACTTAAATTTAAAGAGAACTACAAGTTTTTAATTGTGTTGCAAGCATTGATGAGTCCATTTGAGTTCTGCTAGTGAAACATCTTCAATTGTGGTCATGCAGAAGTTTCTCGGGCTGAAGGAAGCATCAAACCGGAAGTGCTTTGTTGTAGAGCTGGAGGTATTTAGTCATCAGAGTTTGCAGCTATTTTTAAAAATGTTTGTCACCCCTCAAAGATTGTCAGACACACTTACTGGCAATTACCATATCAACAAGTGAATCTGCTAGAATAACAATAAGGGACTTCTCAAGATTTAGTTCACATCCCACTAACTTGCATTTCTCACAAAACGTAATGTTTATCACACCAGAAATAACACCACTGATTAACATAGATACAATGAGATTATTAATAGTAATATGGTGCTATATGTGGAGAAGTCTGAATATTTCCTTTAATAACATTTAATTCAACTTTGATGATGAATGTTATGTCAAAATATGTCATAAAGATGGGATGACATCAATTTGTGGCTATCAAAGCATTACAGTGTAAGCATAAAAGGCTGGATTTTCTGCTAAGTAACTGGAGAGATTTGGATGTTGGAATCTACACTGGTCTGCCCATCTTTTGTGAAATTAGAAAATTAATGGCTGAAATATAAAAATGTCCAATTTTCCAATTATTACTCCATTATTTTCTCTTTGGGTTATGTAACAAATTATTTGCTACTTCAGACACTGTCTAACGCCTTCTGGAACTTGTATATATCAATGTTGCTCTTTGAATTTCAATTGCATAACACTCTTCAGCATGACACATTCATGCTGACATATCTATGCCAGGTGTGTTTTTAGGGGAATTCAGTTTAGTTTATTTCAGTTCAGTTTAGCTTGTGGTCACGTGTACTGAGGTACAGTGAAAAGCTTTTGTTGCGTGCTATCCAGTCAGTTCAAACTGAACTGAACTTTGTCTTTGGCCACCTGCATTAGGCATTCGCAGAATGATGTGGCCTGTCTTCCACAGCACTAGACTTTATCTTCTACAAAGTTGAATCATTTACACATCTGTATCCTGAGTAAGTAGTGGTCTCTCGATCCTTTTTGCCAAATCAATTGCAGCTCTTTCCTGTTTCTCCATTCCTTTCACCCACTTATAGAACATCTAGTTTAGTTTAGTTTACAGCTCACCGAGTCCACACCGACCAGTAATTACCTGTACACTTGTTCTATCCTGTACATTAGGGACAATTTACAAAGCCAATTAACCTACAAACCTGCATGTCTTTGGAATGTGGGAGGAAACTGGACACCTGGAGAAAACCCACACAGTTACAGAGAGAACGTACAAACTCTGTACAGACAGCACCTGTGGTCGGAATCGAACTTGGGTCTGTGGTGCTGTAAGGCAGCAATTCTATGGCTGTGCCACTGTGCTGCCCTCTAATCTAGATAGTGAGAACCATATCTGACAGCCAGGGCCTTCTTCCCAGGGATATGTCAAAGACTAGAGGGCATAAGTTTAAGATAAGATGGACATAGTTTAAAGGAGATGGTAAGTGGTTAGTGGGTAGAACACGTTGCCAGGACTAGTGATGGAGGCATTTAGGACACTTTTAGACACTTGGCTGTGCAGGGCACAGAAGGATATGAATCATGTGCAGGAAAAATTGATTAATTTATCTTGGCATTGTGTTCAGCACAAACATTGTGGGCCGAAGGGCCTGTTCCTGTGCTGTAATGTTCTATGTTCTGTGTAATCTAGCTTGAGCTTCATCAGATGTACTTTATTTTGGAGATATCATGTGCTCCACCATGGATTATCATATTGCAATGCAGCAATTCAAGATAAAGAAAGGTCACAGAAGTGCGAGATGAGCTAATATGGCAGATTACCCAACAGATGACAGGAGAGCTATTGAAGGGCATTGACTGTGGCAGCATTTGACTTGAGTGATGATTCAGGACCATGCAAGTGTTTAGTTTAGATTATTATTAGTGTACCGATGTACAGGTACCACATTTAGTGCAAGATAAAGTCCAATAGAGTCTGATTAAAGTTAGTTCAAAGATCTCCAATGAGGTAGATGGGATGTCAGGACCGCACGCTAGCTGGGGAGAGGGTGGTTTAGTTGCCTGATAACAGCTGGGAAGAAACTCTTCCTGAATCTGGAGGTATACATTTTCAAACTTCTGTACCTCCTGCTTGATGGGAGAGTGGAGAAGAGGGAGTGGCAAGGGCGAGACTGGTCCTTGGTTATGCTGGTGACCTTGCCGAGGCAGTGTGAAGTCTAGATGGAGTTAATGGAAGGGAGGTTGGTTTGTGTGAAGGTCTACACAATTCTCTGCAATTTCTTGCAGTCTTGAATGGAGCTGTTCCCAAACCATGTTGTGATGCATCCAGACAAGATGGTTTCCACAGCGCATCTGTAGACGTTGGTAAGAGTTGTTGGGACATGCCAAACTTCCTAACCCTTCTGACGAAGTAGAGGCATTTGTCTGCTTCCTTGGCCACAGCTTTGAAGTGGCAGGTCCAGGAGAAATTGATGGTGATATTTATTGTACGAACTTGAAGCATTTAAACCATCTCTACTTCAGCGCAATCATTGTATACCAGGGGTGTACTGCTTCGCTTCCTGAGCTTGATGACAATTTATTTGGGCTTGTTGACTTTGAGGGAGAGGTTGTTGTCTTGGCACGAGGTTGTGAAGTTCACATTCTCCTTTCTGTACTCCGTCTCGTCATTATCTGTTATCCGGCCCACCATAGTGGTATCGACTGAGAACTTGTAAATTGAGTTGCTTTGGTATTTGGCTACACATTCTTGCAGGGCACCAGTGTTGAGGATTATCGTTGAGGATCCTCACTGATTGTGGTCCTTTTGGTGAGGAAGTCATGGATCCAGTTGAGAGGGGAGTATTGTCACCAAGTTCCAGTGTTCAGTATTTTCAGGGCCAGGTGAATCGGCTCCTGCAGTCATAAGATGTGCATCCATTTTAATTTCTATTACATCTTCCTAATAACGTCAATTTATCACCTATGTGCTGTTGAAATGTGTATGCATTAATTTGGAAATTGTATTTGTGCAGCACTTAGCTGTTCAGACAAATTTGGTACAGAATGTGTTAGATTATTTGTTTAGGAAGTGACTGATCCAAACATATTCCTGCGGTGGTTGTGAAGGATTAAAGTGATTTTATTTTCCTCGTCTTTTATCCTAACAACAACATGTTATTGAATGAATAACAGCACGTTCCCATGGCTTACTTTGCCCTTTGATCCTTTGTCTGGTAGTTGGTAAAATAACCAACAATACTTTAAATTAGTACCAGTAATATTGATCGCAATATACCGGCAATGTTATATTATACTATAAACCTGTATTTCAAACCCCTTTCTATTCATGTTTTGGGTTGAATGTTGTTACTTTTTCAGGACACTTGTATTGTTTCCATTGAAATAATCCTACAAAGTGTGGGGTTGAACTGCTGATGGGATGGATTTCATTCACAGTGCTTTTTGTGTGACGCAATGCCAGTCTGTGTTATGGCTGCTTAGTACGCTGGTGACTCTGTTATGTGATAACAGGTCAGACTATACTCTGCTGGAGTAACTCAGCTGGACAGGCAGCATTTCTGGATAAAAGGAATGGGTGACATTTCGGGTCAGTGACTTGTGTACAAGACACCCAGGTCTCATTGCACTTCCATTTTTCCTAATCTGACACAATTGTGATAATAATCTGCCTCCTTGTGGATAACCTTATCTACATTATACTGCATCTGCCATGCATCTGCCCACTCACTCAACCTGTCCAAGTCACCCTGCAACCTCCTAGCATCCTCTTCGCAGTTCACACTGTCAGCCAGTTTTGTGTCATCTGTAAATTTGCTTGTGTTACTTTTAATTCCATCATCTAAATCATTAATATATATTGTAAATAGTTGCGGCCCCAGCACCGAGACCTTGCGGCATTCCACTCGCCACTGCCTGCCATTTGAACAGGGACCCGTTTATTCCTACACTTTGTTTCCTGTCTGCCAACCAATTTTCTATCCATGTCAATACCCTACCCCAAATACCATGCCCACTAATCTCCTGTGTGGGACCTTATCAAAGGCTTTCTGAAAATCCAGATACACTGCATCCACTGGTTCTCCTTCATCCATTTTCCTTGTCACATCCTAAAAAAATTCCAGTAGATTAGTCAAGAAGCATTTCCTCTTCATAAAGACAATATTCACGGGCTCGCCGATATATAGGAATCCACACCTGGAACAGCAGATACAGTGGATGAGGTTGGAGTAGGTGTAACTTAACCTCTGCCTCTCCTGAAAGACTGTTGGGGTCATTGGATGGATTTGAGGGAGGAGATATAGGGACAGGTGTCGCAATGCTTTTTAGGTTTTTGTTTATTATTGTTACTCCACAAATACAATATTCCAAAGTTGAAGATATTTATGTCATCTTCATCGGTATTGTTTTTATATAAATGCATTGCTGACTGGTAATTTAGCTGTATTTTATAATGAGGAGTTATGTTGAGCTCCAGAAAGCAAGCAGAATGACCAAACCCCAAGAATGGAATGTGTAAGAAGGAACTGGAGTTGCTGGTTTACACCGAAGGTAGACACATTGACGTCTGATGAATGGTCTTGACCTGAAACATCTCCTATTCCTTTTCTCCAGAAGATGCTGCTTGACTCGCTGAGTTACTCCAGCATTTTGTGTCCATCCCAGAGCAGATCATCAGCAATGTCGTGAAAAGAACCTACTAGTTTTGAGCAGGTATGATTGATTCTGATTAGGAAGCTTGGGAATTGTAACATGAAGTCACAATATTTATAAATAGCCTGATATTTGTCCATATTTGAGCAGATCACAGCCCAGCCAAAGTTGGAAGCGGACAGGACATCTTTCAACCGAATAACACGTGTTCAACATATTATGTGAATACTCCTTATTGTTTTATTAACTGTAAAAGCGAGTACAAGTTCCTTTTTAAAGTTTCTTTCCGTATAGAAACATAGAAATTAGGTACAGGAGTAGGCCATTCGGCCCTTCGGCCATTCAATAACATCACGGCTGATCATCCAAAATCATACCCCATTCCTGTTTTTTTCCCCATATCCCTTGATTCCGTTAGCACGAAGAGCTAAATCTAACTCTCTCTTGAAAACATCCAATGAATTGGCCTCCACTGTCTTCTGCAGCAGAGAATTCCACAGATTCACAACTCTCTGGCTGAAAATGTTTTTCCTCATCTCAGTCCTAAATGGCCTATCTCTTATTCCTAAACTGTGACCCCTGGTTATGGAATCCCCCAACATCGGGAACATTTTCCTGCATCAACCCTGTCTAATACCTTAAGAATTTTATATGTTTCTATTAGATCTCCTCTCATCCTTCTAAATTCCAGTGAATTCAAGCCCAGTTGACCCATTCTTTCATCATATGTCAGCCCCGCCATCCTGGGAATTAACCTGGTGAACCTACTTGGCACTCCCATATTCGCAAGAATGTCCTTCGTAAAATTAGGAGACCAAAACTACACATAATACTCCAGGTGTGGTCTCACCAGGGCCGTGTACCTCCTTGCTCCTAAACTCAAATCCTCTCGCTTTGCTTTCTTCACTCCCTGCTGTACCTGCATGCTTAATCCCAGTGACTGATGTACAAGGACACTATTCAGATAATAATCTGCCTTCTTGTTCTTTGATGTTCTATGATATTTATTTTCCAATTTTTTTTTTTAAATTTGTGGAAAAGGCGTCATCATTAAAGCTGCTGTTTATTGTTCATCTTTAATTATCCATGGGAAGATGGCGATGAGCTGTTGCCATAAACCACTACAATCCTTGTGGTGATGGTTCTCCCTTTGTGTGGCTGGGAAGATTATTCCAGGATTTACACCTTGCACTAGTTATATTTCCCAGTCAGGATGGTATGTGTTGTGGCATTAATTAGCCAAAGAACAATAAAAATCTCTAGGATAGCAAGTACATTGTGCACATATGTGTATTTTAAATCTCATCACTTAAGCTAGTTTGCACTTGACCAAAAGCTATTGTTAACAAATACAAACCTCAGTCCACCTTTCACCCCACCAGTATAGTCCTCCGCCAGTTTCGCCACCTCCAACGTGACCCCTCCACCGCCACATATCTCCCCCCCTGTCTGCCTTCCGCAAAGACGCTCCTCTCCCTTGTCCTGGGCCTTTCCTTGCAACCGCAAGAAAATGCAACACTTGTCCTTCACTCCCCCTCACTCCTTTCAGGGACCCAAGCAGTCCTTCCAGGTCGACAGAGGTTCACCTGCACTCCTCCAACCTCATCTACTGCATCCGCTGCTCCAGATGCCAGATGAATCTATATCGGTGAGACAAGCGGAGGCTTGGCGATCGCTTGCCGAACACCTCCGCTCGGTCCGCAATTAACCACTCCCGATCTCGGTGGCTCAGCACTTCAACTCCCCTCCCCCTTTCCACATCGACCTCTCGGTTGGGCCTCTCCACGGCCAGAGTGGAGAACACCGCAAGCTGGTGGAACAGCACCTCATATTCCGCTTGGGGAGTCTGCATCCTTTGGGCTTGAATATGAATTTTCTCAATTCAGTTAACCCTTGCTGTCTCTCCTTCCCACCTCTCCCTCAGCCCTGGGGCCTGCATTCCTCTATCTCTATCTCTCCCCACCTAGTCGCACCGCTTCTCATTTTCACACCACAAACAGCTTACAATGGCTTGTTCCCTTTATCACGATACTTTTTTGCAATCTTTCACTCATTGTTCCTTATCTCTCCCACATCACCGTCTATCTCTCGTTTCCCTGATCCCTGACCAGTTGATGAAGGGTTCGGCCCGAAACGTGCTATCTCCTTCGTCTTTAGATGCTGCTGCACCCGCTGAGTTTATCCAGCTTTTTGTGTACCCTCGAGTCGCCAGCATCTGCAGTTCCTTCTTTAAAACAAACCTCCCAAGTTGCCCAACAGAATAACTCGCCTGCGCCCTCTAGTGTATTAACAGGTGCACAAGACTATTTTGTGAATTCAAAGCAGCTAATTCAGCAAGGTTTTGTTAGAAAGAGTAAAGACCTATAGCAAAGTGGGTAATTCCTTACTCATGTGGAAATTTTGAATGATAAAGCAAATATTGATGAACAAGACAGGCCAGTATTTCCATGAAGAAATCTCATCAACATCATATCAAGGTTAATTCCAATAAGAATAGAAATTGTGTTTAAATACAAATCATTTTCTCTTGCAAGTTTAATGATTGAAATAGATAAATTACATTCTTGAATCTATAGGAACCTCTTCTGACCTCTGGTTATCACAATCTCCTTGTAAGACTTAAATATGATTGAAATGTGGTCTTTCCTTGTAAAAATCCAGAAGCCAGTTAGCTCACAACATACCCTATAAACAGCTAAGTAATTACACAAGAACATGGAAAATAGGAGCAGGAATAGGCCACCAGACCTGCCAAGTCTGCCCCACCATTTAACATGTTTATGCTTCAACATCTCTTCTGTGCCATTTCTCCATATCCCTTTTTTCCTCGCAATGTCAAAAATGTATCCATCTCACTAATGATACTAATCATATGAAATTAATGAATGTCTGGAAAGAATGAGGTTCATGGACATAATCATTTTTGTACAGATGTTGGTGAGGCCGCATTCAGAGAATTGTGTTCAGGTTTGGGCACCATGTTACAGGAAAGATGTTGTCAAGCTGGAAAGGATGCGGAGAAGATTTACAAGGATGTTGCCAGGACTCGAGGGGCCTGAGCTTTAGGGGGAGATTGAGCAGGCCGGTACACTATTACTTGGAGCACAGAAGGATGAGGGGTGATCATACAGAGGTGTACAAAATCATGAGAGGAATAGATCGGGTAGACACACAGTGTCTCTTGCCCAGAGTTGGGGAATCAAGAAAGAGAGGACAAAGTTAAGGTGAGGGAGGACAGATTTAAGAGGAAGTGACCTTTTCACACAAAGGGTGGTGGATGTATGGAACAAGCTGCCAGAGGAGGTAGTTGAGGCTGGGACTATCACAATGTTTAAGAAACATTTAGACAGGTACATGGATAGGACATATTTAGAGGGATATGGGCCAAATGCAGGCAGGTAAGACTAGTGTAGATGGAACATGTTGGACAGTGTGGGCACATTGGGCCAAGGGCCTGCTTCCATGCTGTATGGCTCTATGAACGTTGTACAGACAGCATCTGTAGTCAGGATCGAACCCGGGTCTCTGGCGCTGTAAGGCGGCAACTCTACCTTGGCGCCATCGTGCCACCTCAATTATTACACTTGAGTTTGGCTTGATTGCATTTATGTGTGTTATATCTGATCTGTTTGCATAGAGTAAAAATCAATGTTTTTCACTGTACCTCAGCACACATGACAATAATAACCCTAACCCACCGAAGGGGATGTGCAGGGCACATGTGTTTTACTCAGAAGGTGGAGAGTGCCTGGAATGTCCTGGTGAGGGTTGTTGTGGTGGCAAATATGATAGTGCCATTTAAGTGACTTTTGGATAGGCTTGCATATATGCAGGAAGTGGAGGGATATGAGTTATGTGTAAGGAGATAAGAGTTGGCCTTGATATCAGATTCAGCACAGATATTGTGGAACGAAGGTGTTCTGTGCAGCACTGTTCTGTGTCCTATGTGAGTTGTTCTGTACTAGACACGAGAAAGGGGAAAATTAGTTTTTGTTCCAGATCCACTTGTGCTGATGCACCTGATACCTGATGAGAACAGCACCAGAAAGCTAAGGGATAAAGCCTTCAATTAATAATAATAATAATGGTCCATATAGCACAATGGTCTAAGCTCTTTCCTCTTGTTTGACCACAAAGCTCCGACATTTGTCAGCGATGCAGAATGAAAGTATTTAGGTTCATTTGAAATGTAACACCTTCAGCATCGGGTAATAAGAAATTTAAAAATAACTTAATTAAGTGGTTGACGGTCCATGAAGGCAGCAATTAATAGTTTACTTGTCGTAAGTACCAGTGCTGATTGGAGTTTTTCCTTTTCTAATAAATCTAGCCTGGTGCTGACATGCAATTCACAAGGTTGCAGATAATGCAGACCAAATGTTATCAGCTAGTGTGGCTTGTATTGACGTGTCTGTGGCATAGGCCTTTTCCAGTAACATCAGGCAGCGTAAAGGTCACCTGAAGATTATTGGGGGGAAATACCGTACGTTTATTACTGATGGGTGCATAGGAGAATAGGGCAGGGTCCGGTTGCAAATTGGATCAAGGCAATGGCAGTTGTAGGTGAAGCGCAGGAAACAGGGGGCCGGTGGGAGTAGCATCACAGAACTTGCAGCTGTTCATTTTGCCCACTGCAGGAAATGGCAGTGAAACGTGCAGCCTAACCTGTGGTGAATGCAGCATACTATAAGCTTTGTTTAGTCATAGAGTCATACAGCCACTGAAACAGGCCCTTCAGCCCCATTCATCCATGCTGATCATGCCATTTGTGATGCCATCCGTGTTGGGCAGAGGTCCAGCCCCACTGAGGCTCCTAGGTAACTGCACAAGAGTGTGAGAAACAGTTTAAAACCAGCGGAGCAGAGTGACTGAGTGGTGAGAGAATATTGCGATTGCTCATCCACTTACCCGGTGACAGCGTTCTGCCACCACCCCTGCCATCCTGCACCGAAACCCCCACTCCCACTATGTTCATCTTCCATCCCCACATTTCCTTTATTCTCCTCTTTGCGCTCCACTGTCCCCTTCCCCTCCATATCATTTCCTCTGGCTTCTCATTCCTTTCCTTATCTGTCATTGTCTCCGTTTCACCTCTTGCCTTTGTCACTATTTCCACTCAAGTGACTTTCACCCCACGCCCCCATCACCTGTATCCACCTATCACTTGCCATGCTTTGGCCCACCTCCACACCTCTTTTCCAGAATTCTTTCTCCTACTCCACCAGTCTGAATAAGGATTACAACCTAAAATATCATCTGTCTCTTCCCTCCACAGTGAGCGAGAGAGAGAGAGGCGCAGCGGTAGAGTTGGAGCTTACAGCACTCCTGCAAAGAGTAGGAGTGAACGGGTCCTTTTCAGAATGGCAGGCAGTGGCGAGTGGAGTGCCGCAAGGCTCAGTGTTGGGGCCGCAACTGTTTACCATATATATTAATGCTTTGGAAGAGGGAATTAGGATCACCACTAGCAAGTTTGCGGATGACACAAAGCTCGGTGGCAGTGTGAACTGTGAAGAGGATGTTAGGAGGTTGCAGGGTGACCTGGACAGGTTGAGTGAGTGGGCAGATGCGTGGCAGATGCAGTATAATATAGATAAATGTGAGGTTATCCACTTTGGTGGCAAAAACAAGGGGGCAGATTATTATCTAAATGGGGTTAGGTTAGGTAAGGGGGAGGTGCAGCGAGACCTGGGCGTCCTTGTACACCGGTCACTGAAAGTTGGCTTACAGGTACAGCAGGCAGTGAAGAAAGCTAATGGAATGTTGGCCTTCATAACAAGAGGATTTCAGTATAGGAGTAAAGAGGTTCTTCTGCAGTTGTATAGGGCTCTGGTGAGACCACATCTGGAGTATTGTGTACAGTTTTGGTCTCCTAATTTGAGGAAGGACATCCTTGTCATTGAGGCAGTGCAGCGTAGGTTCACGAGATTGATCCCTGGGATGGCGGGACTATCATATGAGGAAAGATTGAAAAGACTAGGCTTGTATTCACTGGAGTTTAGAAGGATGAGGGGGAATCTTATAGAAATATAAAATTCTAAAAGGACTGGAGAAGCTAGATGTAGGAAAATTGTTCCCAATGTGGGGCGAGTCCAGAACCTGGGGCCACAGTCTTAGAATAAAGGGGAGGTCATTTAAGACTAAGGTGAGAAAAAACTTTTTCACCCAGAGAGTTGTGAATTTATGGAATTCCCTGCCACAGAGGGCAGTGGAGGCCAAGTCACTGGATGGATTTAAGAGAGAGTTAGAGCTCTAGGGGCTAGTGGAGTCAAGGGATATTGGGAGAACGGGGATTCCCCTCCCCCACTATAGATGAGGATCGCACCAGGGTCTCCTCATTACCCGCAACACTGCCTCTCTCTCCCCATTCCCCCACTCGCAACAAGGGCAGAGTCCCCCTGGTCCTCACCTTTCACCCCACCAGCCGGCAAATACAACACATAGTCGTCAGTTTCGCCACCTCCAACCTGACCCCTCCACTCGCCACATCTTCCCATCTCCCCCCCTGTCTGCCTTCCGCAAAGACTGCTCCCTCCACAACTCCCTTGTCAATTCTTCCCTTCCCTCCCGCTCTACCCCTGCCCTGGGCACTTTCCCTTGCAACCGCAAGAAATGCAACACTTGTCCCTTCACCTCCCCCCTCCACTCCTTTCAGGGACCCAAGCAGTCCTTCCAGGTCCGACAGAGGTTTACCTGCCAACCTCATCTACTGCATCCACTGCTGCAGATGCCAGATGATCTATATCGGTGAGACAAAGCGGAGGCTTGGCGATCGTTTTTCGCCGAATACCTCCGCTCGGTCCGCATTAACCAACCCAACCTCCTGGTGGCTCAGCACTTCAACTCCCCCTCCCATTCCATATCCGACCTCTCGGTCCTGGGCATCCTCCACGGCCAGAGTTGGCGGGCGGGGGCGAGCAACACCGCAAGTTGGAGGAACAGCACCTCATATTCGCTTGGGGAGTCTGCATCCTCTGGGCTTGAACATTGAATTTTCTCAATTCTGTTAACCCTTGCTGTCTCCTCCCCTTCCACCTCTCCTCAGCCCTCGGGCCCTGGCATTCCCTCTATCTCTATCTCTCTCCCCCACCCTAGTCGCACTAGCTTCTCATTTTCACACTACAAACAGCTTACAATGGCTTGTTCCCTTTTTCATCGATACTTTTTTGCATATCTTTCATTCATTGTTCTTTATCTCTCCACATCACCGTCTATATCTCTCGTTTCCCTGATCCCTGACCAGTCTGAAGAAGGGTCTCGACCCGAAACGTCGCCTATCTCCTTTCGCTCTTAGATGCTGCTGCACCTGCTGAGTTTCTCCAGCTTTTGAGTACCCTCGATTCTCCAGCATCTGCAGTTCCTTCTTTAATGCTTACAATGGCTTGTTCCCTTTATCAATCGATACTTTTTGCATATCTTTCATTCATTGTTCTTTATCTCTCCACATCACCGTCTGTATCTCTCGTTTCCCTGATCCCTGACCAGTCTAAAGAAGGGTCTCGACCCGAAACGTCGCCTATCTCCTTCACTCCTTAGATGCTGCTGCACCCGCTGACTTTCTCCAGCTTTTTGTGTACCCTCGATTCTCCAGCACCCGCAGTTCCTTCTTTAACAGGATATTGGGAGAAGGCAGGCACGGGTTATTGATAGGGGACGATCAGCCATGATCACAATGAATGGTGGTGCTGGCTCGAAGGGCTGAATGGCCTCCTCCTGCACCTATTTTCTATGTTTCTATATTTCTATGTTTCTATGTTTCTAAATCCGGGTTCGATTCTGACCTCACGTGCTGTCTGTACAGAGTTTGCACGTTTTCCCTGTGAACACGTGGGTTTACTGTGGGTGCTCCGGTTTCCTCCCAAATTCCAAAGACGTGCAAGTTTGGATGTTAATTGGCTTCTGCAAAATTGTCCATTGTGTGTAGGATAGAACTAGTGTGTGGGTGACATTCGGTCGGTGCAGATTCGGTGGGCCAAAGGGTCGGTTTCCACACTGTATCTCTAAACTAAACTAAAAAAAAACTTAACAGTGACTGCCTGACCTGCGGAGGTCCCCCAACACTGTTGTTTGCTCAAGATTACACAATCTACAGTAAGTCTGACATTAGAGGTGGGCTAGTTACTGAAGATGATTCTGATGGACAGAATTTGCCAGCTTTTTGATAGGCAAGGACTCCATTCTCCTGCCTCCTCCCCATAACCTCTGACACCCGTACTAATCATGAATAGATCTAAATGGGCTGTCCCACTTGGGCAACCTAATCCGCGAGTTAAGAAGAGTGTCTTCGACCTTCAAGCTCGAGGGCACTCGCCTGGAAAGCCTCGAGCTGGATCGACCATCCACGTTGAAACCGAGAGCTGGATTGACCAATCGCACACACACAAACACATCGCGAAGGCGGAGGCCAGGGAAAGCGGGGGAGGCTGTCTGCGCGATGAAGAGGAATGTAAACGGCTGCCATAGTGTATGGTAAGTCCTTTCGAGAGTGCGGGGGGGGGGGAGGAGAGTGCGGGGTTGGGAGGGAGAAAGGGGGGGGAGAAGGGAGGGTGGGGAGAAGGGAGGGGGGAAAGAAGGAGGGGGGAAAAGGGAGGGGGGTAGAAAGAGTGGGGGGGGGAGAAGGGGGGGGGAGAAGCGGGGGAGTGAAGGGGGTGAGGGGAGAAGGGGGGGGAAGGGGAAGGGGGAGAGGAGAAGGGGGAGGGGAGAAGGGGGTAGGGGGAGAAAAGGGGGAGGGGGAGAAGGGGGGGGAAATGGGGGGGGAAAGAAAGGGGGGGGAGAAAGGGGGGGGAAAGAAGGGGGGGAGAAGTGGGGCGGGACACTTTTAAGAAGTATAATAAAGTTTATCGGGCATTTTACCTTTCGGTAGGTTTTCCTTGGTCCTGAAAACTCCAATGAGCCAATCAAAATGCCCGTTCAGCGAAGGAGATTGCCTACGGCTACCCTCGACTGCCTGTAACTAAATAGCGACCACACTCCACTGCATTACGAGTCAAAAAGAACCAAGCCGACCAGATTTTACTTGCGGAATATTTTTCAACATGCTGAGAAATATTCCGCGACCTAGCTGAGGATGCGAGTATTCGGGAACTTCCCTCAAGCATGAAGGAGAGTTCCAGCGACCTCATAGGACCTCCTAGGACCACATGTCGACCTTGCTGCGAGTTTGAAGGTTGAAGACACTCTTCTAACTCGCAGAATAGGTCGCCCAAGTGGGACAGCCCCATAACTGTACCTTAAAAATATCCATTGACTTGGGCTCCACAGCCTTCTGGCACTGAATTCCACAGATTCACCAGCCGCTGACTAAAGAAATCCCTCCTCATCTCCTTCCTGAAAGAATGTCCTTTAATTCTGACGCTATGATCTCTAGTCCCACCAGTGAAAGCATCCTCTCCACATCCACTCTATCCAAGTTTTTCACCATCCTGTACATTTCAAAGAGGCCCCCATGCTGACTAGGGATAGCATGGCTTTGCACATGTGAAATCTTGACTCACAAATATAATGGTATTTTGAAGAAATCACCAATAGGATTGACGCAGGGAGGTGGACTTTGTCTACATGGGTTTTTGCAAGGCCTTTGGCCTAGTCTCCCCATGGCTGACTAGTCCAGGTTAGATCACATGGGATCTAGAGTGAGCTCGCCAACCGGATTCAAAATTGGCTTGGTGGAAGGAATGAGAGGGTGGTAGCAGGGGGCTGTTTTTCTGTGTGGAAGCCTGTGACTAGTGGTATAGCTGCAGAGATCTGTCCAGATGGCATCAGAAAAGTGGCAACTATTAGTGTACTGCGTCAGTGAAGTCTACTATTCTTACACTACAATCGGTACAATGATTGTTCTTATGAATGATTTTAATGAATTGTATGCAAAACAAATTATTTCACTGTATCTAGGTGATACATGTGACAATAAAATCCCATTGGATCATTAAGTTTTATCGTCGATATTAATTATTTGATTAACAATATAGTTAGCTTGATGCGTAAATTTGCAGTTGACAGCAAAATTGGTCATATACTGAACAGTGAGGAAGGATATGTAAGCTTAAAAAATGGATGGAGCAGTTTGGAAAGCCAGTTATTTAACTTGGTCAATTGTGTGATTATGCAAGCAGTGTTTATGCAGTAAATTATATGGCCCTGGAGAGTGTTGTGGAGCAGAGACTGAGGAGTTCAGTCCCCAGAAAGCGGTGACACAGGTAGACAGGTCATTAACCTGGAAATAATACAAAGAAGAGTCTCTAGGTTGTTACCAGGATTCGAGCTTGTGTTGTAAGGAGAAGCTGGATAGCCTGCGAAAGTTACCCTGGAACATAAGAGGCTGGATGTGGCCTAATAGACATATATGTGAAATATATGAGATGCATAGATAAGGTGAATGGTCACAGTCTTTTTCCCAGGAGGAGTCCAGAACTAGAAAGCATAGGTTTAAGGCGAGAGGGGAAAGATTTAAAAGAAACCCAAGGGTCAATTTCTTCACATAGAGGGTGGAACAGTGTGTATATTGAACGAGATGCCAGAGGAAGCTTATTCTGTCATCTGCTTGAATTAATGTGCAACGGGGCAGTTGCAAATGGTATAAGCCAAACATTGAGAAGTGTGACTGGCTCAGTTATAAAACATAGTTGGTTGGTATGAGTTTGGCTGAAGGGCCCATTTCCATGCTGCATGACTCCGGCTCCAAGGCATTTGCTGCAACGGTCAAGCAATAGTTTGCTTGGATACTCAGTGGAAGATGTCAGCATAACTTTGCATCAGAAGGATTTGCATCATGGATGCAGTGATCACATGTATCCTGGACCCCACTCCCTAAATGGTGACAAGCAATTTGTTGCAAATAGATTGTGTGAATGGTCTTTGCAGGAATATATATTATATATATTGTATCTATAAATATATATTATATATATATTGTATCTATATATATTTATAATATATATATATATATATATATATATATGTGCGTGTGTGCGTTGTGCGTGTGTGCGGAGTGTGTGTGTGCGTGGTGTGTGTGTGCGTGTGCATGTGCTGTGCTGTGTGCCGTGTGCGTGTGCGTGTGCGTGTGCTGTGCGTGTGTGTGTGTGTGGTCCCCCAATCCAATATTCCACCTCTCCACCAATTCCATATTGCTGGCCAGTGGTGGGTGGGGGGAAAGGGGCTAGTATGGACATTGTGGGCCAAATGGATTCTTCGGCTGGCAGCTAAGTCACTCTGACCAGGCAGCTCAGTCACTCTGGCCAGGCAGCATTTTAGAACCAATAGAGACACTTTTTGCAAGCTTTTTAGAACCAATAGACACACTTTTAGCAAGCATTTTAGAACCAATAGACACACTTTTTGCAAGCATTTTAGAACCAATAGACACACTTTTTGCAAGCATTTTTGAACCAATAGACACACTTTTTGCAAGCATTTTAGAACCAATAGAGACGCTTTCTGCAAGCATTTTAGAACCAATAGAGACACTCTTTCAGCAAGCATTTTTGAACCAATAGACACTATTTGCAAGCATTTTAGAACCAATAGAGACACTCTTCCAGCAAGCATTTTAGAACCAATAGAGACACTCTTTCAGCAAGCATTTTAAAACAAATAGAGACACACTTCCAGCAAGCATTTTAGATCCAATAGAGACTCTTTCAGCAAGCATTTTAGACCCAAAAGAGACACTTTTTCAGCAAGCATTTTAGACCGAATAGAGACACTCTTTCAGCGTGCATTTTAGACCCAACAGACACACATTCTGCAGCCAATAGACATTTCTGCAACCATTTTAGACACAGTATTTGGAACCATTTTAGAACCAATAGACATATTTTGCAAGCATTTTAGAACCAATGGAGACACTTTTTGCAAGCATTTTAGAACCAATAGAGGCACTTTTTGCAAGCATTTTAGTACCAATAGACACTTTCTGCAAGCATTTTTGAACGAATAGACACTTTTTGCATGCATTTAGAACCAAGAGACATTTTGCAAGCATTTTAGAACCAAAATAGACACTTTTTGGAACCATTTTAGAACCAATAGACACTTTTTGCAAACATTTTAGAACCAATAGAGACACTTTTTGCAAACATTTTAGAACCAATAGAGACACTTTTTGCAAGCAATTTAGAACCAATAGAGACACTTTTTGCAAGCAATTTAGAACCAATAAAGACACTTTTTGCAAACATTTTAGAACCAATAGAGACACTTTTTGCAAACATTTTAGAACCAATAGAGACACTTTTTGCAAGCAATTTAGAACCAAATAAGACACTTTTTGCAAGCATTTTAGAACCAATAGAGACAGTTTTTGCAAGCATTTTAGAACCAATAGAGACACTATTTGCAAGCAGTTTAGAACCAATAGAGACACCTTTTGCAAGCATTTTAGAACCAATAGGGACACTTTTTGCAAGCATTTAAGAACCAATAGAGACACTTTTACAAGCATTTTACAACCAATAGAGACACTTTTTGCAAGCATTTTAGAACCAATAGACACCTTCTGCCTTTTAGAACCAATAGACACCTTCTGCAAGCATTTTAGAACCAATAGACACTCTTTCAGCAAGCATTTTAGAACCAATAGACACTGTTTGCAACCACTTAGAAACAATAGGCACATTTTGCAAGCATTTAGAACCAATAGACACTTTCTGCAAGCATTTTAGAACCAAGAGACACTTTCTGAAAGCATTTTAGAACCAAGCGACATTTTTTGCAACCATTTTAGTACCAACAGACACTTTGTGCAACCATTTTAGAACCAATAAACACTTTTTGAAAGCATTTTAGAACCAATATACATTTTTTGCAAGCATTTTAGAACCAAGAGACACTTTTTCAAGCATTTTAGAACCAATAGACACTATTTGCAAGCATTTTAGAACCAATAGAGACACTCTTCCAGCAAGCATTTTAGATCCAATAAAGACTCTTTCAGCAAGCATTTTAGACCCAAAAGAGACACTTTTTCAGCAAGCATTTTAGACCGAATAGAGACACTCTTTCAGCGTGCATTTTAGACCCAACAGACACACTTTCTGCAGCCATTTTAGACGCAATAGACACTTTCTGCAACCATTTTAGACACAATATACACTTTTTGCAACCATTTAGACCCAATAGACACTCTCTGCAACCTTTTAGAATGAATAGACACTTTCTGCAACATTTTAGAACCAATAGACACTTTTTGCAACCATGTAGAACCAAAAGACACTTTTTGCAAGCATTTTAGAACCAAGAGACACTTTTTGCAAGCCTTTTAGAACCATTAGAGACACTTTTTGAAAGCGTTTTGCAAGCAATTTAGAAGCAATAGACACTTTTTGTAAGCATTTTAGAACCAATAGAGACACTTTTTGCAAGCATATTAGAAACAAAGACACTTTTTGCAAGCATTTTAGAACCAATAGAGACAGTTGTTGCAAGTATTTTAGAACCAATAGAGGCACTTTTTGCAAGCATTTTAGTACCAATAGACACTTTCTGCAAGCATTTTAGAACCAATAGACACTTTTTGCAAGCATTTTAGAACCAATAGAGACATTTTTTCCAAGCATTTTATAACCAAAATAGACACTTTTTCGAACCATTTTAGAACCAATAGACACTTTTTGCAAGCATTTTAGAAGCAATAGAGACACTTTTTGCAAGCATTTTAGAATCAATAGACACTTTTTGATTGAATCTGCACCTCCCGGTTTTATTTTTATGAATGAAGTCAGAATGTACAGAAAAGGAGGCGGAGTTGCCATTTTATATAAGGAGACTTTACAATGCAAGAAAATGTCTTGTGGAAATTTCAACTCCTTCGAATATGTCGCTGCTCAGCTGAGTTCTACCCAGCGAACAGTACTTTTAACTATTTACAGGCCACCAAAATATGATGCACAGTTTTTTGATGAGATTGCCAAATTACTGTCCATTGTATGCATTGATTTCATTGTGTTGTCTTAGCGGGTGTTTTCAATATTCACAATAGATAATGCAGAGGATGGAGGTGCAAAAAGAGCTCTCTGAACATTCTGGAACAACTTTGGACTTAATCAGCACGTAACGGAGCCAACTCACAATAAGTGGGCATATATTGGATTCTGATTATTTCAAAGGTCTCGACATTTCTGATGATATTGTGACTGATGTTTCTCTTTTTGATCACCACTGTGTATTTTTTAAAACGACCATCTCTGCTGGCAGTGTCAGGAAAGAACCAGAGGTGATCAAAAGGCATTGTATCAATGAAAACACCGGTGCATTGTTCACTCCAGTGCATTTACACAATCACCACTCTGCCCTCTCGGCATCTGTCGATGACCTTGTGGATGGTTTCAGCTCCGATGTTATGACTTTAATGGATGCTATTGCACACTAAAGACCAAGTTTTATCTGGAAGGAATACAGTCAAGCCATGGAGAGAATGCCACAGCAGTGAGATCCCAAAGAACAAAGTGTAGACAGGCCGAACGAGGTGGCGAAAAACCAAACTACAGGTCCACTACGACATCTACAAAGACATCTCCGTATCTATAAATCAGGAATTGCAAGGGAAAGTCAGTCCTTTTTTCAGAGGTTATCACCAAAAATAATAATCCACTGCACCTTTATTTGCCATTTGTTGATAGACTGGACAAGCCTCAAGTCATTAGTCCCTCCTGAGCTCATGTCCAGCAAGTCGTGCAATGACTTTGCAGATTTCTTCACTGATAATAATTCTGAAGATAAGACAAACAATGTGTAAGCTCCACCTCAGGGAACATGGCTTTGTCACTTATGGCTAATACTCCAGATTCACTTGAATGAATCTACAACATTTTGAACTTTTAGATTGTGCATTCTCTGACTGAAACTGTTCAACGACCTAAAGTCAACTACCTGCTGTCTTGATCTGCTGCCCACAAGCTTCTTTAAAAATATTGTTAACAGTGTTGCACCTGAAGTGCTGAACATAGTAAACACTTTCCCCTTCAATTGGGGCATTTTCCAAAAGCCTTAAAAACTGCAGTGATCAAGCCCCTATTGAAGAAGCCTAATCTGGATGCCTCAGCTATGAGGTCCATATCTAATTTAGCATTTCTGGCAAAGATCATTGAAAGGTTAGTTTACCAACAAATTTACTGCTTAATGATCCAAAAAAACAATATTTTTTAATGTTTTCCAGTCGGGACTTCTTAGGCCACATCACAGCACTGAGACTGCACTGACTAAGGTCCTAAACGACATACATCTAAACAGTGATGCATCAAAAGCTTCAGTTTTGGTACTTCTAGATCTCAGTGCTGCTTTTGATACGGTGGACCATAACATACTGCTTGACAGACTGGAGAAGTGGGTAGGACTCTCTGGTTCTGTGCTGGACTGGTTCAAATCCTACTTGAAAGATCGGGATTATTTTGTTTCCCTTGGTAATTATGAATCAGAACGTACAAAAATCACATGCAGGGTTCCTCAGGGCTCCATTTTGTTCAATATTTACATGCTCCCCCTAGTTCAGATCATGGAGTATTTTAACATATCCTACCATACTTATGCCGATGACACACAACTTTATATCGCAGTGTCACCACATGATCATTGTCCCCTACACTCACTGAGTCAGTGTGTCAAACAAATCAATGAGTGGATGAACCAGAACTTCCTCCAGCTCAATGCAAATAAGACAGAAAATTATCGTCTTTGGTCCCAAAAAATACAAGGCTAGAGATGAGTGCTCAACTTGACTCAATCGCACTGAAAACCACAGACAAAGCCAGAAACCTTGGTGTAGTTATGGACTTGGATTTGAATTTTAACAGCCATATAAAGACCATTACCAAATCTGCCTATTACCATCTAAAAACATTGCAAGAATCAAGGGATTTCTGTCCAAAGAAGACACTGAAAAACTTGTTTTCATACAGCATATATCTTCAGTAGGTTAGATTATTGTAATGGTATCTTTACAGGTCTATGTAAAACATCAATTAAACAACTGAAGCTTATCCAGAATGCCGCCGTCTTGACCAACACCAAGAAAATTGGAAAGAGCCATGGTTTTCAAGGGAAATTGGACACTTGTTTCGAAAAAAGAGAGATATCTACAATAATTATAGGAGGCATGGAGTAAATGAGGTGCTAGAGGAGTATAAAGAATGTTAAAAGAATCTTAAGAAAGAAATTAGGAAGGCTAAAAGAAGATATGAGGTTGCTTTGGCAAGAAAGGTGAAAGTAAACCCAAAGGGTTTCTACAGCTATATTAATAGCAAAAGGATTAACGAGGGATAAAATTGGGACCAATTAGAGAACCAGAATGGAACAGCTATCTGCAGAGCCAAAAGAGATGGGGAGATATTGAACAATTTCTTTATCTTCGGTATTCACCAAGGAGAAGGATATTGAACTCGGTGATGTTAAGGGGGAAGAGTAGAGTAGCTATGGAAACTATGAGATTCAAAGAGGAGGAAGTACTGACACTTTTGTAAAAATATAAAAGTGATAAGTCTCCAGGTCCTGACAGGATAATTCCCTAGGACATTGAGGAAGTTAGTGTAGAAATAGCAGGAGCTATGACAGGAAATATTTCAAAATTTCATTAGAAACGGGAATAGTGCGGAGGATTGGCGTACTGCGCATGTTGTTTCCATTGTATAAAAAGAGGTTTCAAAGAATAAACCTAGCAATTATAGACCTATTATTTGACGTCAGGTGGTGGGCAAAATAATGGAAAGGATACTTAGAGATAATATATATAAGCATCTGGATAAACAGGGGTTCTGATCAGGAACAGTCAACATGGATTTGTGCCTGGAAGGTCATGTTTGACAAACCTTCTTGAATTTTTTGAAGCGGTAACTAGAGGAATTTGATGAGGGTAAAGCAGTGGATTTGTCTATATGGATTTCCAGTAAAGCCTTTCGACAAGGTTCGCCCATGAAAATTGGTTAAGAAAGTTCAAATCTTTGGGTGTTAATTGCGGAGTAGCAAGATGGATTCAACAGAGGCTGATGAATGGGTATGCAGAGAGTAAAGGTGGATGGCTGTTACATTTCAGGTTTGGAAAACGAGCCCGTGACCAGTGGGTGCCCATCAGGGGATCTGTGTTGTGATCCACTGTTGTTTGTCATGTACATCAATGATCTGGATGATGGGTGGAAAATTGGATAATGTAAGTATGCAGATGGATATCTGACTAGAAGATAGGAGTGGTGTTGAGATAATGAAGTAGATTTTCAAAGTCTACAGAGAGATTGGGCCATTTGGAAAGTGGGCTGAAAGATGGCAGATATACGGAGTATACGACTGCTGAGTAATAGTGTGAAGTTCTACATCTTGGCAGGACAAAGGTCAAAGTAGGACTACATGGTAAAATGGTAGGGAATTGAGGAATGCTGTGGAACAGAGGGATCTGTAATAACTGTGCATAGTTTCCCTGAAGGTGAATCGCATGTAGATAGGGAGTAAAGAAAGCCTTTGGGGTGCTGACCTCCGTTATAAATCAGAGCATTGAATATAAGTAGGGAAGTAATGATTAAAATTGTACAAGGCATGGATTAAGAACCGAACTGCTTGGAGTATGGTGTACAATTTATGGTCGCCTAGTTATAGGAAGGATGTCACAACATAGAGAGAGTACAGAGGAGAGTTACGAGAATGTGGGCCAGGGTACCAGCACTATGTTTACAGAGAAGGTGCGGTGAACAAGTTAGGTCTTTATTCTTTGGCGCAGAAGGTTAAGGGGTGACTTGATTGAGGTCTTTACCATGATGAAAGGATAGACAGAAGTTGACGTGGATACGTTTTTTCCCATTGAGGGTAGGAAGATTCAAACAAGAGGCATGACATGAAAAATTAAGGGACAACAGGTTTCGGGTAACTGAGGGGAACTCTTTACTCAGAGGGTGGTGGCTGTGTGGGAATCAGCTTCCAGCAGAAGTGGTGGAGGCAGGATCGATTTTAACATTTAAGAGTAAAGTGGATAGTATATGGACGTGAAGGGAATGGAGGGGTATGGTCTGAGTGCGGGTAGATGGGACTAGGGGAAAACAAATGGTCGGCACGGACTGGAAGGGCCGAGAGGGCCTGTTTCCGTGCTGTAATTGTTATATGGTTATATGGTTAAAATGGACCGCATTACACCTGTCCTTAAATCTTTGCACAGGGTCCCTGTGTTTAAAAGGATAGATTTTAAAATTCTGTTACTGGCCTACAAGGCACTAAATGGCCTGGGTCCAAAATACATCTCTGACCTTCTTATTGTATATGAGGCATCTAGACTCCTCAGGTCTTCCGGGACAGGTTTACTCTGTGTTCCCAGGGTCAGAACTAAAATGGCTGAAGCAGCGTTCAGTTTTTATGCTCCACACCTGTGGAACAAGCTTCCTGAACACCTGAGGTGTGTACAGACTATAAGCTCATTTAAATCAGGCCTAAATACACTGTTGTTTACTGTAGCTTTTCCATAACCCAACATGCAGGTAATCTTAACCTTCTAATCTTATCCCTTTTATGTGCTTTTAAAATCGTTTTATTGTTTTAGTGACTTTGTTTTACTATTCATGCATTTGTATCATTGCTTGTTTTGTAATTTTTGATTATTGGCTATTTTGAGTTGTCCTGTGTTGTATAGTTATTATTCTTTTTTTTCTTTGTAAAGCACTATGAATTGCTGCTTGTACGAATGGTGCTATATAAATAAATTTGCCTTGCCTTGCCTTTTGCAAGCATTTTAGAACCAATAGAGACACTTTTTGCAAGCATTTTAGAACCAAGAGACACTTTTTGCAAGCATTTTAGAACCAATAGAGACACTTTCTGCAACTATTTTAGAACCAAGAGACACCTTCTGCCAGCAATGTAGAACCAATAGACACTTTTTGCAAGCATTTTAGAACCAATAGAGACACTTTTTGCAAGCATTTTAGAACTAATAGACACTTTCTGCAACCATTTTAGACACAATAGACACATTTTGCAACCATTTAGACACAATAGACACTTTTTGCAACCATATTAGACTACAGTAGACACCATGTGGCACTTTGTGCACCCATTTAGACCCAATAGACACTCTCTGCAACCTTTTAGAACCAATAGACACTTTCCGCAACCTTTTAGAACCAATAGACACTTTTTGCAACCATTTAGAACCAATAGACACTTTTTGCGACCATTTAGAACCAATATTACTGTTTTAAAAATATTTCCCATCCTCTCTGTTGCCCCTGCTGGAGGGAGGGGGAGGGACTATAAAACCAGGAAGTGGTTTGCCGCATTCAGTCTCTCTGAGTTCTGAATAGCACTGAACACATGTCTACTCAACTGTGAGTGCCCTTAGTGGTTCTAAAAAGGTTGCAAAAAATGTCTATTGGTACTAAAATGCTTGCAAAAAGTGTTTTTTTTCTTTTAAAATTGTTGCAAAAAGGATTTATTGGTTCTAAAATGCTTGCAAAAAGTTTCTCTATTGATTCTAAAATGCTTGCAAAAAGTGTCTCTTATGGTTCTAAATTGCTTGCAAAAAGTGTCTCTATTGCTTCCAAAATGCTTGCAAAAAAGGGTCTCTTATGGTTCTAAATTGCTTGCAAAAAGTGTCTCTATTGCTTCCAAATTACTTGCGTAAAGTGTCTCTATTGCTTCTAAATTGCTTTCAAAAAGTGTCTATTGGTTCTAAAATGCTTGCAAAAAGTGTCTCTTGGTTTTAAAATGCTTGCAAAAAGTGTCTCTATTGGTTCTAAAATGCTTGCAAAAAGTGTGTCTATCTATATTACTAAAAGTCTGATCTTGACCGCTTTTGGCTCGCTGTGCTGTGATTTCCGAGAGAACACTGCCACCTACGGCCAATAGTCACATTCTGCAAGCATTTTAGAACCAAGAGACACTTTCTGAAAGCATTTTAGAACCAAGCAACACTATTTGCAAGCATTTTAGACCCAATAGAGACACTTTCTGCAACCACTTTAGAACAAATAGAGACACTTTTTGCAACCATTTTAGAACCAATACACACTTTTTGCAACCATTTTAGATTAAATAGACACTTTTTGCAACCATTTTAGAAACAATAAACACTTTTTGTAAGCAATTTGGAACAAATAAACACTTTTGCAAGCATTTGAGAACCAATATACACTTTTTGCAAGCGTTTTAGGAGCAAGAGACACTTTTTGCAAGCATTTTAGAACCAAGAGACACTTTTTGCAAGCATTTTAGAACCAATAGACACACTTTTTGCAAGCATTTTAGAACCAATAGATACACTTTTTGCAGGCATTTTAGAACAAATAGAGACACTTTTTGCAACCATTTTAGAACCAATACACACTTTTTGCAACCATTTTAGATCCAATAGACACTTTTGCAACCATTTTAGAAACAATAAACACTTTTTGCAAGCATTTGAGAACCAATATACACTTTTTGCAAGCATTTTAGAACCAAGAGACACTTTTTGCAAGCATTTTAGAACCAATATATCCTTTTTGCAACCATTTTAGAACCAAAAAAAACCTTTTTGCAAACATTTTAGAACCAATAGACATTTTTTGCAACCTTTTTAGAACCACATTAAGGCCACTCACAGTTGAGTAGACATGTGTTCAATGCTATTCAGAGCTCAGAGAGACTGAGTGAGGCACACCACTGGCTTCCTCCATCTTGCAGAGACTGAGTGTGGCACACCACTTCCTGGTTTCATAGTCCCTCCCCCTCCCTCCAGCAGGGGCAACAGAGAGAATGGGGAATATTTGAAAAACAGTAATATCTCTCTGATTTTTCGTCGATGGGAAAATTCCTCTGGTTCTGGAAGGCGAAGGAGGGCCCTGACCGAGGTGGCCAAAAATGACGGCCGTAGTTGGCAGCGTTCTCTCGGAAATCACAGCACAGCGAGCCAAAAGCGATTAAGATCAGGCTTTTAGTGATATAGATATATGTATATATATTTGCCTATGCATCATTCTCTATTTTAGCATATTTTTCGACATTTTGGCTGGCGTTCATAAATTGTAGGCAATAGACTTCTCATGGCCATTAGCCAAAAGTCTAGATGATGTGGATTTTATTTTCACAGATCATACACATTTAGCTGGTCTTTAACCCACCACCACAGGTCTAATTTCCCAAACAGCTGGTTTAATGATATCAATATTGTGGCAAAATCTGACAGAAATCCAATTAGTATTGAATCATTCCTAAAATTGACTGAAACCCAGCAGTTTTGGAATTTCTGACTGATGACGCCTTCAGCTTTCTCCTCAACCGGCTGTACCTCATTTAATCTAATTGAAGACTGAAATAAAATCCTTGCGCATAAAAGCATCTTTCTGAACTTCACATCATGTTGAACTAGCATTCTAAACATTTAGTACCCAAAGATGTTTCTCCTTCATGGTATTGTTTTATCCATAGTTGCCTGGGCCATTGACATGTTAGATTTGCCCTGTGAAGAAGCTTGGTAGACAAATGCTACCTCTCGTGTGTGTTGCCAAGTAGAATTGATTCTCTTGATCAATTTTAAGGTGGGCACACTGTAAATGTGGCTGAGATCCAACTTAGTAAAAACTTTATCTTCATGACCTATTCTTGCCTTTGTTTCTCATATTATTCTCTCCAGGTTTCCTACATTTCGTTTAGCAGCAGTATCTTTGGTCAACATACATTTACTTCCCTCGAAATAAAAGTTGTCATTCAGGTTATGCTTTCCAGGAATGACAAATTCCAAATTATGTGTTTTGCTTTGTCAGTCAGAGGAGCCTTTCTTTCCTCCAAGTTGGTGAGGTTGGACAAAAGCCAGAGATGAAAAGACAAAAAGTGTAAAATAGGGATTAAAAGAGATAGGAATCATGAAGCTGCCGGAAGGAATATATGTGGGGGGAGGGGTGGGGGAGAAGGGGAGGAGAAAAATAGATGAGAGTTCAGGTGGGGCACAGAGAAAAGGGGGAGAGGGTGGCAGAGGGAGCCAAGGTTCTCACACCTTTTGTCTTTTCATCTCTGGCCTTTGTCCAACCTTACCTGCCCATCCTCATTTGTATTCATCTGACACTCACCAGGCTTTGTCCTGCCCCTCTCTTCCAGCTTTCTTCCCCACTACCCCACCACAATCAGTCTGGAGAAGTGTCCCGACTCCTCTCCATGTTCTCCAGAGATGCCGCCGGACCCGCTGTGTCTTTCATTGTAAATTACCTCTTGGTGTAGGATAATCGCAAAACCATCAAACTGCAATTAATGGACATATGAGAGAGAGCATGTGTTGCAGGATCACAGATTAATTATGAGAAGGGGAATGGGGCTGATGGGATTACTCCACTGGGAGCCAGTATGGACCCAATGTGCTGAATGGCTCCCTCTTGTGTCCCAACAAGAAATACATTTCTACTTGCAGAGTCTCATATTTTCACCATTTGCATGAAAAGATCCTCACATATAGTAAGCCCATCATCCTCCTACGCTCCAAAGAAAAAAGTGGCAGCCACTGCTACCTCTTCCTGTAACTCAAGACTACAAGCCCAGGTAACATCCTGGGGAATCTCTTCTGCACCCATTCCACCTAATGGCCCTGTCCCATGGTACGAGTTCATTCCAAGAGCTCTCCCGAGTTTAAAAAAAAATCAAACTCGTGGTAAGCACGGAGAATGAACGTAGCGGGTACGTCGGAGCTCGGGGACGTCTCTTAGCGGCTCGTAACGCGAACGGCAAGTACTCGGGAAGACTCGCTAACGGCAGGTAAGCACGGGAAGACTCGTGAAGATTTTTCAACATGTTGTAAAATGTCCACGAGAGCCCCGGGTACTGACGAGCGGCCATTACCGTAAATCTCCGAGTTCGAATCAGGGCAAACGCGGGAGAGCTCTTGGAATGAACTCGTACCATGGGACAGGGCCATTAATGACATCCTTCCATAATGCATGTGCAATCCAGTCAAACTCATGTACAATAGATAGAACAAAGGGAAAGATACAGAGTGCAGAATATCGTGTCCAACATTGTAGCTCATCAGTTCCTTTGATCATGCCTGATTTTTTGAACTTTTGATTAGAGGGAGTGGCCAAACCCACTAAGGGATAGTGTGCGACCTGCATGGATGTTTAGAAACATTGGGCGGCAGGTGCTTGTCTGCAAGGTGTTTGTTCTCCCCGTGACCTATGTGGGTTTTCTTTGAGATCTGCGGTTTCCTCCTACACTCCAAAGACCTACAGGTTTGTAGGTTAATTGGCTTGGTATAAATGTAAATTGTCCCTGGTGTGTGTAGGATAGTGTTAATGTGCGGGGATCACTGGTCAGTGTGGACTCGGTGGGCCGAAGATCCTGTTTCTGTGCTGTATCTCTAAACTAAACTAAACATTCAAGGTACTGGCTTTGTTTAAATAAATAGAAGAGAGAGAGAGAGATGGATAATTAACAGAATTTAATGTGACATTCTTCAGCAAAATCTGTACAAGGGGTTTGTCCTTTCACCATATTTATCAATGACAGAAATCAGGGAACTGTGGAATCATGCATTTCAGAATAGGTCATCAAACAGTACAGCAAAAGATCAGGCCCTTTGATCCACAATGTCTGTGGCGAACATGATGCCAAGACCATCACAAATGTACCTGCACATATCCCTTCATTCCCTGCAAATCCACATCCAAAAATATTTTACATACTACTAACTTACCTGCTTCAACCTTCAACCTCAGCAGCACATTCCAGGCACTCACCACCCTCTGTGTAAAAAAAAAACTTGCCTTGTACATCTCCTTTAAACTTTGCCCCTCTCACCTTAAAGCTATGCCCTCTAGTATTTGATTCTAGTTTTATATTCCAGTTTATGGTTGGCATTTCAAATAAGAAGTCAATTGGAATGATACAGTGTGGAAACAGGCCCATTGGCCCAATTTGCCCACACCGGCCAACATGTCCCAGCTACACTAGTCCCACTTGCCTGCGCTTGGTCCATATCCCTCCAAACCTGTCCTATCCATTGGGATAGTCCCTGCCTCAACTACCTCCTCTGGCAGCTTGTTCCATACACCCATCACTCTTTGAGTGATTAAAATGTTATTTAATAGTTAGATTTGATTTGATTGGACTTGCACTGGAACAGATGGATAAACTTGCAGCTATAGATTGATTAGATCAAATTCGGAGTGTTGTATTTGATTTGATTTCAAATACACCGATGGATTATATTTCACTTGATGTGGTTTAGTTTTGGTGTTTTTGGATGGTTAGGTCTGCATTCCTTGGATTGTTTTAATTAATGTATTTTGTAGTGATTTGATGAATCTGTATTGTATTTGATTTCACTCATTTGACTTCACTAAAATTAGTGTGATCGATTGGACAAGGATTGTATTTGGACTAGAATTTTAATTTGATTTGTATATTATTCACTGATTTAATTTAATTTGCTAAGACTGAATAGAAGGCTGGATCATATTAGGTTTGACAGACAGGAACTCTGTGTGGGGTTGTTATTTATTTGATCTATGTTCAGTGATTTGAAAGATTTGATTGGATTTACTTGATTTGATCTGCAGTATCCCAGTGGGTTTGTTTCAATTTTACTTGATTTTGTAGACTGGATAAGAGTGTAAAATATACTACGACTGAATTCAGACAGGACCTGTACTATGGCTTGGATATGATTTGGACTAGTTTGCTGGATGTCATTTCACCTAATTTCATTTTTGTGGTGTTGGATTGGATTTAGCCCAGTGGATCTGATTTAATTTAATATGACAAGTATGTAATGTGATTTCATTTCCATTGATTTTACAGGTTTGTTCAAGGATTGAATAGAATTGGATTGGATCAAATTTGATTATTTTTGGACTGGATTGAATTGGAATGGGTTTGATGTGACATTTTGATTCTAGACTGGCAGATTTTCCACTGCCAAGATGTTTCCTTCCAAGATGCACTAAATCCTGACTGAGAATATTTCATTGGTCCATTTATTGTCACTGTTTGGTAATACTTTATTAGTGTTGGTACCTTTACCAAACAATTAACAACCATTTAAGAAGTGCTTGAATATGCATTTCTCTTATTGTCTTATGACATAAAAGCTCATGACATTCAGCTCATCCAATCTATGCTATCCATTAAATACATTCTACCCATTATTCCCTGCAAACTAATCTCTGTTGCACACTTATCAACTCCCCCCAATTCTCTGGCCATTCATCTATATTATAGTCATAGAGTCATACAGCATGGAAGCAGGCCCTTTGGTCCAAGTTGCCTATGCCAACTAAAGATCACAATCTTCATTAGTTCCACCTACCCACGTTTGGCTCATATCCCTCTAAACTTTTCCTATCTGTGTACCTGCACAAATGCTTTTTAAATGTTGTTATAGTACCTGAACCAACTACCTCCTCTGGTAGCTCGTTCCATATACCCACCACCCTCTGCATGGAAAAGTTGCCCCTCAGGTACCTATCTTGCCCCCCTCATCTTAACCCAATTACCTCCTCTTGACTCACCTACTCTTGGTAAAAGACTCAGTGCATTTACCTTACCTATTTACCTCATGATCATAAACACCTCTATAAGATCACCCCTGACGTCTTCAATTGAATCCTGTTGTGAATCACCCTTGGACTTGGATCACCCACAAAAATAAATCACAAACTCAGACCATGAGACATAGGAGCAGAATTAGGCTATTCGGCCCATCGAATCTGCACCGTCATTCAATCATGGCTGATCAATTCTTTCACTCAACTCCATTCTCATGCCTTCTCTCCGTAAACCTTGAATCCCCTCTTAATCGAGAACCTATCAATTTGCATTGTAAAAATATCCAATAATTCGGCCTCCACAATTCCATCATTCAGATCATTAATATATAAAGTGAAAAGTGACGGACCAAACACCGACCCCTGCAGAACAACAATAGTCACTGGTAGCCAAATTGAAAAGGCTTGTTATTTCCATGCTTTGCCTTTTTTTTAAATAACTTTATTTTTGGTTTTCAAGTTATAAACACAAATTTACACAGAACACCAACAAACAGTACAGAACAGTACAAAACTTATATACCCCCCCTCCTCATCCCCATCCCCAAGGCTCCAAAAAGAGAAAGAGAAAAAATAAATAATAATAATAAAAAAATTAAAATAAAAAAAAGGCAGTCTTGGTGCTCAAATGTTACATGTTAACAGCAGCAACATACAAATATAAGTAATTGATTATTTACCTCGGCCTCAGCTCGCACCCGTCCAGCGGACCCCGGCATCCGCTTCTGCCGCCGGCCCTCTCCCTCCCTTCTCTCCTTCTCCTTCTTCCCTTCATCCCTTCTCTCCTTCCCTCCCTCCTTCCTCTCTCCTTTCCTTTCTCTCATTCGCTCCATCCCTTCTTTCTCTCCTTCCCTCCCTCCTTTCTCTACTTCCCTCCCTCCCTTCTGTCCTTCCTCTCTTCTCTCCCTCCCTCCCTCCACCCCTCCCTCCCTTCTCTCCCTCCCTACCTTCTCTCCTTCCCTCCCATGCACACATCACACACAAACAACTAACACACAGTTAGGATGGGGTAGAAGCCCAAAGGGTAGGATGGGGCTGAAGCCCAACATTTAATGCCTGGACTGGTTTTTCACCCAATGGTTATTGGTTTTCCAGGATCTATTTAATTAAATTACTTTTTTTTTTCATTTCACTAAAATAAGTGATATTGTAACTGCGTACTTTTCAGAGGTGATCTACACATTTTGTTTGTTACTTGTAGGCTTACATGTATGCAATTTTATATTAAAATTGTAGCTTAGATATGTTTGGTCCATTAAGTCGCAGGCACTTTTTAAGCACACATTTTGATTACTTTCCATTCTACCATAGAGATATAAAGTCTATAATAGACTTTAATTATATTTCTATGAATCAACAGACCTTGGCTGGGAACCTGGGGCTCACCAAAATTGTTCCCAATTGGGCCCCGCACCTCCTAAGGCGCCGGCCTTAGGTGCGGCCTCTGCTGAGGACAGACCGTTCGGGATCTGAGAGGGGGAGGTCAGGGGGGATGGTGAACACATGGCAGGGATGGGGGTTGGGGCCGGAGGAAGGCAGGTGAGTGGACTGAGGCCGAGGCGATGTCTGGTGGAGGGATGGTGGGTGGTCAGTATGTAGGGGGGTATGAGGACTGTAGTGTGGGTGGGGAAGAGCTGGGGTCACAGGGTTTGAGGGGAATGGGGAAGACCCAGTGGAACAGCCACTGAGGTTACCAGGGTTAGGGGACTAGTACTAGGACCCAGCGCAGTCAAACTCAGGGGAGTTGGAGTCTGCAGCGCGAAAGCTTCAGGCCCAGTGCTGAGTCCAGGCTGCAGGTGAGGTGACGGCTGCGGGCTGCTGGAGGGCGGTGGAGTGGCCAGGGTCAGCGGGCAAAGAGTAGGAGGTCCCGGTGGGCGGATGATCGGTGCGGATGATCGGTGCGGCGGCGAGGTTCGACGGGTCCGGTGAGGCAGCAAGGTGAGTAGGCCCCCCTAGATCTCAAGGCCATAAGCTTAAGCTTGTCTAGCTTGTACGTAAATCCGGCCCTGTATGCAGTGCTTTACCCAGAAAGGATCGCTAGCAATTTCCAGCCTGGATAAAATTTGCAATTTGCAAAATTAAAGTTTGAAATACATTAAAGCAAGAATTACACTCTGGAGACTTGCCTTTACACAATTTTAATATCCATATTTTTCAGTAAAAGCAAATAATATTGTGACAGTTTAGAAATAGGTCTAGAGTTAAAATGAATTAATTACAGTGTATGTCAAGTCCAGAACTGAAGCATACAAACTAGCAAGGTTTTGCCATTAGGTTGCTTTCCAGGACAGAATAAAAGATTCCTGGCATGTTGCAGCTTTAATGAGACATACTTTAAAATGTTTGTGGCGACTTCTAATATTTTCCAGTGTGAATTTCAAATACTTCATATCAAGACTTGTATTTGATGCTGCAGTTAACTGGAGCGATTTCAATAGAAAGAGTTCTAATCTAGTTTTGTAATCAGTCATTCTGATAAATGTTTTGTTCATGAAAGGGTATTAGCTTCTGGCCTTGGAATCTCATCAGGAAGCCAACTTTAGCCAAAATAGTTATTACCACACATCTACTGGCATGGTTTGATAGAATGAATCATCATAATTCAAAAAACATGGTTAGCTCAATAAGGTATGCAACTTAAAGTAGAGTAACCAAAGGCAATCCTTTCGAATGTGAACTGTTATGACTTGACGTATGGAATTTCTGCAGGGCTTCTCCAATAGGATATAATGAGAATCATACAAAATTCATTTTTTGTTGTTGTTCCCAGCACATAATCAAAATGAGCGATTATGGCCTCAACATGTAAACTTCATTGGGTTTTCATAAAGTGCTCAGTCTTTGACATTGGGCAGTGGCATTTTGAAATCTATGCCCAGCGACCCAGGTAATGGTGGCCATTGCATTTTCAATGACAATAACCAGCAATTGACTGAATTACAACCCTCTAACATAGAAGGTAGAACAGTAAAGCATAGAGACAGGCCCTTAGGACAGGCACTATGCCTCCAGTTTTAGATCCCACTACCATGAAAAGCAGACATGTTGCTATCTATGCCTCATCACATCATTTTACATATACCTATCATGAAACCTCTCAGCCTCCTTTGCTCAAAGGAAAACAGATCAAGCCTTTCCAATCATTCCTGATAACTCAAGCCCTTCAATCCAGAAAAGTCTTTCTCAATCATTTTGACACCTTCTCTAACTTAATCACATCCATTCTACAGTGCAGTGACCTGGTTTTAACCGAAGAACTACACACACTGCCCACAGATTCACTTGGACCATCTTGGACATCTCTCGCCCCTCTCGATTTCATTGCCTCCATTTGTGGTGGTGTGAAAGGTAAGGACCAGGAGAACTGGAGACAGATTATCCACAGACATCTACAAAAAAAAACCCTCATTCCCACAGCTACCTTGACTAGATCTACTCCCACCCTGTTTCTTACAAGAACAATATTGTGTTCTTGAGTATTGAGTATAGAAGTTGGGAGAAAGACACAAAAAGCTGGAGTAACTCAACGGGACAGGCAGCACCTCTGGAGTGAAGGAATGGGTGACGTTGCGGGTCTTCAGAAACATCACCCATTCCTTCTCTCCAGAGATGGTGCCTGTCCCGCTGAGTTACTCCAGCTTTTTGTGTCTATCTTTGGTTAAAACCAGCATCTGCAGTTCCTTCTTACACATGGGATGTCATGTTGCAGTTGTATAAGACGTTGGTGAGACCACATTTGGAGTATTGTGTTCAGTTCTGGGCACCATGTGATAGGAAAGATATTGTCAAGCTTGAAAGGGTACAGAGAAGATTTACGAGGATGTTGCCTGGACTAGGGGGTCTGAGCTATAGGGAGAGGTTGAGTAGGCTGGGTCTTTATTCCTTGGAGCGCAGGAGGATGAGGGGTGATCTTATAGAGGTGTATAAAATCATGAGAGGAATAGATCGGGTAGATGCACAGAGTCTCTTGCCCAGAGTAGGTGAAATGAGGACCAAAAGACATAGGTTTAAGGTGAAAGGGAAAAGATTTAAAAGGAATCTGAGGGGTAACTTTTTCACACAAGGGGTGGTGGGTGTATGGAACAAGCTGCCAGAGGAGACTATTGAGGCTGGGACAATCCCAATGTTTAAGAATCAGTTGGACATGTACATGGATAGGACAGGTTTGGAGGGACATGGACCAAACACAGGCAGGTGGGACTAGATGGGACTAAAGAGCTGCACATTTGGATAGCAGTAACAGGATCAGTCCGAGTCAACATGGATTTACGAAGGGGAAATCATGCTTGACTAATCTTCTGGAATTTTTTGAAGATGCAACTAGGAAAATGGACAAGGGAGAGCCAATGGATGTAGTGTACCTGGACTTTCAGAAAGCATTTGATAAGGTCCCACATAGGAGATTAGTGGGCAAAGTTAGGGCACATGGTTTTGGGGGTAGAGTGCTGATATGGATAGAGAAGTGGTTGGCAGACAGGAAACAAAGAGTCGGGATTAACGGGTCCCTTTCAGAATAGCAGACAGTGACTAGTGGGATACCGCAAGGCTCATTGCTGGGACCACAGCTATTTACAATATACATCATTGATTTGGATGAAGGGATTCAAAGTAACATTAGCAAATTTGCAGATGACACAAAGCTGGGTGGCAGTGTGAACTGTGAAGAGGATGCTATGAGGATGCAGGGTGACTTGAACAGGTTGGGGGAGTGGGCAGATGCTTGGCAGATGACGTTTAACGTAGATAAATGTGAGGTTATCCACTTTGGCAGCAAAAACAGGAAGGCAGATTACTATCTAAATGGCGTCAAGTTGGGAAAAGAGGAAGTACAACGGGATCTGGGGGTCCTTGTACATCAGTCTATGAAAGTAAGCATACAGATACAGCAGGCAGTGAAGAAAGCGAATGGCATGATGGCCTTTATAACAAGAGGAATCGAATATTGGAGCAAAGAGGTCCTCTGCCGTTGTACAGAGCCCAAGTGAGATCACACCTGGAGTATTGCATGCAGTTTTGGTCCCCTAATTTGAGGAAGGACATTCTTGCTATTGAGGGAGTGCAGTGTAGGTTTACAAGGTTAATTCCCAGGATGACAGGACTGTCATATGCTGAGAGACTGGAGCAGCTGGGCTTGTACACTCTGGAGTTTAGAAGGATGAGAGGAGATCTCATTGAAACATTTAAGATTGTTGAGGGCTTGGACACACTAGAGGCAGGAAACATGTTCCCGATGTTGGGGGAGTCCAAAACCAGTTTAAGAATAAGGAGTAAGCCATTTAGAACGGAGACGAGGAAACACTTTTTCTCACAGAGAGTGGTGAGTCTGTGGAATTCTCTGCCTCAGAGGGCGGTGGAGGCGGGTTTTCTGGATGCTTTCAAGAGAGAGCTAGATAGGGCTCTTAAAAATAGCGGAGTCAGGGGGTATGGGGAGAAGGCAGGAACGGGTTACTGATTGGGGATGATCAGCCATGATCACATTGAATGTGAGGTGCTAGCTCGAAGGGCCGAATGGCCTACTCCTGCACCTATTGTCTATTGTCTATTGTCTCTATCAACAGCTCTCAAGGTGAATGTCCACTTTAGAACATTTGAGATGTCATCGTTCTTCAGGAAAAGCCCTCAACTATATCTTCTCCATTTCCAACATTTTTACAGTCACGTCATCTACCTAGCAGATGCAACGGGGACAGAGTTCCCCTGGTCCTTACCTTTCACTCCACCAGCCTCCACATCTAGAACATCGTTCACCATCACCTCCACCAGCTTCACACAGTCGCATCTTACTGTCCCCCGGCCTTTCTCCTTTCCACAGCAACAACACTCTCTGTGGTTTGCTTATTACTCACTACCCAACCTCTCCCCCCTCAAGGCACAATTCCCTACAATCGCAGGAGATGGAACACTTGTTCCTACACCTAGCTCACCTCCATTCAGGGGGATCCCAACAGCTCTTCCAGGTGAGTTGCAGGTTTACATGCACCTTCTCCCATCTCTCTTATTGTATTCAATGCCTTGTCTACATTGGCCTCCTTCACTGTCAGTGAGGCCACATGCAAACTGGAAGAACTGCACCTTATATTCTGCTTGGGTCGCCTACAACCCAATGGCATGAATATTGAGTTTCCCAGTTTCAAGTAAACCTGCCCATACCATCCCATTCCTTATCATCTACCAGGCTTCCCCCCCAGCCCCCAATGCACACCTTTCTCTCCACTCCCTCTATGCTTCACTCAGTTCCTTTCCCTTCTTCAATCCCCTCCTTATTCTCTTTGGCCCACCATCCCTCTCTCCAGTTCTATGTTTAGTCTTCATCTTTCTATCTTATCAGATCCCACTATTTCACCTTTAAAGTCTTTCCCCACTTATCACCTCCAACTTTGGTTACTATCTTCCCTACTCAACTCATGCCAATCAACCCCTCCTTACCTGGGTCTACTTATCAGTTGCTAGTTCTTGCCCCACCCATTCCCCTCGCGTCTCCCGACCAGTTATTTCCCCTTTACTCCATCAGTCTGAAGCAGGATACCGACCTGATATGCCACCTGTCTGTTTCCCTACTGTCTTCTCCATTTCCAGCATTTCCTTCTGTTCCTCCGGCACTCAGTGTGTTGGAGAAACTCAGGATTCCAGCATCTTTGGACATGATTTTTTTGGTCAGGATTCCAGCATCTGTAGGCTCTCTTGTCACCCCTTTCTTATTCAGCTCCTTCTTACTCTGTAGGTTCTCCTCTGGATATTGATAATGACCACCAGAGGGTGGTGAATCTGTGGAATTCATTGCCACCGACGGCAGTGGAGGCCACATCATTGGGTATTTTCAAGGCGCAGATTGACAGATTCTTGATTAGTAAGGGTGTCAGGGGTTATGGGGAGAAGGCAGGAAAATTGGATTGAAAGGGAACGATAGATCAGCCATGATTGAATGACAGAATAGACTTGATGGACCGAATGGCCTAATTCTGCTCCTCTTACTTATCAACTTGTTGGTCATTAAAGCACAGACTGCCACATGGCTTGGTTGGTGCAATATGGAACATTTTGATAATCGTCTATATATCACTGGGAAACTCTTGCTTGCATTAAATAAAAGATAATATGCTTTCTTTGTTTGTGTAAACCACAAAGCAAATATTTTGGGTAATATGGCTGCCTCAAAGGACACAGGGGTGATATTTGAGCTTCTTCTTGCGTATGGCATGCACAACCTAAAGTTGTAGGACAACTTGTTCTATTTGATCTTATTTGATTGTGCACTCCAGGTTGATTGCATTCATCGAAACAGGGCAGACCACGTGAAGATTGCAATCTTCCACCGCATATTTGAGCTCATCAAAGCGCTCTGAATATTTCTCTTCATCTCGGTGTGAAACTCTTTTTATGAGACACTCCAGCTAGGGTGAATTCCATTCTGAATTTTATACATTTCAGTACGATTAAGCCAAAATGATGGTTTATTTACACCATGCTCTGGCTGCCTGCCAATCCTCACGCCAAGATAGGCACATCACGTGTACGAATGATGGAATGATCCATCTAGATGGAAAAACTTTATCACAAGGAAAGTGTGCTCATCCAGCATGAGTTCATTGAAGGTGAACCATGAAAAGTGTTTAGTTTTTAAGAGACATTACTAAGGTGAAAAAATATTCCACAACTTTTGTTCACCTTAATGCACAAAAGATTGTTTCAGGAATTAGTAGATTAACCCAGGAATGAGTAGGTTAACATATGAAGAGCATTTGGCAGTGCTGGGCCTGTACTCACTGAATAATGGGGGGACCTCATTGAAACGTACAGAATAGTGAAAGGCATGGATGGTGTGGATGTGGAGATGATGTTTCCACTTGTGGGAGAGTCTAGGACTAGAGGTCATAGTCTCAGAATTAAAGGTCGTTCTTTTAGGAAGGAGATGAGGAGGAATTTCTTTAGTCAGAGGGTGGTGAATCTGTGGAATTATTTGCCACAGAAGGCAGTGGAGGCCAAGTCAGTTGGATATATTTAAGGCAGAGTTTGATAGACTCTTGATTAGCATGGGTGTCAGAGGTTATGGGGAGAAGGCATGAGATTGGGGCAAGGAGAGAGAGAGATAGATCAGCCGTGATTAAATGATGGAGTAGACTTGATGGGCCAAATGGCCTAATTCCTCTCCTATCTCTTAGGATCTTATGATTATAGGTTAAGGGGAGTGATTTCAGATTTCGAAACAGCCTTTGGCCTCGGATTGGAACATTTCCTGGAAGGTGGGAATTAGCATGGGGTTAAAGGAGGATTACTGAGCTTGGCAGGATTTAACAAGGGACCTTTCCAAGATGCCAGGTAGACAAAAATGCTGGAGAAACTCAGCGGGTGAGGCAGCATCTATGGAGCGAAGGAATAGGTGACGTTTCCGGTCGAGACCCTTCTTCAGACTTTTCCAAGATGCCATTCTGATAGTTAGCGTGTTAACATTTATTAATACCAAATGACGGACTTGATTGGTGTCTACTGAATTGACAGATAAATCTAAATTAAAAGAGACCGCAATAGTCCAGATGGAGGGAGAAAATTGCAAACGTCTACTGCCAGGTTAAGTCTGTAAACTAAGACAGAAGGAGCTCAACTAAGCCAAATGTGAGATCATCCAGTTTGGATCAAAGAGTGGATGAATCAAGGGTTTATTTTAACTGGTTAGAAACTGCAACCTACAAAAAGGCTTGAGATTTTCAGAGTTCTAAAAGATGACTCATTTAAAGTTAACACACAGGCATTAAAACTGGTAACAGGCACTGTTAACATCTCTATAATTTAGAGCACTATTTTTTTTAAAGCATTTTAAATGTGCACTGCTGGAACTGTAAGAAAAAGTTATTTTCACTGGGTCACATCAGATTAGTGCATCGTCTCTGAACTCACTAGGATTTGCTATTTTTCTCCTTCCTGTTGCTTCGATGTCAGGAATTGCCTTCACACATCAGTCCTGCCAAACGCCAGGCTGGAAAAAAGGTTCCGAAATAAATTTTTGTATAAATTCTCAACAGGTCAGATATTATTTGAGAAGTGATGAAAGAATATTTTATGGAACGACCTTTTGAGAGAAGGGGAAAAATTTGGAAATCAAATGTTTTAAATCCCTTTATTGGTACTGCATTCTTATTGTGACGTGTGCCGAGATACAATGAAAAACCGTGTGTTATCAAGTCAAATCCCACTATACACGAGTACAATCATGCCGTACAAATTGAAAAAGAGTGCAGAATGTGGTATTACAGTGTTAGAGCATGACAGGTGCAGAAAAGTGCAGGTTTAAAAACTTCAATGTCAGCAATGAAGTAGGTTAGGAGTTTGGGACAACATCCTAGCTTATGAGAGGACCGCTCAGTATTCTGATAACAGTAGGGAAGAAGCTGTTTCTGATCCTGAATGAATGAATGAAAACGTTATTGCCCCATGTGACAAGTCACAGTGAAATTCTTTGCTTGCATATACCAAGGTATGTAATAGTTGCCGCATAAAGGGCGCCGCCAACACAGTTACAAAGTAGCCCGTGCCAGGTCTGGCCGCACAGATGTGAATGCACTGTGAGTATTGTGAAAGGCTCTGAATGTATCCTTGCAGGGCAGTAGTGTTAGAATTATCATGGTGGATGTTTTGTCACCTATCCTCATTGATTGTGGCCTGTCGGTCAGGAAGTCATCGATCCAATTGCAGAGGGGGTACTGAATCCAACGTCCAGGAGTTAGAGGGTACACAAAATGCTGGAGAAACTCAGAGGGTGCGGCAGCATCTATGGAGCAAAGGAGATAACCAGGCAATGTTTCGGGCCGAAACCCTTCTTCAGACTGATGGGGGATGAGTTATGGTGTTGAAGGTTGAGCTGTCGTCAATAATTAGGAGTCTGATGTAAATGTCCTTGTAATCCAGATGCTCCAGGAAAGACTGCAAGGCGAAGGAGATGGCATCTACCATGGTATCGATGTGACATTAGGTGAACTGCAGTGGATGAAAGCTGACTGAAAGCTGGAGTAAATTTGCGACTTGACTAGCCTCTTGAAGCACTTCATGATGGTGGATGTCAGATGCACTGGACAGTCGTCATTAAGGCACTCTACCATAATTTGGAACCGGTTTGATAGTCATCTTCTTAAAGCGGCTACTTTGTTCAGAATGGAGTAGTGAGAGGTTAAAGATGTCTGTGAATACTCCTGTCAACCGGTCCATACAGATCCTGAGTTCATGGCTTTCCCAGGGTTCATTTTCAGGAAGGCCGATCTGTCATTTGTGACAATGGGTACAGGTGCACCCGAGGTTGTTAGGTAGGAGACGTCATTCTTCTGACCTTCATTCAAAGTGAGCATAAAATGCATGATGCTCAACGGTGAGGGACACATTGTTGCCAGCGATGCTGCCTGACTTCACTTTGTAGCCTGTAACAGCATGCATGCCCTGCCACAATCAACTTGTGGCAATCTTGGGACTCCAGCCCGGTCTGGAATTCATTCTTGGCATCCTGGATGGCATTGCAAAATACCATAAATAAACTCTTTGTATGGCTCAGGATTGTTCGACTTGAAGAGCAGACCTGGACTTCACTTGGGAATAGACCTCATGGTTCATCCATGTTTCCGGTTAGAGTGCACTTGTATTGTCATTGTTTTACACATTTGCCAATGGTCTGGGATACTCATTTAGGTCGGCCACATCGTCCATCGACTCAAAACAGTAACAATGGACATCCCTCAGACAAGCACTGCGCGACTCTCTGTACTGGATTCTCCCATCACAGTTTCTGCTTGTCAGCCAGATCGAAGCACATCCAGGAGGTCAGATTTTCCAAAATGCAGTCAAGGAACAGAGAAGTATGTCTCTTTCATGGTTGTGTAAATTTCAGGGTAGGAGGGAGGGGAATCTATTCTTTAGCGTTTAGAAGAATGAGCAGTGCTCTTATTGTTCTGTCTTCTCAGGATCTTCTGTTCCAAAGTAGATGTCACGATGTTCTCATGAATTGGCAAATTTTGAACGAGAAATCGTATTATGATTAAGAGGTGGTCATTTAACATTGAGGCATGTAGAGACTTTTCACAGAGTGGTGAGTTCCTTAAGGGCCGTGGAAGCTATAGATACTTAAAGAAGTGGATATATTGGTGAAAGATTAGGGAATGTAGTGCCTGTGGAGACCATGGAGGAGGCGAGGGCCGGTTCAGATCGGCCAAGCTCACATTGAATATCAGTGAAGGATATTGACCCGACTGCCTACTTTAATTCTTTTCTTAAAGTGCGAAACCTCTGGAAACTCAGCATTACTCTGGACTGGATAAAGTTGTCAAAAGCGGTCGCCTAGTGCACAATGTGCGTTAACAGAAAGAGCTAATTAACAGATGGTGGACCTGGACTCCGAGGGTGGCACCGTTGAGTTTGGCTGCCCCGCCAGTTCATCCTTTCATCCTTTTTTTTATTTTAGTCCGTCAAAAAGTGTTGTTTTGGAGGTCTTTTATTCTTTGGCGTCAAGTTGGGAAATGGGGAAGTACAACAGGATCTGGGGGTCCTTGTTCATCAGTCTATGAAAGTAAGCATGCAGGTACATCAGGCAGTGAAGAAAGTGAATGACATGTTGACCTTTATAACAAGAGGATTCCCTGCATATCTATGTGCCTATCCAAAAGTCTTAAGTGTAATTATTGTATCTGCCTTCACCACCACCTTGCACAGCACGATCCAGGCACTCACTACCCTCTGGGTAAAAAAAAACTTGCCCTGCACATCTATAAACTTTGCACCTCTTACCTTAAAGCTATGCTTTCTAGTATTTGGTTCTAACTGTCTACCCTATTTATGACTCTCATAATTTGATATACTTCTATCAGGTCTCTCCTCAACGTTGGGCGTTCTGCAGAAAACATTCCAATTCTGTCCAACCTCTGTAGCTAATACCCCCTAATCCAGACATCATTCTGGTAAACCTCTTTTGCACTCTTTCCAAAGACTTGACATCTGTCCTGTAATGCAGAGATGCCAACCCTAAATTTAGTTCACAGTAACATTTAACCCATTTGTCCATAACAAATGGGGTTAAATGCATTTCTCTCCGTAACATACTCACTTGGGGTTGTTGCCGGCGGCTATGCGCCTGCGCACTGGTGCAGATCAGCGGGCTGCCGGCGGGCGGGTGCGGCACATGCGCACTTGGCAAGGTTGCCGGCGGGTCTGCGCCTGCGCACTGGGTGGGGGTGGGGGTGGGGGGGAGGCCCGGTGATGGGGCTGCTGCGAGCTGCCGGGCTGGCAAACCGGGGGCACATGGCGCCGGCATTCACCACGGGAGGAACACCGGCGCGGCGGTGTTCCGTAACAGCATGGTTGGCTGCCGGAACACCGTAAAAAGGTTATTTCGCCGGGACAAAATACGGCGAATCCGGGACACTTGGCATCTCTGTGTAATGGTGCAAACAGAACTGCGCACAATACTCCACACATGGTTTAGCCAAAGTCAAATAAAGGTACACCATGACTTTCTGACTCTTATGCTTAATGCCCCGATCAAGGAAAACAAACGTCCTGTATGCCTTCTTTACCACTCTATCTATTCGTGTTGCCAATTCCAAAGAGTTGTGCACTTGGACCCCCAAATCCCTCTGTGGAAAAACAAATACTTTCATAAATAGTTCACATAGTTCTTCCATGACCTCGACATCACTGGCTGCCTGTGCTCTGTCCAGTGTAGCTCCTAGGAGATGTTTAGTGATACAAGGCCAGGCAGAGACCACCTGCTGCAGGTACATGGAGGCCACTCGCTTCCGGTCAAAGCTGATGGTCATCCCCAATGCCTTTGAATCATTTTTAAACTTTGCTCTTGATTGCCATTTTGTTTAATGTCTCGTCTCCTTGCAGCCAGTTTTGTGTTGTACAGCTACAGGCAGAGTCCCTACCCTGATGCCTGTGTACGTTTGCACTGCCTGTGTGCACTCTGAGGCTGCTGGCATGGCAGACGATGCCACAGCCACCCTGGAGCCCAGAACTTCCAAAGAAAGGTCAGCACGACAGCACATAACAACATTGACATGACATTTAAAATAAAAATCACAATTTATTTCACAATTCAACCCCATAAGCCACACCCTCAGAGATGGCATTGGCCAGAGATGAGATTGGGAAATTGGCACTCGTTGTGTGAAAAGTGTTTTGAAATCTTCTAGAATAAGATTCTATCTGGAAAAATCTAATGTTGAAGATAGACATAAAGTGCTGGAGTAACTGAGCATCCCTGGAGAAAAAGGATGGGTGATATTTCTTGACGGGTCCCTACTTCAGATGGTGCATCAGCACATATAACCATATAACATATAACAATTACAGCACGGAAACAGGCCCTCTCGGCCCTTCCAGTCCGTGCCGTATAGATGAGCACCAAGTTAGAAGAAGGGCCCTGTCCCGAAATGTCACACATCCTTTTCCTCCAGAGATGCTGTCTGACACATTGAATTACTCCAGCACTTTGTGACTATCTACGGTATATACCATCGTGTGCAATTCCTTTTTACACAAAATCAAATGCTGCAGGACTGCGCTCACATCGGTGACTTCCGTCTGTTGAAATTGAGCATTCATCACAAAAGAAAACTGGAAAAAGTATGCTTCATAAAGCTTTATTGCAATATGTTTGTACACAGTACTGTTGCTGCAAGCTGTTGAATTGCCAGAGTTATGGCGACAGTTAAAATATGGGTTTTAGTAACCAGTTTCATATCATTACTTTGAATGGCACCCGAGGACATTGCAGTACTTAGTGGAGAGAGGTGCATGGATAGAGAGGGAGGATCAGGTGGACTGATGCTCCTACTCACTGGCATTAATTCATGTGGCAACATGGCATCCTAAAGTGGAATATACGTTATCTGTAGCGTGAAGTGTTCCACAACAGTAGTTTCAAGTCCTTAGAGTAAAAACACAAGACAAATGCAATTTCACACACAAATGTAACATGTAACAAACTCCCTTATCTATTATGAGCAATTCATGAAGTAAATAAATGACCATGCATGGCTTTCTTTAAATTACAATTCACAGAATAACACTGCAACCAGTGTGTCTGATTTATCTTACACTATACTACACAGAAACATCATGGAGAGTGACATTTACACAACTGTACAGCATTATCCTTCTTTATTTTTGTTCTTAAAAACTTGCCCTTTCAACTTTACAAGACTTTAAAAACTGCTATTTTCTTTACAATTCCCCCCTTATCAATATAAAACGGTGTTAATATTTCTGAAGTTATTTTCAAATTAAGAGAAAATTGGTGTAGGTTTTTCTTTCTCCTTTAACCACAAGTGGCGATTGACTACTTCTGGTGTAGCTTCAGTGTTTAAAAGTTTGCATATGTTCTTGCCATGGTATCGCAAGGTCATGGGCTTTTGACCAGCAAACCTTTGGAAAAAAAAACTATGTAGCCTGATCATATGCTTCACTATATCCAGTAAAAGTGCAGAGTTTGCAGGGAAGCCTGGCTTCAGGTTGGAAAGGATTACATTTTGAGTGTTTCTTTCTCCATCGCTTTTTGGAAAAAAAACAATAAATCCAGCTTTTTCCATACACACCAGGAAGGTTCATTACGGAGTACGTAACCTTAGAAGAATCCAATGCTCATGCTGCCAATGTAATGCAGTCACCTTATGTACTCCAAGTTAAAGAGACAGTTGCTATGTTGCAGGCCAAGGCCAGATTAATCTACTGAATGGAAATCATTACCCAGCATTTGGGATGTTATCTGGTAGCAGCAATGGGTTCTTGCTAAAGAAGAGTGTGGCAAAAGCCAATCATAATACTGAATGATTTATTGAGCACAAGTTTTACCAACACCAGGACAACCATCATGTTAAGACCAAGTAACCTGGAAAAAGAATAATTGCATGATGAATTACTTTGTATTCATTTATAAAATATGAAAATAGGAAGCCAAAAGGAAAAAGACTCTCAGTGCATCAATTATTTTCAACAACCTCTGCTCTTTAAATCAAACAACACTAATGGTAAAATATCAAATATGAAAATCAAAATGGTTTTGTATTGCCAAGATGAAAAACAAATCTTTCAAAATCCATAGGACTGTTCTGATAAAAAATATGCAGTTTAAAAGGAAAGTAGATGCTATATTTTGAAACAGTTGTTGTAATATAAATGTAGAGTTATCGTTTGATCATTGAAAGAAAGTTGATGGTACTTGGAGCATCCTGTTAGAACAAACTAGGATTTTTTTCTGGATTGTAGCTGTTCTAAACCGCCATGGCACTGGGGTTTAGCTTTATTTGCATTAGAAAACTTGGACGTACAATTTTCCTGGTTGTCAAGCTGTTCTCAAGACCGGATTGAAGATAATTCATTACAGTTTTATGCTCCGAAGGCAGAAAAAGCCTTTCCTGGAGTTTGAGGGTGAATGAGCCAGAAATTAGGATAGAATTATTGTTGGTTAGCTTGATATAATATCTGTAATCCGTTTGGCTGCAAGCTGCTGTATTAGCAATTATGGTATGACTTTAGCCCTCTTTCCTTTCACTTGCTGAGTTTCCCCAGAGCCAGAATATGCCAGCTGATTATTACTAAAACTGAGTCTCCTAAGTGAAGGTAGGCAGCTGAATGACAATATTTACATATCTGTTCACCTTTGGTGTGTGCATTGGTTGGCTACCCATCTTTATCACACCTCCATTAAAACTGGAAGTTTAGCTGGGGTGAGTCCCTGAAATTTGGCCTAAGCTCTGGTCACCAGCTAATGTACCAAGACGTTGTGCAGAGATCCCGCTTGAAACTTTATCTCTTGTGGCACCAACGCATTCCATTGTCATCAAAATGAACATAATCAATTAACCGACAAAAACAATTACCTTACCAGCTCTGACAGGAGCTGGCCAAAAATAATATTACTGCAATCCTAATTTTAGAAATAATTGCAGTATTTATTGTTTAAAAAAGGCAATTTCACCTTTACAAATACAATCCCCTTTAAGCCTGTAATAATTAAATCAACTGAATCAATACTGTGATGATGCCTGTTTGGGATGCCTTTACTGTCCCAACTAATCCAGCATTCTATAACAGTTAGAACGTACTTTTAGAAACATTGAACGACACTGATACTCCAGAGAAAATAATACCATTATCAAAGAGGACCACAAACATAGTGTTTTTTTTTAGAATTGAACGATTACTTGTCAGGCTGCATTAAATCCTTTCCTTTGGATTTAGGTTAGTCAGCAGTCAGATTAAAATCCTGACAGGCAGATAGACACAAAAATCTGGAGTAACAGCGGGACAGGCAGCATCTCTGGAAAGAAGGAATGGGTGACGCTTCGGGTCGAGACCCTTCTTCAGAGACGAGAAGTCTCGACCTGAAACTTCACCGATTCCTTCTCTCCAGAGATGATGCCTGTCACGCTGTGTTACTCTAGCTTATTGTGTCTATCTTTGGTTTGAACCAGCATCTGCAGTTCCTTCCTATACATCCTGACAGGCAGCCGGGTTTGTGGCTAGCCAACATCAGCAGACTGTCTCTTTAAGGCCTGGTATTTACACTGAAATGGTGCACGTTACTGCTGCACAAATACGTTACAAGTAAAGCCAATGTAAACATATCACATACAACAGCTTACCCATTAAAGTATTCTAATCAATTCAGTTTTGGTTTTAAAAAGCATACTTTTACCTAGGTATAAATATTTCTGAACAATCCTGATTTATTTTGTTTTTAAAAAAAGCCGTCAGAAATTTAGTGCCGAATGTGCCATCTCTTTCTAGCAGCTCTTGTTTCTCATACGCAGCATATGATGAATGGAGCTGGGTGATGACTGGATACCATGAGCAGCAAATGGTCGGCAGTTGGATGTTTCGAGCAGTGCCTTGTTCAGGTGCTAGTGATGTTTTCTGTCGCAGTTCATGCTCGTTTCACACTTGCATCTCAGAAGTGCTGACCAGACCAAGTGCTTTGGCCTCTTCAGGTGTCAAGCCATTCTTTAATGTTCTTCTCACTGGAAGAGAAATAGAGAAAAAATACAGATGTATAAAGAAGGTCACATTGTTTTCTTAAGGCATTACATTGTCAACATTTTCAGTGACAAAAAAAAAACTGTCTGCCATTTGAAATTGGTCCGATTCTCCTATCCCCTACAAAATTGAACAAAAAGATCTCTAGTGAAAATCCAATAATACATAGCGGTATTCGAATTTGGAAACAAATAAAAAAAACATTAAAATTGGATAATTTATCATTTTCGCTCCCTATTGCAAATAACCCTTCATTTAAGCCTCCGGTATTGGATAAAGGCTTCACACAATGGAAAAACTATGGAATTAAAAAGATGGGACATCTTTATATAAATGGTATGTTCCTCTCGTTTCTGGAGGTACAACAGAATTATTGATTACATTCAAATAATTTTTTTAGATATTTACAATTGAAAGATTATGTTAAATCACATACACAAGAATACAGAATTAGAAAGCCAGAGATTCTAGATGAATGTTTGAATAAACATCCCAACACAGTCAAATTAATATCATATATTTACAATATTCTGTTAGATAGTGAGAATCCGTCGACGGAATCACATAGACAAGCATGGGAAAATGAATTAGTTCAACCCATAACGAAAGATATTTGGGATGAAAGCCTACAACATATACATCAATGTTCGTTAAACGCCCGACATTCTTTAATACAATTTAAAATATTACACAGATTGTATTATTCTAAAACAAAATTAAAGATAATTTTTCCTAATATCTCTCCTATCTGCGATAAATGTCAATACTCTGAGGCTAATTTAACCCCTACCCTTGTAAATTGCATAAAAAATAAAACATTTTGGGTGGATATTTTTAAAATTATTTCCGTAGTGGTTAATAGTCAACTGGATCCCGATTCTAAATTAATAATATTGGGCATATCTGAACAATACCTAAAACTGACAATAAAACCAAAGAATTTTTCTGGATTATAGTATAATAACTGGGAAAAAACTAATATTAAAATTTTGGAAAAACCCTGCATCCCTACAATTAAAATGTGAATTATGGAGATGTCGGAGACCTTAAATCTGGAAAAAATTAGATTTGTCTTAATCGACAAACCTGAATTATTTATTAGAATATGGTCCCCGTTCATAGATTATTTGAAGGGGTAGAATGGGCCAGCGCTGAGGCAAGACGGAAGTGCTAGAGTTGCTGCATTACAGTGCCGGAGACCCAGGTTCGATCCTGACTACGGATGCTGTCTGTATGGAGATTGTACATTCCGCCGGTGACCGTCTGCATGGGTTTCCTCTGGGTGCTCCAGTTTCCTCAAATCTGCAGGTTTGTAGGTTAATTGGTTTCTGTATATTGTCCCTAGTTGGTGGGATAGACCAGTGTATGTATGATTGTTGGTTGAGGTGGACTCGATGGGCCATAGAGTCAGTTTCCATGCTGTGTTGCTAAACTAAAATAAAATCCCTCCATATGTCAAGATACAATGTTGAGCATACTTTGTGATATCTATATAATTAAGTCTCATCTTGACCAATTCCTGTCTGCGCTGTATATTGATTTTAGAAAAAAATGCTACCCTGTTTCGCTGTGATTTTTGGCCATCTTACTCACAGTCCTCCTCCGCTGACCAGCCCCGAGGATTTTTCCCATCGATGAAAAATAAAAAAGTTATGAGTGTTTAAAAAACCTTGAGATCAGCTGATTGGTCATCTTGCCTGTCAATCACCATGATGAAGGTAACACCCCTTCCGGGGGGTGGGGGGAGACAGGGCAATAAAACCTTGGATGCCTGGACATGAGTCAGTCACAGTGCAAGATCGCGAGGGAGAGGCCACGACTGTCATTCTATGCTGGGAATCAACTGAACTGAAAGTCTGCAATGTACTTACAACAAATGATTTGCTAGCCCTAATGAAAATGAAATGAAATGTTTGGCCTGCTCTGTGCTTGAAACTGCAATGGCAATGGAAGTGAAATGAAAATGCAATGAGCTGTTCGGCCTGCCCTGTGCTTGAAATTGAAATGGAAATTGAAATGGAAATGCAATGAGCTGTTTGGCATGCCCTGTGCTTGAAATTGCAATGGAAATGAAATTAAATGAGTTGTTTGGCCTCCCTGAAACCACTAATTTCGGCACACAAGGCCCCTATTAGCAGAGAAACCAGTCACGTTTGCCCAAAATGCCCATATTAGCCCAGGAGGAGCATTTTGACTCAAAAGGCCCGTGCCAGGCCAGGAAAAGTCTAGAAAAAGTGCCTTTCACTGAGATTTCACTCAGATGTGTTTTTATAGAGCCCCTTCGGCCCATCAGGCCTGTACTAGCGCAGGAGGAGTCCTTTCGCCCAGCAGTAAGTATTCCCCCTGCAAGTATTAAACCTCACTCAATATTTTTCTCCCTCCCTTCATTGGCTCCCTTTGAGATCCAGGCCAGGATAGACTTTCCCCCATTGCTGTGATGGATACAGAAAAAGATGAAAAATGTCTAACATTGATTCTTCACCTTCTCCCCCTTCTCTCTCACAGAATCTCTCACCTGTTTTGGGCAGAATTTCTGGCAGTTTCTAAGCTGCCAGCCCACCAGGCCTGAGTGATTGAGATGCCAGCCCACCAGGCCTGAGTGACTGAGCTGCCAGCCACCAGGCCTGAGTGACTGAGCTGCCAGCCCATCAGGCCTGAGTGACTGAGCTGCCAGCCCAGGAATCTATATGGCCCACAATGTCCATACTAACCCTCTGAAAACCAGTTCCTTTGGCCCACAACACCCATACTAATGCTCCAAAAAGCCCCCCACTGGCCACCAATATTGGAATTGGAGAGGTAGAATATTGCGTTGGGGGACCAGCGCTCCCATGTGAACACTATGTCTAATTTGCAAATAATGCGGTAAGGAAGCATTCTGGTAAAAGGAGACTTTGGTCATAAGTTCTTTAGTTAAAGGTGCAGAATTAGGCCATTTGGGCCATCAAGTCTACTCCGCCATTCAATCATGGCCAATCTACCTTTCCTTTGCAACCGCCTTCTTCTGCCTTCTCCCTGTAACCTTTGACACCCTTACTATCGAAACAACCTGTGGGTAAAACAAATCCTGCTTCTTTCCTTTCTAATGAAATAATGAAATAAACCAAAAAGAATAATAATAATATATATAAAAGGTACTGCTGGTTTTCTGCAAAATGCTACCTGATCCCTGAGTTTTTTTTGTCTTTTATAAAAATGAATAAATTTAAGTTAGGAATGTTAAATGGAACGCAAATGTCTCTCTGTGAGAGTCAGCCACTATCTGTTTGGCTGAACACAGAATTGGACTGAGGAGAAAGCACTCTTCGTTATTATGGAACATGTGAGTGGAACAAGTTAGGAGCGAGTCAAATGCCATATGTTAGCACCATTAAAGGCTCTGTCCATTAACTTGAAAACCAAGAATGGGTTGCTGAAACAGGTTTGCTCAGTATGACTTTGCGTGGAACTACTTGGATATGATTTTTTTTCTGCATAATTTTTAAGTGATCTTTTGAACAAATTGGTTTATTTCACAGCACATTTCTTCAAGATAACTTGGAGGTAGGGGGAGAGAAATAGGGAAGCAGATCATGATAATATTTTCTGCATTTGCTGCCTTATGTTCATGTAAAGAGTCTGGGTATCTGCTCATAATCTGCTTGGATAGCTTACAATGCAATGGTTTGAACATTGAATTGTCCATCTTTAGGTAACTACAAAAACCTCCCTCTCTCCCTTCTTTGCACACATTTCTACGCCCCCCCCCCCAACATCTCACCTGGACTTGCACCTGTTTCTCTCCTCCCCCTCCACCCAACTTCCTTCCTCTAGCTTCACAATTCGCATCTCTTCAATCCCTTTGTCTCACACCTTCTGTATTTTCATCTCTTACCTTTGTCCAATCATCTCCCTCCTCCCCTGCATGTCCACCCATCACCTGTCAGGCTTTGTATGCTCCTCCTCTCTTCTAGCCTTCTTTATTCACCCCCCCCCCCCCCCGTTTACAATCAGTTTCAGGTCATGCCCGATGCAAAATATCACCCATCCATGCTCTCCAGACCCGCTGAGCTACTCCAACACTTTGTGTAAGCGTAAAGAGATGCTTGGGTATGGATGTGGCAAGAACTCTGACATACTCCAGGGGCGTGGAAATGCTTGAGTAAACCTCAAATTGCTGCTGGAACTCAGCGGGTCAGGCAGTATCAGAGAAGGGAGATGGACAAATGATATTTTGGGTTGGCATCTAGACCTTTGTAAATATGATGCTGCTTAGTATGTTTGTGATTCCATGATATAGCTTCATCAGCCTAGAACCTTAGCTTTAATAATGCCTGCTGTTTCTCCACGCATACTGTGTCTCATGTCATGGGTCAAATAGTTTGAGGGAGAAGGAAAGGTGAGGGAAAACTGGGTGTGTGGTTACAGAGTGCGGGGGATAAAATATAGAAGATTCTTTGGGGGGGGGGGGTGGGCTGACAAGGTAGATATTTCCACTAGTGGTCGAGTTTTGATTGACGAGTTATAGTTGCAAGATTATCGTGCCATCATTTAAAACTGGGATGCAAGGAAACTTTGCACAGAGGAAGGTGAATCTGCTGAAATTTCATGGAGATTAGATCATTGGAGTTATTTTAAGAGGAATTAGATAAGAGAGAAATACTGGAGAATTGAAGGCATGTGGTTAAAAGAGAGATTGGATAGATTAGGTCTGTTTTCCCTGGAGGAAAGGAGCCCGGGGTGTGACATGGAATGTGAGCTGTGAGAAGTATGTAGAATTTTGAGAGAAATAGACAGGGTAGATAGCCTGTTTCCCATGGCTGTGGTGTCAAACAGGGTGCATAAGCTTAAGGTGAGAGCGAAGAGGTTTCAAGGGGAACAGAGGGCTATGTTTTTAATACAAGTCATTGGTGTCTGAAGGAGCTGCTAGAGAAGGTGGTCGAGGCAGGAACAGTAATAACATTTGAGTAGCATCTTAACAGGTACTTTGAAAAAAAAAACATGGTACTCCCTTATCACGTATCTGTACACTGTAAATGGTTCGATTGTAATCAGGTATTGTCTTTCCATTGATTGGTTAGAACGCAACAAAAGCTTTTCACTGTACCTTGGTACCCGTGACAATAAACTAAACTGAAACTGACTAAGCCAGGAATTAACACATGCAAGTGGGATTAGTCTGGGTAGACATGATGGTTGGCATAGAATCAAAGGGCCTGAAGGCTTGTTTATATGCTTTCTGACTGTTGAACAGCTAATACTGGAGAGTAGTTAATGTTGTTTCTTCATTTAAGAAGGGAAGCTGAGAGAATCCAGGGAAAAGTCAAATGCTAGAAAGCAAAGTTTAAAGATGTGTGGGACAACTTTTTGTTTACACAAAGGCTGGTGAGTGCCTGTAACTTGCTGCCAGGGATGGTGATGAAGTAGCTAGAATAGTTCAATTTAAGAGACTTTTGGATAAGCATTTGGAAATGCAGGGAATGGAGGAATGTGGATTATGTGCAGGTGGATAGAGATGGTCTTGGCACAGACATTGTGGGACAAAGGGCCCATTCTTGTGCTGTACTGTTCTGCGTTCTAGAATTGATCGCCACAGAGAGCTGGCAAGGAGGGGGAGATGAAGCTTGTAGCAAATCAACAATGGTCATATTTGTCATTAAGCCCCCTGGATCGATCAATATGATCATTAACTGCCTCAACCAATTTTTCAAGTAGTATATTGCTTACTGTATGATGATCTCCCTCTGCATAGCTTCCTCTTTGCTCTAAACCCATGTCTTCTATTGCTGGGGTTGTCTACCTTTAGACTTTAGAGACACCGTGTGGAAACAGGCCCTTCGGCCCACCAAGTCCAGGCCTATCAGCGATCACCCTACTACCTCCCATATGAACCACATCTCCTAGAACTTAGTACTCTGATACAATACTCAGATCCCACTACCTCGGATCTGGGATATAGTTTGCTGCAATCTACCATATTATGTTATATACCTCAATCACAACCCTTCTTAACCTCCTCCACTCCAGGGAAAGCACATCTAGCTTCTCCGGTTTCTCCTCGTAACTGAACTTCACCATCCCAGAAGCGACATTTTGCTTTAAATATTAAAAATACATACCTGAATTTTTAAAGGGTGTAGATGGGATATTTAGATTATTGAACACTATCAAATCAGCCTTTAATGCTTTGGGATAAAATTGTCTCTATTACCAAACGGTTTAAATGCATAAAAACTATTCTTATGGCCAGAAAGTTCAAGATAAGAGCAGCACAGCGGTGCACCTGGTAGAGCTGCTGCTTCACGGCACCAAAGACCCAGGTTCAATCCTGACCTCGACTGCTGCCTACGTGGAGTTTACACGTTCTCCCTGTGACTACGTGGGTTTCCTTCCGGTATTCCAGTTTCTACCCACATCCCAAAGACTCGCGGGTGTGTAGGTGAATTGACCTCTGTAAATTGCCTCTAGTGTGTACGGAGCAGTTGCTGAAGTGGGATAACATAAAACTAGTGTGAACAGGTGGTGAAAGGTCACCGTGGTCTTTGTGGGCCAAAGGGCCAATCATTCAAACAATATTAAGTTGCATCTAAAACTGTAATGGTCAAGACTTAGCATCATTTCCAATCATTTCCAATGGAGAAATACTTGCTTACTTGAGTGTTCTGTCCAAATTAATCTAATGATTTAAAAGAAAAATTCTCGATTCTTCCGGACAATCATGTATTCGCATCCAGGTCAATGACCGAGGGTGAGATGAGGAAAAACTTTTTCATTAGGACTGAGATGAGGAAAAAACGTTTTCACCCAGAGAGTTGAGAATCTGTGGAATTCTCTGCCACAAAAGGCAGTGGAGGCCAATTCACTGGATGTATTCAAGAGAGAGTTGGATGTAGCGCTTAGGGCTAATGGAATCATGGGATATGGGAAGAAAGAAGGAACGGGGTGCTAATTCTGGATGATCAGCCATGATCATATTGAATGACAGTGCTGGCTTGAAGGGCTGAATGGCCTACTCTTGCACCTATTTTCTGTTTCTATGTTTATCATCACCAATTCCACTGTTTGAGCTGAATATGCTTTTCTTGCCTCTGCATGAAAGAGTGCCATCTAATGGCTCAGCTGAGAACTGATAGAACTTGCCGTTGGCCACAGCATGTGTGCAGACATAGCCACCATATGGGTTTAGGAGCAAATCAACAGAAATGAGTGTGTTTTTAGAATGCTAATTATTGAAATGCACACAGAACCGTCTTAACCTGTATGTTTCTAGCTCGAATCATAAAGAAGGTTCACACGACCTGTTTCAGGGGATTAAAGATGGGAAAATGAGTGTGTTTCACTGGAGAAGCATTTGGTAAAGAATGATCATCATATAATTAGAGTAGCTCTGGAGAAAGACAAGAATAGGGCAAGGGAAAATTATCTAGCAGAGGGATAGTTTCAGTGAATTGACAGAGACCAGATATTGGTGGATTAGAATCAAAGATTTGTAGTTAAAACAGCGTGAGTAATCTTCAAAGATGGGATTGGTCAGATACAAGCTGGACACGGTCGTGGGAAGGCGCAGATACATTCAAAACTAGATTTCGCCAAATGACTGAAGATGAGGAGACCACAATTGAACAGGAAGTGGTGACTTAATTCTTTGTCCACAACCTAATTGAGACTGAGGTTAAAAACAAAGTGCAGAGTAGAAAAGGGTTGGAAAATAAAGGGTGAAAGTGGTCTTGCATTCAATAGAAATGTGAAACTCAAAGCTAAATAATCAAAGATTGTGTGAAGTTGATTAGAGATCAAAAATGATGGCTCTTGGGGATGGAGGGTTGTTGGGTATTAAAGTACTTAATACCTATCAACCAATACAATATGACACGATAGAACTTTATTTATCCCAGGAGGGAAATTGGTCTGCCAACAATCATAAAACACCACAAGATACATGAAACATTAAATTAAAGTGATGCGTGGAAAGTCGCAAAACTAACTAACCAAAAATATGCAAAATAAATAGAAATTAGTAAAAAAGGAAAAGGCGTTGCAACCAGAACCCAGATACAACATAGCCTACTTGTCGGAGAGGCATAAGGATGGAAATTATCGAGTTGTGGGCTGTAATCTTTCAATCTAGTCTAAAATAAAGCCAGAGGACTGGAATACTAAACCCTTGTTTATTCCAATTCTGGAAAAAAATGTCTTGGGGAATTCAGCCTCATGTTGGTGACATGGAAGCAATCAGAAGCGGAATAAACCTAACTAACACTTCCATCAAACACAAACCAATTTCAGACTGCACATTTGAATGTATTAAGGCATCACAGTGGCACAGCGGTAGAGCTGCTCCCTTACTGCGTCAGAGACCAGGGTTCGACCCTTACTACGGGTGCTGTCTGTATGGAGTTTCTACGTTCTCCCCGTGGCCTGCGTGGGTTTTCTCAGGGAGTTCTGCTTTCCTCCCACACTCCAAAGACATACAGGTTTGTAGGTTGGTGTAATTGTGAATTGTCCCTAGTGTGTGCAGGATAGTGTACGGGGATCGCTGGTCATCGCGGACTCAGTGGGCCGAAGGGCCTGTTTCCATGTTGTATCTCTAAACTGAACTAAACTAAAGGCAATGTTGAAGGGGTTGATGGATGTAATGCAGTTAATGCATTTATTAATTTACAAAAGGTATTTAATGAAGAATGACACAAAACACTTGTTATTAAAATTTTAACCCAGAGTTTAACCCAATCGTTAGAAAGATGTGTATAGCTGTTTTATCTAATAGCTGATAGCTGTGGGAAGCATACAATGACATCGCCCTCTAGGGGGCAGTATTGGGACCATGACCTTTTTTAAAAAAAACCTGGATAGGCTTCTGGGGACACAAGAAACTGCAGCTGTCTGAATCTTGAGCAAAATATAGTGTGTTGGAGGAGGTCAGCAGGTCAGACACGACCTGGAGAGGCAATAAACAGGCAACGTTTTGGGAATGATCACCCGTGCATTTTCTCCCCAGATGCTGCCTGACTTGCTGAGTTCCTCCAGCACTATATGTTTTGCTCGCTACAGTTTCACCAGCAGACACACTCAGTTGGAAGAGTTTAAGAGAAAATGGACGAAGATGATAAAAAATTTGCAGATAATATTGAACACAGTTGGGTGAAGAGGTACTCATTCAAAGAAAATGGCAAATCAAAATATAAGGATTTTACATTAAACTTTTACAAATCCACAGTTGGGATCTTAAGGTGGATGAAGAAGGATTTGAAGATCCAAGCAAAGATATGGGTAAAGTTTATTGGAAAAATGTTACATACGCAGTTATATGGAGAGATTGGAAAAATATTAGATTGTTCAGGATGGAAACAGTTAAGGGGAAACAAGGAAGTGCAGATGCTGGTTTACCAAGGAAAGACACAAATTCTGAAGAAGGGTCTGGACCCAAAACATCACTTATCCATGTTCTCCCGGGAAACTGCTTGATCTGCTGAGTTACTCCAGCACTGTGTCAACAGTTAAGGGAGATTTAATAGTATTCAATGTAGGAATGGTTATGATAGATTATATATGGTGAAACCATTTACAGACGCAGAAGGTATACAGAAAAAGACAATTAAGGAAATTGGCAAAATAATCAGTGGTAAAATAATGAGAACTTTTGTTTTAAATGGGACAGATTACTGTGATCTGCAGAGATAACCTTGCATGCACAATGGAAAACATCTCAACACTGGAAGAAAATGAAATATCTTAAGGGAACAATGGGCAGAGACACTGGAAAGAGCAGGAGTTTTGGACCAACTACAAAACTGTGAAGAAGCAAGAACAGAATCCAGTACACTGAATGGTCTTTATCTGTGCTATGGCATTTTGATTCATAATTACAAAGTATTCAGTTATAAGTAAATCTAGCTTAGATTTCTTTAATGTTTAGTGGATAATTGGTATGTTGCATGAAGGAATTTAATCAAAAATTCTCATGTACCTTGGTGTAAAAAGCTTTGCTCCAATAGTGTAGGAGGCCCTTGTCCACCACATTCATTGCTCATTGCCATATTGTCAACCATAAGTGCTTTTTAAGGTACACAATATTTAGGCCCTTGAGTTTCAGAATTGCAATAAAGATGAGTCAGAAAGCGACACCCTTAACGCAGAATGAAAAACCTTAGTTTCTATCTTACACATTGCCCTGTGGGGAGGAACAAACTGTTCTCACTCTTCCCATTGAGTCAACTTGTCATCCACAATGCAGGCAAGCCAAGGGGCAAAATATACTACATATCTGGTCCCTGGCTTTAGTTCAAACACAACGAAGATGGCTCAATTTGTTTAACATACCTTAAAGTCTTACATTTTAATTTCACTGTCAAATTTTTAAGCAAAGTAAATAACCAATGGTAATATAGCATTTTAAAGCAATATGTTATTTCAATTTTTCCCCCCAAATGCGAGTGAGATTTGGAAACATGCGATGTGGTCAAATGGTCTTGGTGGAAGAGGGAGACAGGGCAGTGGTTTTTGACCCCACAACAGGGAGAACAATGATCAGGAATAGGAGTCATCCTTGAAACTTCAAACATGCTTCTCGCGGCATTAAATGCAACAGAAGCAACTTACGCGACTTCCTGTTTGCACGAGATCGCTTCCGCTCTCTAGGCACTGCTCGCTGGTTTGGCACTTGGGTCGCAGACTTTACAATCCGATCCATGATTTCATCTGCAGCGTCGTCTGTGGCATTTGGGGAGTCGTCATTCCCTGGAGCCCACGAGCCAACACGGCCTGGAAGGAGCACAACCATGTAACACTGTCAGGGAATTACATCTGGCAGCCTTGTGGTTAAAATCAGGGATGCGGGGACCCAGGGCCTGATCTCATTGTGTGGTATCATTCGATCATGGACCCAGCACGTTGGTGCAATCATAAAGAAAGAAAACCAATCAACGCCTTACATCATTTGAAGATTGAGGAGATCAACAAATAGCCTCTTGAGCTTCTACAGGTCTACAGTTGAAAGCATATTAACTGGTTTCATCATGGCCTGGTTTGGCAATTCAATGAAGAAGATGGCAAGAAGTGGTGAACATTGCCCAGTCCATCATGGGTACTGACCCCCCCCCCCCCCCCCCCCCACCAAAGGAATCTACAGAGCCGCTGCCTCAAACAGCTAGCCAGCATCATCAGAGTCCCACGACACCCTGGCCACCCTCTCATTTCACTCCTGCCATTGGGAAGAAGGAATTGAAGTCTGAAAACTCTATGACTAGATTAATGAGCAGCTTCTTCCTAATAACCATCAGGCTATTAAATGCTACAACCTCCAAATAGGTTCCAATCTATATAGATTGGGGTCATCATTTTTGATTGCACTAATTGCTTCTTTATTTGTCTGTTTTTTAATATATATATTTACAGCAAACATTTGTTGTTATTTATTATGAGTTTTACAGAGTACAGGTTGCTTTTCTGGCACCCTCGTTTCCAGAGCCTTTCTGGATTATCCTTTTATCTGGACTAAAAGAGGTCACGTGATAATGATACAACAACGCGCCTGCTAATGACCATTCTCCTGTGTCTCCAAACCAAAATGGAGCGGCCGACACTTTCTGTCCTTTCGGTGGATGAAGGACACAAATGCTCGCTGGTGGACCTTGTGAGTCGGGAGTGGCATTGGAACTGGGCCTCTAAACGGGCAGGAAGATGATGCGAACCGGTGATGGGTTGGCAGGCCCATCCGCTATATCTAATATCTGTTATAAGGGGGCCGTTCAAATAAAGGTTCACTGTATTGTCTTTGCAAAACAGTTAGGATAGAAGATTGAGATCATAGTTGATTCTTTAACGATGGTGGGACATGGTCAGGATGAGCGGTTGCCACTCGCAATGCCATCTGTGGCCACTCAGGGAATTTCAACTGAGCTCTCGTAATTTTGTCCGGATTATAAGAGTGGGTGGACCATTAGTTGCCGGAAAATCGTTGTTCTATGTTTATGTATCTGTTGTATTGCTGCAAGTAAGAATTTATTGTTCTCTTTTTCATATGACAATGAAACACTTCTTGACTAGACTCTTGACCTGTGCATTTATGGTTAGGGGAGCAACAGGTTACAAGGCAACACGTGCTGGATTGGTGGAGTGGCTGCTGGACGGCCAACCTGCCACATTCAGCCCTCCCACCCGCTGCACAACTGAAGGGTAGAAATCCAGAAGCCCTTGCATTTAGCCGGATGTCCTGATCATTCAGCAATTCACCTGCACCCAGGATATTCAGCACAACTGGATGGCTGAATAGTGCGAATATTTTGGCTGAGCGAGACCCCAACTGTTCCCAGCACTACTTCTCTGTGCTGGGTAACCGAGATGTTAACTGATCTTTGTAAAAGAAGAGCTCTTCAATTGTACTATTTGTTAAACCCATAGCACGTGGAGGCTGAGGAACAAATATTTTTGGATCAACTTAACATTTGGCTTAATGGGACATGAGCAGGTGACATTTATATGGGAGAGATCTTGGATTCTTCATTATAAAGCTTTTGATTTCTCAACATTACTTTGAACTCAGATTTTTTTAATAAAGCGAAGAACTAAATAAGGAAAGTAGGCCAGATTAGATATATCCATGGACACTGTGGGAGTGTAGAGAAGAATATCCCTGGCTGGTATATATGAATGATCATTAGATCTGGGTGAGGTGCCAGAAGATGGAAGGGTGACTAATGTTGTGCGCTATTTAAGAAGGGCTGCAAGAAAAATGGGGAGTCATCATTTCCCGCAATCCTAACGTTTGTTATACGAGTTATTGGATTCTGAGGCATAATATATACATGCATTTGGAAACATAGGTTGATTAGAGATAGCCAACATGGTTTTGTATGTGGGAGGTGGTTTTCATAAACTTGATTGAATTTTTAAAAAGAAATAACGAAGAAGGTTGATGAGAGCAGAGTCGTAGATGTCTATATGGATTTTAACAAGCTCTTTAATATTGGTTCACATGGTAGGCTGTTCTGACGGTTAGATCGTATGGCTTCCAGGGAAAGCTAGCTGACTGGATAGAGAATTGGCATCATGGAAGGAAGGTGATGGTGAAAGGTATTTTTTTCTGACTGGTGGCCTATGATCATTGATGTGCCTTGTGAATTGGTGCTGTGCCCATTGGTGCTTGTCATCTATATCAATGATTTGGATGAGAATGTGCAAGGCATGATTAGTATGTTTGTACATTGCCTTAAAATGGGAGGTATTCTTGATAAAGTGACATCTTGATCAGCTGGGCAAGTGGGGCTAGGAAGTTTAAAATACTGGTAAAGTCACACACAGGTATTGTATTCATTTTTGATCATCCCGCTATAGGAAAGTTGCTATTGAGCTGGAAAGAGTGCAAAGACCATTTACGTGGATATTGCCAAGACTCAAAGGCCTGAGCTAATGGGACTGGTTGGGCAGGCTAGGACTTTATTCCTTGGAGCGCAGGAGACTGTGGTGATATTATAAGGGTCTATAAAATCATGAATGGAATAGATAGGATGAATATACTGTCTTTTCCTCAGGGTAGATGAATCAAGAACTAAAGGACATAGGTTTAAGGTAAAAGGGTGAAGATCTAATATGAATCTGATAGATAACCTTTCCACACTGTGGTATATGGAATGAATCTCCAGAGATAGTTGAGGCAGGTACAATAACAGCATTTGACAGATATTTGGATGGGTAGATGGATAGGAAAGGGTTAGAGGTATATTAGCTAAATGTGGGCAGAAGGGACTAGCTTCGAAGAGATATCTTGGTTGGGATGATGATTTGGGCCGCAAGGGCTATGACTTTCGTAATGGTGCTTTATTTGCCACATGTACAACTGCAGAGCGAAATTATTTTTGCATATTTCCACATGTAGGCGCCGCCACATGTTGGCACCATTGCCAACATCCAAAGTCCTGTCCATCTGCCCGCTCAGTCTACTGAAAGACTAATGGGTATCAGTCAAGCAGCAGATCGGCGGTCAGCCCTATGCCACACAATACTGAAAACTATACAAGGGGTCAGGTCAAATGATGATTTTTACCTCTGCTTGCTCTCGTTCGGGTTCGCACACCTGGGACTCCAGCAGTGACTTCTCCACTTGATAGAGACATTTTAAGAACCGCTTTCATATTTTCATGTTCCGCAGCCTCTTCTGCATAGTCTAGTCCCTGTGGCTGGATATCACTTGAGACAGTTGCCGTGTTGCTGGAGAACTTTCCTGTCTACACAATAAATCAGGTACATACTGTCATTAGTTCAATGCAGAGATATTACTACCGCTTTTTTGTTGAGTACAAGTCTACAAAACACTTTGTGCAGGTTAAAATAGGATTATCACCACCTTCATGAGTAATTTTAATACATAACATGGTCACTGCTTTGAATTCCCCAACATTTTCAGATTGTCATCGGGAATCCCTATATAATAGATGGGTCTGAGAAATGTTAATAGAAATGATGAACACATACAAATCACATTTGATAAAACTGTCGTCAGGACCGATGATTGACACTGATATTGGCATAGAACTATCACTTTACACTAGCCAAATTTAAAAAAAAATCAAAATACTAATAATCATTGCATAACATGATTAAAGCTGAGTTTATGGAGAGTGGTGAATGGCTATCAGACAAGACTTTACTCTAATTGTACTGAACAAGACTTAACATGTGAACAAATAAACAGCATCTTCCAGTAAGCACACACATGGAAGTATAGAGATTGCAGTCTAACATGCTGGCTCCTCTTTCCAATGCATTGTTCTGTGGATATCCCCAAATATAACCTCGGAAGCCGGCAGGACTTCACATCATGGATATCGCTGTCCGATCACTCTGATGGCGGGGGCTTCGATCGCCCCGACCTGGGGGCTGCCATCGGCGGCTGCTGGAGCTTCAATCGCCCCAACTGCAGATGATTAGACTTTATTGCCTTCCATCACAATGAGGAATGTGGGGAATCTGCTGTGGTGGATGTTTATCTTAACTTATGTAGTTGTGTGTCTTGTTGCTTTTTTTAGTATGGCTGTATGGTAATTTGTGTTCCACTGTACCTTAATTGGTACACGTGACAATAAACTGACCTTTTTATTTTTATATATACTGTTAAAAAAATGGGGCTCAACTATTTCCTCTCCAGACATTAGCCTTTATAATGTACACATCTATTTTTTCATTTTAATTGGAGCACGATTTAAACATAATTAGTTTGGTTTATTTTAAATATTCCACTTTTCTTTGTAAATTTACTTTCACTCTCTTCGTTTTGCTTTCCGTGCCCAATTTATCATTGAATTCAGTATTCTAACTGAAACTTGCTACTTCAGATGCTTTATGGTTTAAGATTCTTCAGTGTGATTGGCCACGGTAGTAAACACTGCCCAGTCCATCATCAGCTCTGACCTTCCTTCCATCGAGGGGATCTACCACAGTCGCTGCCTCAAAAAGGTTGGCAGCATCATCAAGGACCCACACCACCCTGGCCACACACTCATCTCCCTGCTACCTTCGGGTAGAAGGTACAGGAGCCTGAGAACTGCAACGACCCGGTTCAGGAATAGCTACTTCCCCACAGCCATCAGGCTATTAAACCTGGCTCGGACAAAACTCTGAACATTAATACCCCTCCATCTGTTATTTGCACTTTATTAATTTATTAATTAATGTGTGTATTTACATATATAATTGTAGTCAATGCCTACTATGTTCTGTTGTGCTATGCAAAGAAAGAATGTCATTGTCCTGTCAGGGACACATGACAATAAACTCTTTTGACTTTGAGGTACATAAATATTTGTCCTGCAGCAAAGCTCTGGGAAAGATATGCCATTTCGTTCTCACCTTGTCACCCAGATTCAGAGATTGAACGGATGTGAACAGATATAAACAGAGAATGGGTATCCTTTGAACCACTCTGCTTCATTACCATTAAAATTAGTTTATTCCTTTTAAATCACAATCCCTTTCATCTATTTTGATAAACCTCTTTTTCAACATGAGCCAAAGTTAAAAAAGCTTGGTTTAGTTTAGCACGGAAACAGGCCCTTCGGCCCACCGAGTCCGGCCGACCAGCGAACCCCACACATTAACACTATCCGACACACACAAACTAGGGACAATTTAACTTTATACCAAGCAATTAACCTTCAAACTTGTACATTTTTGGCATGTGGGAGGAAACCGAAGATCTCGGAGAAAACCCACGCAGGTCACAGGGAGAACGTACAAACTCCGTTCAGACAAGCATCCGTAGTCAGGATCGAACACCGGTCTCTGCCGCTGTAAGGCAGTATCTCTACCACTACGCCACTGTGCCACCCTAATTTAGTGAGATAAGTTCCAGATTCCTCCAGCAAAGAGTTAGTATGAACACAATGGAATGAATGTCCCTTTGCATTGAACATTTTAACAGTCCAAATTAATACGGAATAATTATTGCAGAATACTGCACATCTAGTACGCTGTTCCTATGCACTGCTGTCATTAGTAATGCTTCAACAAGCACTATCAAACAACATATAATTTCCAGTGATTTCATATTGTTTAGATCTTTCATTCAAAGATCACTAAGGCTAGATCTTTTATGAATTGCTGACTAAATGGAAAGTCCACTTCAAATAATAATTCAATTAGTACTTTAAACTGAAAGACAAAGCTCTCAAATTTAAGGCATTACCATCATTACTATCCCAATTCCAAGCATCCAAAATAAAACATTAGCAATAATACAGTTGGAAGGAAATAGTAGCCTGCTTATGAATAAATTTGCTGTGAATTCCTAACGTCGTCAAAAGTACGATAATGTTCTCTATCAGGTCAGTATTGTGAATTGCTTTGCTGCATGAACTAGCAGTGCAGTGAACATATGAGACATGTATGGCATTTGGAGTGATTTAGCCGGGGAATTTTGTGACTATACAATGCTGATGAAAGGACCAATTACAAATGAATCAATCCACAACCGAACAAACACTAGTAATAATAATCATGCAGCCATCATGAAAAAGAATTTCAATTATAGATGTCGGTTTGTACATTATCAGTTTATTTGTCGACATGTAAAGTTTGATGTCTGCAGCCAGTATTAAAAGAATTTGAGGAGACTCTGTGATATCTGCATCTGGAAAGAATCAAAGACCATCACAATACTCAACCAAACAAATTAGGCACTGCAAATTCTCCAGATATTAGTGTACATGAAATTATATTGTCAAAACACTCAGGAACAATGCCAGTAGGTTAATGCTGTTTGAAAGGGTGCAATTAAACGAGGGCCTGGCTATCATTTGCTCTTCATGTTGGCCATGCACAGTGTTAGCAACACAGAAAGCATCGGAGTGAATTTAGTGATAATGCTTCCATCAGACAATAACTCCACAACCCGAGACATTAGCCATACCTCAACATCATCATCTTCATCCGTCTGAAATGAAAGGGGAGAAGGTAGTGGAGGAAAAAGCATGAGCCAAAGTAAGGTAAATAGAGATTTAGAAAATGGCAAAGAAATAAAGTAAATGGATGAAAATACACAAAGCCTAGATTGCTGTTGAGATATAATGAAGAGTGGCAGTTAGCTGACTAAGAAAAATGACTAATATTATCCAGTGCAATTCTAGAGAGACTTTAATTCATAAATATTGACAATTGCATTCATTTTCCTACATCAGAAATGGAATTCAACAATGCAGGTAATTCAGATGATTTTTCTGCTTATCACGAGGAAAGCTGTAGGCCCAGATGGCATATCAGGACAACAGCCTCCTCATGAATGTCATAAAAACTGAGGAGCTGATTGTGGACTTCAGAAGGACACAACATCCTAGAACATATACGCCACTGGAGATAAATGGGGATACTGTGGACAGGGTGAGCTGCTTTAAATACCTGCGAGTCCAGATCACGGAGGATCTCACATGGACATCACACGCTGCCGCACTGGTGAGCAAGGCAAGGCAGCGCCATTATCACTTCAGGCAGCTGAGGAAATTCAGAGTGTCTCTGAGGATGCTTCAGTGCTTCTACTCAGGGGCTATAGAAAGCATCTTGTCCGGCAACATCACAATCTGGTTTGGGAACTGTTTCTCTGTTTCTCGTATATCTCTCGTTTCCCTTATCCCTGACCAGTCTGAAGAAGGGTCTCGACCCGAAACGTCGCCTATCTCCTTCACTCCTTAGATGCTGCTGCACCCGCTGAGCTTCTCCAGCTTTTTGTGTAACCCTTGGTTTGGGAACTGCTCTGTCCAGGACAAGAAGGCTCTGCAGAGAGTAGTGCTTTCGGCCGAACGCACTATGGGAATTACACTCGCCCCCTGCCGGAACTATACATCAGAAGGTGCAGATCTAGAGCCAGCAACATTATGGGGGACCCCTTCCACCCCAGCAATGGACTGTTCCAGCTGCTACGATCAGGTAAACGCCTCCGCTGTCAAGCTGTGAAAACAGAGAGGATGAGACAGAGTTTCTTCCCACAGGCCATTAAGACTGTAAGCTCTTATCTCACCAGAGAGTAATTTACTGTACCAATTTACTGTTGTGTTGTGTCTTTTTTTAAATTGCTGTTTTTTTTTCTAATATGTAAGTACTAATTCTGTTCTAATCTGTTCTGCCATTTTTTGCACAATCCCCAGGCATTGCAACTTTCATTTCACTGCACATCTTGTATGTGTATGTGACAAATAAACTTGACTTGACGTGGGCATCAAGGTGGCGCAGTAGTGGAGTTGCTGTTTTACAGCACCAAAGACCCGGGTTAAACCCTAACTATGGGTGCTGTCTGTAGGAGTTTGTACGTTCTTCCCGTGACCATGTGGGATTTCCCCTGGGTGCTCAGATTTCCGCCCAATCTCCAAAAGACGTACAGGTTTATAGGTTAATTTGGCTTTGATAAAAAATTGTGAATTGTGAATAGGGGAGAACCAGTGGGTGTGATGTATCTGGATTTCCAGAAGACTTTCGACAAGGTCCCACATAAGAGATTAGTATACAAACTTAAAGCATACGGCATTGGGGGTTCAGTATTGATGTGGATAGCGAACTGGCTGGCAAACAGGAAGCAAAGAGTAGGAGTGATCTGAATGATCTGGATGAGGGAATTGAAGGCAATATCTCCAAGTTTGCGGATGACACTAAGCTGGGGGGCAGTGTTAGCGGTGAGGAGGATACTAGGAGACTGCAAGGTGACTTGGATAGGCTGGGTGAGTGGCCAAATGTTTGGCAGATGCAGTATAATGTGGATAAATGTGAGGTTACCCACTTTGGTGGCAAAAACAGGAAAGCAGACTATTATCTAAATGGTGGCCGATTAGGAAAAGGGGAGATGCAGCAAGACCGGGGTGTCATGGTACACCAGTCATTGAAAGTAGGCATGCAGGTGCAGCAGGCAGTGAAGAAAGCGAATGGTATGTTAGCTTTCATAGCAAAGGGATTTGAGTATAGGAGCAAGGAGGTTCTACTTCAGTTGTACAGGGTCTTGGTGAGACCACACCTTGAGTATTGCGCACAGTTCTGGTCTCCAAATCCGAGGAAGGACATTATTGCCATAGAGGGAGTACAGAGAAGGTTCACCAGACTGATTCCTGGGATGTCAGGACTGTCTTATGAAGAAAGACTGGATAGACTCGGTTTATACTCTCGAGAACTTAGGAGATTGAGAGGGGATCTTATAGAAACTTACAAAATTCTTAAGGGGTTGGACAGGCTAGATGCAGGAAGATTGTTCCTGAAGTCCAGGACAAGGGGTCACAGCTTAAGGATAAGGGGGAAATCCTTTAAGACCGAGATGAGAAAGAGAAAGCTTTTTTCGCACAGAGTGGTGAGTCTCTGGAACTCTCTGCCACAGAGGGTAGTTGAGGTCAGTTCATTGGCTATATTTAAGAGGGAGTTAGATGTGGCCCTTGTGGCTAAGGGGATCAGGGGGTATGGAGAGAAGGCAGGTACAGGATACTGAGTTGGATGATCAGCCATGATCATATTGAATGGCGGTGCAGGCTCGAAGGGCCGAATGGCCTAATCCTGCACCTAATTTCTATGTTTCTATGTCCCTAGTGTGTAGGGAGGGTAGTGTGAGTGTACATGGATCACTGGTCAGTGCGGACTCGGTGGTGGCCTGTTGCCGTGCTGTATCTCTGAGCTAAACTAAACAAAACTTGTGAGCACTGTTCAGAAGGCCAATACTTATTGCCTATCGCAAAATATCATTGCAATCATTGTGGTGAACCACCTATTTTATACATTTTCATCACGTGCAGAAGGTAGTCACGTTTTCATCACGTGCAAAAGGATGTGGTAAGAAATTCAGGAGTATGGTGCAAAATGATGAAGGAATGGCCAAAGCAGGGAGGTGTGCCGTAGCGAGGGAATTGTTGTGACAAACTTATGCAGCTGCTGCCCTTGTCCTTCCAAGATGTAGTAACTTTGAATTTGGTAGTTCTTGCAAAGAAGTCCAGGCAAACAGTGGATGCATTCTGCAATTGGTCCTCAGTGGTGAAGGACCTGAATATTTATGGTGGTTGGCAGGCGCTTTGTCCCGGATGGTATCAAGCTCCTATTTGAGATATTTTCATATGTTAAGATATTTAAGGTTTTTTGTTCAATGAATACGGCACACGTAGATTATAATAAGGAAACGGACACTAAGCTTAAAGAACAATGCATTTGTAGTGGAAATGGTAATCTGCAAACAATAATGATGTTTAAATGTGCAGTGATAAAAGAAAGGATTATAGGTGAGGGAGGCAAGTTCAAAAGTGAAGAAATTAAATAGCACAATTCTGCCACATACATTGCAGGAGAAATCTAATTCTTATCATCGATAATTATATGTGCCAGACTGAATATGTGCATTGCATGATTGGACTGATGTATATGTGCTGGGACTAACTGGATCGCTGAAAAACCAATGGTTAACTCAGCAACAAATGTAATTTTCACATTCGCACATTGTCCCAAAGTGCTCTACAATTAAATACTTTGAAGCGTGATCACTTTGCAGTTCAGATAATTATATTATGACCATCTTGGGAATATTCTCATTGAAGGCTTGTTTATAAATACATTTTTTAGATTAAAAAACAAACAATAAGTCATTTTGAAATATGCACATTGGCACTTGACTATTCCATCTTGTCATCACGTGACATTTTTATCTGAAACCAGAAATATTCAGAACAGCTGTGATCAAAACCACAAATTTCATATCACAAACAATTGTTTGTGATATGAAATTGACTACTGAAGACTAATCCACAAAACCTGCCCCAGCACTATCTACAGTGCTTAATCAAGGATGAGTCGCACCCCCTATCACTCCCTCTTCTCCCCTTTCCCATCAGGCAAGAGGTACAGAAGTGTGAAAATGCTTACGGCCACATTCAGATACAGTTCCCAGCTGTTATCAGGCAACTGAATCATCCTATCAACAACTATAGAGTGGTCTGAACCAGGGGTGGAAATCCCGGGGGGGGGGGGGGGCACCCCCCCCCCCCCACCCCCACCCCCCATTTTTTTGTAATCAGGATTAAAAAACTCGGTTAAATCTCCGCTTTCCGCGAGACAGTGGGGGTGAGACTGATGATCGAGGGCGCCGATTGGAAGAGAGAGACATCAGTCAGCAGGCAATTGGGGCGGGATATGACGATTCAGTGCAATGATTGGAGGAGGGAGGTGCAGTGCAATGCACAGTGTCTCTTGCCCAGAGTAGGGGAATCGACAACCAGAGGACATAGGTTTAAGGTGAAGGATTTAATAGGAATTTAATAAGGAAAAGATTTAATAGGAATCTGCGTTGTAACATTTTCACGCAAAGGGTGGTGGATATATGGAATGAGCTGCCAGAGGAGGTAGAAACATAGAAACATAGAAATTAGGTGCAGGAGTAGGCCATTCAGCCCTTCGAGCCTGCACCGCCATTCAATATGATCATGGCTGATCATCCAACTCAGTATCCCGTACCTGCCTTCTCTCCATACCCTCTGATCCCCTTAGCCACAAGGGCCACATCCAACTCACTCTTAAATATAGCCAATGAACTGGCCTCAACTACCCTCTGTGGCAGAGAGTTCCAGAGACTCACCACTCTCTGTGTGAAGAAAGTCTTTCTCATCTCGGTCTTAAAGGATTTCCCCCTTATCCTTAAGCTGTGACCCCTTGTCCTGGACTTCCCCAACATCGGGAACAATCTTCCTGCATCTAGCCTGTCCAACCCCTTAAGAATTTTGTAAGTTTCTATAAGATCCCCTCTTAATCTCCTAAATTCCAGAGAGTATAAACCGAGTCTATCCAGTCTTTCTTCATAAGACAGTCCTGACATCCCAGGAATCAGTCTGGGAACCTTCTCTGCACTCCCTCTATGGCAATAATGTCCTTCCTCAGATTTGGAGACCAAAACTGCACGCAATACTCCAGGTGTGGTCTCACCAAGACCCTGTACAACTGAAGTAGAACCTCCCTGCTCCTGTACTCAAATGCTTTTGCTATGAAAGCTAACATACCATTCGCTTTTTTCACTGCCTGCTGCACCTGCATGCCTACTTTCAATGACTGGTGTACCATGACACCCAGGTCTCGCTGCATCTCCCCTTTTCCTAATCGGCCACCATTTAAATAATAGTCTGCTTTCCTGTTTTTGCCACCAAAGTGGATAACCTCACATTTATCCACATTATACTGCATCTGCCAAACATTTGCCCACTCACCCAGCCTATCCAAGTCACCTTGCAGTCTCCTAGCATCCTCCTCACAGCGAACACTCCCCCCCAGCTTAGTGTCATCCGCAAACTTGGAGATATTGCCTTCAATTCCCTCATCCAGATCATTAATATATATTGTAAATAGCTGGGGTCCCAGCACTGAGCCCTGCGGTACCCCACTAGTTACTGCCTGCCATTGTGAAAAGGACCCGTTTACTCCTACTCTTTGCTTCCTGTTTGACTGTTTGACTGTAGGGACTATCGCACCATTTAAGACACAGACAGGTTCTTGGTTAGAACTGGTTTGGAGGGATATGGGCCAAACACAGGCAGGTGAGACAAGTATAGAGTCATAGAGTGATACAGTGTCGAAACAAGCCCTTTGGTCCAACTTGCCTGCACTGGCCACATGTCCCAGCTACACTAGACCCACCTGCCTGCGCTTTGTCCATATCCTTCCAAACTTGTCCTATCCATGTACCTGCCTAACTGTTTCTTAAATTTTGGGATACTCCCAGCCTCAACTACCTCATCTGGCAGCTTGTTCCATACACCCACCACCCATTGTGTGAAAAAGTTACCCCTCAGATTCCTATTAAAAAAGTGTAGCTGGGACATGTTGGCCAGTGTGGGCAAGTTCAGCTGAAGGGCCTGTTTCCACTCCATATGACTATGACAATTAAAAGAACAGAGGTGAGCACCTGCTGCCTTAGCTAACGTTTACCCCTCAACTGAAAAATAAAGCAGATTTCCTGGTTGTTTACTCATTATTTTTTTGTGGGGCCTTTGTGTGCAAGTTGGCAGCCAGATCAGAACATTAAGTGGGCTTCAAACAAATACATCCACTTTAAAACACTGACACTTAAAATGATTAATTAAACTAATCTCATCCATGTTATTCCCATCCTTATTTAAATGTTTTTTTTGATGTGATATTAATCCAAGGCTCTACTAGACCCTTCACGTGGATGTAAGGGCCACATGGCATTTGGGGTATACGTGGAGCAGGAGAATATTCCCAGTAGCCTGATCAACTTTTGTCCATCACAACTTAACTGTGTAGGAAGGAACTGCAGATGCTGGTTTACACTGAAGGTAGACACAAAATGCTGGAGTAACTCAGTAGGGCAGGCAGCATCTCTGGAGGGAAGGAATGGGTGACGTTTCCTTCTCTCCAGAGATGCTGCCTGTCCCGCTGAGTTACTTGAATACAACTTAACTGATCATTGTAACTATTGCTCATGAAAGGTTGTGTTTTGGACTGGAGGCCTGTGGCTAGTGATGTGCCTCTGTTTGATGCAGGTCCCGTTGCTGTTTGTCATCAATATCAATGATTTCGATGAGAATGTACAAGGCATGATTACTAACTCTGCAGATGACACAAAGTGGGTGGCATAGTAGATAGTGAAGATGGTTGTCAAAAATTGCAGCAGGAACTTGATCGGTTGGGCAGGTGGGCTGAGGAATGGTTGATGGAGTTTAAGACAAAGAATTATGAGGTGTTTCATTTTGGGCAGTCTAACCAAGGCAGGACCTGCAAAGTGAATAGCAGGGCTCTGGGGAGTGTTGTGGAGCAGAGGGATCTAGGAGTGCAGGTACATAGTTCCTTCAAAGTGGCCTGAGAGGTGGTCAAGAAGGCTTTCGGCACATTGGGCTTTATCAATCAAGTATTGAGCATAGAAGTTGGGAGGTCATTTTACAGTTGTACATTGGCGAGGCCACATTTAGAGTATTGTGTTCAGTTTTGGTCACCCTGTTATTGGAAATAAGTTCTTTAGCTGGAAGGGGTGCAGGGAAGATTTACGAGGATGTTGCCAGGACTCGAGGACCTGAGCTGTAGGGAGAGGTTGAGCGCGCGAGGACTTTACTCTTTGGAGCACATGTGGTTGAGGGGTGATCTTTTACCCAGAGTTGGGGAATCAAGAACAAGAGGGCATAAGGGGGAAGGATTTAATAGGAACTGGGGGGGGCCAACTTTATTTTTTTACACACAGAGTGGTAGGTATAGGGAAGAAGCTGCCTCAGGAGGTTGTTATAATCATCCAACGTAATTAGACAATAGACAATAAGTGCAGGAGTAGGCCATTCGGCTTTTCAAGCCAGCACCGCCATTCATTATGATCATGGCTGATCATTCCCAATCAGTATCACGTTCCTGCCTTCTCCCCATATCCCCTGACCGCTATCTTTAAGAGCCCTATCTAGCTCTCTCTTGAAAGTATCCAGAGAACCAGCCTCCATTGCCCTCTGAGGCAGAGAATTCCACAGACTCACAACTGTGTGAAAAACAGTTCCTCATCTCTGTTCTAAATGGCTTACCCCTTATTCTTAAACTGTGGCCCCTGCTTCTGGACTCCCCCAACATCAGGAACATGTTTCCTGCCTGTAGCGTGTCCAAACCCTTAATAATATTATATGTTTCAATAAGATCCCCTCTCATCTTTCTAAACTCCACAGTATACAAGCCCAGCCGCTACATTCTCTCAGCATATGACAGTCCCGCCATCCCGGGAATTAAGCTTGCAAACCTACGCTGCACTCCCTCAATAGCAAGAATGTCCTTCCTCAAATTAGGGGACCAAAACTGCACACAATACTCCAGGTGTGGTCTTACTAGGGCCCTATACAACTGCAGAAGGACCTATTTGCTCCTAAACTCAACTCCTCTTGTTAAGGAGATGCAGTATTTTATGGACGGCCAATACCTCCGTACATCTTCAGAGAATCTGGTGCACTATTTCTGTCACTGAGCTAATCCCAGAAAACCATTGCTCGAAGAGCAAACGGTAGGTAGTTTAGTTCTGTACTAGTAATTCACTACTTAAGTGAACATCTGGTTCTCAAGATACAGTGCACAATGAGCGAGAAGTTGGGCAAAGCACCATCTTCGAAGATGACTATCAACAAATATTGAGAAAAATAATATTTTAGCCTCAACTCTTAAATATTGACCTAAAAAAAAGCCTTTAACTGTAAAATTAATATTTTCCCAAATGAATTTGTATAATATATTACTCAGGCTGCTCCCTTTGGGATTAACTGTTCTTTTGGGGTGATTTATGTACGTTATCTCTCACATTGTACCTAGGAGGAGAGATAGTATTGCAGTGTCCAGTGGCAGTAAGCAAAACAAATTAGAATTGGGATCTTTTCAAAAGCTAATGTTGAGCCAAAAGAGTGAGGTCATCCTGCCACTTCATAAATCATCGGTGCGCCTCTACTTAAAATGCTCTGCATGATTCACTAGAAAACAATATTCCTGCTATTAACAGAAGAGAGCAACTTAGAAGATAGAGGGTAGACACAAAGTGTTGGCTAACTCAGTGGATCAGGCAGCATCTCTGGAGAAAAAGGATGGGCGATGCTGAAGAAGGATCCTGACCCAAAACATCACCCATCCTTTTTCTCCAGAGATGCTGCCTGACCCACCCCAGCATTTTGAGTCTATCTTCGGTACAAACCAGCCTCTGCAGTTCCTTTCTACGCTCGGAGGATTGAGGGATTTGATTGTGAAAAGCAGTTATGTGAATTATCTACATTTATTTTGGTGTCATCGGGCAGGCAGAGCTAGATCGAAGGGAACTCCACAGCTCACTTATCCCAACATTTATGTAACTGGTCGAGCCACTGCCTCTCAGCACCAGAGACCTGGGTATGATCCTGACCTCCGATGCTGTCCGTGTGGAGTTTGCACATTCTCCCTGTGACCACACGGGTTTCTTCTGGGCTCTCCGGTTTCCTCCCACATCCCAAAACCTGCGTGTTTGTAGGTTGATTGGCCTCTGTAAATCGTCCCTCGTGTGAAGGGAGTGGATGAGAAAGTGCGAATAACGTTAAACTAGTGTGAACGTATGATCAATGGTCAGTGTGGGCTCGGTAGGCTGATGGACCTGCTTCCATGTGGAATGTTAAAACTAAACAATATAAAAATCTGAATCCCTCTATTAACAAAAAAAAGCCACAATATTTATTTAAACATCACCCTTTTTCTACTTTAATTGCAGGGTTGCACTTATCCCCACTTGCGTATTATCCTGACTCTGTGTTCCAATCCTGGCCATCATCCAACTCCAGAAAGAATTGAAAACAATCTTAGATTTTTCCTAATCTGGAACGAAGATTGTTTTGCATCGGACTAGCCGCGGGATTTCTCACAGTAATGGTGAAAGCCAAGGAAATGTCACTCCATCCAGACTCGCCACCAGAGATTCTCCCTGCGACAACACTTCGGTTAAAGATCCTGAGTGCGGCAGATCATTCAAGTTCAAGCAGCCCTTTGGTGAAGACGCTTTGTAAAACTGAATAATGCATTCACAGAAACCAACAGATTTCACGGAACTACAGTGATGAAAATCTAAAGCTCTGACAAAGTGAATATTTGCGGATCTGCATCGCAACCACTGGCAAGACAGAAATAATGATCTTACTTACATCTGTAATCATTTTGCCTCTGGTCTTGTTTCTCTCTCTGTGATTGGCTCGTTTCTGCTTTTGCTGAAGCACCCGCTCCCTGGTGGTTCGATATTCCAGAGCGAACTCGCTGATAATCTTACAGAACTTGTGGATGTTCACGTCTCTGATTGCATGCGCGGGATGTCCCATGAACAGCAGAAATGCATGGAATCTAGAGGACAAAGGAGAAGCTCAGAAGATGCACGGTGCAACTGTTCATTCCTTGCACTTGTGAATACATGATCACTGGAGCAAACTGTGCATGCAAGACAGTTAACTACACGTTTTACATGATGAATAGTGAGAGTCGGAAACACTTAATGGGATGTTGTTAAGAAAAGCATTCCTTACAGAATCATTTTTACAAACAGTGTCCCAACATATACCAAGGTTGTAGAGATGAGTTATATTCAGATGCTCTTGGAAAATGAGATGATTTCACCTGTCAAGGATTTGACAGAACAGGTTCCAGATAACACAGCTAACCTTGCTTAACTGATAGACTGACAGATTTTAGTTCTTATTCTATCTTGCTAATCCAGAACTCGAGACACTAGTCCATGCATGTGGCCTTTAGTGTTTAACTGACTACTGTTACCTTTATGTAGAATAAAGTAAATGTCACAGCTGTGGGGTATTGTGGAAATGAACAACATATGGAACAGGTACAGGGCCAATTACTTTGACATAGTCACTTTAAATATTCAGTCAAATACTAAACAAATGGAGACTTCAAACACATACGACACAACTTGGGGGATGATTTTGGAAAAATAAATGCTCAACTGCACCTACGATGTATGTTTTGGTCCAAGTTTGCACAGTGCTTTTTTGGCACACATCAGGAGATTCTATAACTTCTGCATCCTGCTGGATTATTCAAGATAAAGTTATGAGATGACTCCACCATTCCAACTAGTATTAGGGAAACCATATACAGCCACCTGAGGAAATTTTAGACATCGAAAATAATCATAACATCCCCTAACGCCAGGCCATAGGAAAGCACAACTGCAAAAGAGTAAAAGTTAATTTTCAAGAATGCAAAAACAGCAAAGCTTTCCCCATGAGGTGGTGAATCTCAAGGAAGCTCCCACTCATTCTTCATTCAATGAAAAGTCAAGCATTTTTGTAGATCTTTTCATTTCTTTAGAATACCCCCAAATGCTTTGTGCTAATGATGTGTTTATGGACTGTGGCCAGTATTGTAACGCAGGAAACACAGCAGCTAATTATTTTTGTGCAGAAAGCTACCATATACATCACAAGGATAATCAAATGGTCCATGATTTTAGTCATCTTTATCCACTTTCTGCCGACTCATCTTCAGCAATGAAAGATTTGGCATAGAACAATCTTAATGATAAGCATAAAACAGCATCATAATAAGGCTTTTCCCATAGCATGTCTGTTATAGATTGTGGTCTGGACATCAGACATATTCCCAATCACCACTCTATCATCCCTTCTCCATGTGCTGTTGCATTGTGACATTCTTTCCATCTCTTCACAAATATTCTGTTGGAAGGTTCTGGTGAAACTATTAAGCTATTTAATTTCATATTAAAATGGAGTTAAGATCATGATTAGATTCTTTAATAAAGCATTTTATCTGTCTATGCTTATATAAAATAAAGAGTACCCTAACTCTCTGAAGGTTTCCTGGATTGAAAATAAAACATAATAATCTCCTATGTAATATAATGTGCCAATTTCTTTGCCTCTCTGCTTAAAAACCCAAATACATTCAAACTTTTTTAAAGTGCTTGACTTTATGCTTTCTCCTGCCAAAACCAAAGACTTCAAGAACTCAATGAGTTAGCCAGCTTCTGTGGAGTGAATGGACAGATGATGTTTTGGGTTAGGACACTTCTTCAGACTGAAACGTTGCTTGTCCATTCATTTCACAGATGCTGCCTGACCTGTTGAGTTGAACCAGCCTTTTGCTGTTTGCTCAAGATTCTGCAGTTTCTTGTGTCTCAATTTTCTGCTTCCTCCTGAATGACTCTCCCTCTCTTTCTCTGAGGTTGAAATAAAAGAACTCTCCAACACATTGAATGTGAGATGTTTGTAAGCCATCTGGACACATTAATTGTTTTTTATATTAAGGTTGAGGAGTAAATAACTCATACTTTTCCATCTCTTGACCTGAAAATCTTTAACATTTGGCTGGTCCACTCAGTTTCTTGGCAGGATAGACTATTTTAAGTAAATACGCCACTTCTTTCAATCTGATTAATTGCAGTGCATGGTGCAATGGAGGAATTTACAGAACTAGAGGCCATTCAGCCTATTGTGTCTGTGCTAGCTGAGAAAAAACAATATCAATTGCATTTGCCAGCACTGATTCTGTGGTCATTTGGATCATTGCCCTTCAAAGATACATTCATTGTTGTTGAATGGGATGATGGTTTTTGCCTCTACCACCTCTCACAAAGTTTGTTCCCAACCTCTAATGCTCTTTGGATGAAACATGTTTCTCCATTTCCACCAATTACTTTAAGCCAATGCCCCATGTTTTTTGATCTGTCTGCTCGGGCAAAATTGATCCTGCCTCATTACCCTCTCTATGCCCCTCTTCAGCACTTAACTGAGTTGAATAACTTCGTCCTGTGTAACTCAATTGAATTCTGAATAAAATCACCTGAACTTATCAAATCTTTCCTCATGGCTACACGTTTCCAGTCACGACAACTTGTAGGTAAATCTCCTTGTGTCCCCTCCAGTGTAATCACATTTTGCAATGAAAACAGTATACAAGTGGTGGCTCAACTAGTGTTGTATGCTATTCTAGCACAACCCACCCTGTTTTTACATTCTGTGCTTCAAAGTAAAAATGAATAATACCCGTTTTAATCAGCTATGTATTTGTCCGACTACTTTAAGGATCTGCGGATATGAACAATCAGGTCTCTCTTCTGCCCTATCTGTATTCTACTTCTTATCAAACATTTCTTTGTGTAGGAAGGAACTGCAGATGCTGGTTTTAAACCAAAGATAGACACCAAAAAAGCTGGAGTAACTCAGCGGGTCAGGCAGCATCTGTGGAGAGAAAGAATAGGTAATGTCATCTATTCCTTTTCTCCAGAGATGCTGCCTGATCCCCCGAGTTACTCCAGTTTTTTGTGCCTATCGTACATTTCTTTCCCTTAGAAACATAGAAACATCGAAAATAGGTGCAGGAGTAGGCTATTCGGCCCTTCGAGCCTGCACCGCCATTCAATATGATCATGGATGATCATCCAACTCAGTATCCTGTACCTGCCTTCTCTCCATACCTCCTGATCACAAGGGCCATATCTAACTCCCTCTTAAATAACTGGCCTCAACTACCTTCTGTGGCAGAGAGTTCCAGAGACTCGCCACTCTCTGTGTGAAAATGTTTTCCTCATCTCAGTCCTAAAGGAATTCCCCCTTTAGACTGTGACCTTAGACTCCTTAGACTGTGACCCCTTGTTCAGGACATCCCCAACATCGGGATCAATCTTCCTGCATCTAGCCTATCCAACCCCTTAAGAATTTTGTACGTTTCTATAAGATCCCCCCTCGGTCTTCTAAATTCTAGCGAGTACAAGCCAAGTCTATCCAGTCTTTCCTCATATGAAAGTCCTGACATCCCAGGAATCAGTCTGGTGAACCTTCTCTGTACCCCCTCTATGGCAAGAATGTCTTTTCTCAGATTTGGAGACCAATACCTTGTTGTACCTTTGCAAATGTAGCCCACTCAGTGGAATGTGGTGTACCCAATGTAGAGACATTCAGATCTGAACTAGGTCCATGCAAAAATGGCACGTGTCATGGGATTCTTAAATGCCTCGTTCAAAAATATTTTGACACTTCCACATGGAACGGCAGGTACTGGTTTACAATAAAATACACTGAGTGCTGGAGCAATTCAGACCTAAACTATTTACTATCCGTGTCTTCCAGAGATGCCGCCTACCCTGTTGAGTTATTGAATTGAATTCTTTATTGTCATATGTGCCAAGTCTCAGTGAAATTCTTTGCTCGCATACCATACCAAGGTATGCAAATAGTCGCCCATAAAGGGCGCTTACAAAGTTACAAATCCCCCTCCCCTCCTCTCGCGCCAGTTCCCCCTTTGTTCTTTCCCCCTCCTCCCTCCTTCATGGCGGTCCCCCCATGCCGGGTCATTGTTCTTGGCAGAGTTCATGGAGAGTTACTCCAGCACTCTCTTCTTGTGAGACTAGCCAATGGGTATTTTTGCTGGTCCGTTTATGACCCAAGCAAAGCATCAGTATTATGGTGGTAAAGCTACTAAACCCACTGCAATGCCGCCACTGCCTCCATAATGCCAATCTGGGCAACTTAAAATGAACCCAAAAAAGGCATCTGACGAAAATACACTTTGCTGAAGAGTGTCTGCTTTGTCCCAATTCCTTTATTTGGAAATATGGCCAAATAAAATCCTGAAAACAGTTTATTACTGACCCATTCATGCCCTTCTTCTCTTTCCAGACACAGCCATGAGCAAAACATCTTTTTTGAGCAGCACTCTGTATACACCCAGAACCCTGGGGAGCAATACAGCTGGCAGACAAGTTAATATGCATCTAATTTCCATGCTTTTCAAATAAGCTTCTAAGATGCTGGAAGTAATTAACAAAAATAAACTATGACATAGCATTATAAAGAACTTTTCAACATAATTTTGCATTTGTTTGCTTGTTCTTTTTATGCTATTGAATTATTCACATCACAGTGTGAGCACCAATAACTGGCGAATCTAGTTGGTAAATGATATTTGATGATAATTTATTGTACTTTATTGTCAGGTACCTAGGTGTGTGGCTAGGCGACAATGTTCCAAAAAGTACTCAACCCTTCCATGTGCCCCCCCCCCCCCCCCCCCCCCCCCCCCCGGGTCTCCTCTTAGTTATTCGCGGTCCCCCCCCCCCCCACCCCCCCCCCAACCCCCCCCCCACACTGGGTCCCCTTTTGTTCTCGGTAAATATTACTGAGCCTGTTATTGGGAGGCAAATTCTCCAGCTACCTGCTATACCATCAATATGAACCATTTCTTAAGTTGCACCTCAGGGTAGTACTCTCATTTCAGAGTACAAATGTTGAGGATTTTAAGTCCCATTCCAGATATTTCAATACCGAGGCAGTCTACATATTGGCAAGATGTTTATCAGAGCCGCCTCCTTCAGCTGACATTAAAATTTCACAATAGCACTACTTTGCAGAGCAAGGGATGCCTGCTAGTCCCTCATCCACCGACCAATAGCTAAAACATAGAGACACAAGGAACTGCTGATGCTGGAACCTTGAGTAAAACAAAGTACTGGAGGAACTCAACAGGTCAGGCAGCATCTGTGAGGAGGAGGAATGGACAGGTGACATAAAGAGTCTGATGAAGGGTCTCGACCCGCAACACCACCCATTCCTTCCAACCAGAAATGCTGCCCGTCCAGCTGAGTTACTCCAGCATTTTGTGTCTATCTTCGCTGACATTTCAAGTTGGAACCCTTCTTCAAACTGAAACAAGATGATCTGAAGCATGACGATCTGGGAAATCATCTCACTGCTGTTTGTGGAACCCTGCTGTCTGCTAATTGCCTGCTGTGTTTTCAGCATTACAATTGCAAAACACATGTTTAATTAGCTGCAAATTGTTTTTGGGTGACATACAAGATGCAATAGAAATCATCTAGAAGGAACAGGTCAATAAATAAGAACACATGGTGCATGGGAGAAATCTGCAATGGGACAGAACTGAAAGAAAATTTGAGGGGGCAGAAGAGGAATAAAGTTTTACAACCCTAGATTTCCAGTGCAAATTGTAAATCCAGACATGCAGTGTGTAAAATTGCATGATATAATGACTTCAAAACTGTAAAATGTATGCACCTGTACTTCCAAATTTTACGGCTGACTCACTAGACTTCCATTGGGAGCATATTAATTTTGAACACATTCTGGCACAGTAATGATGGATTATTCAAGGTAGCAGGTGGATAACCTGTTGCAAACCATTTTTAAAGTCGTTTTTTGTTAAGTGTTTAAAAAACTGGTGTAGAGAAGTAATGGGTGATGTTTCGGGACGAGACCCTTCTCCACCTGTCTCCTTGTGGGCAGATGAAACCTTAAAATGATCTATGGTCAATTAAAATGGTCAGAAACTTAGCATGCATTTAGGACAGTCGATGGAATAGCTTAGAATTACAAAGTCTCATCAACTCATTTTTCTGCTTTATTTGCATCCAATAGATTAAGGTACCACATTGTTTTGGCTCTCATCAAAACCTGCTCTTAGGTCTTCTCATTTCTTCATCCTTATCCTAATACTCACTTATTATTTAAAGTGTTCTGGAATTGTATCCCTTATACACAATAGAAGTTGATACATTATGTTGTAGTTGTACAAGATGTGTTCATGTGATGGTGTTCTGTTTTGGTCACCCTGCTTTAAAGAAAGATGCCATTAAGGTGGAAAAAGTGCAGAAAAGATTTACAAGGATGTTGCCTGGATTTAAGGGACTAAGTTATAGATTAGAGTCTGGGACTTTATTCCTTGGAGCACGCAGACGGGTACATGGATAGGAAAGGTTCAGAGAGATATGGGCCAAACCTGGGCAGGTGGAACTAGCATAAATGGGGTATTGGCCAACATTGGCCAGTTGGACCAAAGGGCATGTTTCCATGTTGTATGAGTCTATGACTGAGTGGTAATCTTAAAGAAGTGTATACAATCTTGAGTACAGATAAAGTTATTGCTGCCTTTCCCCCCCCCCCAGAGATGGGGAATTAAAAATTAGAGGGCATAGGTTTAAGGTGAAAGGGGAAATATTTAGGAACTTGATGGGCAATTTTTCGACACAGAGGGTGGCACCTTTTATGGAATGAGCTGCTAGGGGAAGTGGTTGAGGCAGGTACAACAACAGCATTTCATAGAGATTTAGACAGGAACATAGGTAGGAAAGATTTGAGAAGTATGAATCGTGTGAGAACATTGGATCAATGGTGATGGGCTTCTTGGTTGGTATGGACAAATTGAGCCACAGGGTCTCCTTCCATGCTATGCAACTCTATGCGACTGAGTACAGTAAGATTGCAAACCATCTGCAGCACGTACTGAACACTCAACTGTTATTTTTTACTTGAAATATTCAAAGCAAATTTTGATATTTAAAAAAATATTAAATATCCACTTTCAAAAGTATTTAAACCCAGAGCCAATTTTTTCCAATGCAGCAAACAACCATATTTTAAAAATAATTTCTCAATTGCATTTCATCACACTTTTGATTCACTTCGCTGCAGTTTCTCGCTATTATCCTTATGTCTAAAACACATCAGCAGCAGGGAACTTGGCCACTTTCACAGTTTTTGATTGAATAAAAAAAAAAATTTGAAACAAAATTATCCTGAAAACATCTTGAATTTACATCATGGCTAGGAATGAATCTACATATTCTACCTGTTTATTATTCTTCTGTGAACGATTTTTAAAATGATGATCCTCTCGGCACAGTCCTTCAGGGATTCAGACATCTTCTGCTTCAGGGAGGGCTTCATTTCATGCTTTGCAATTGCCTTTAAATGATCCCATGAAGCTTTGCATCTCCTCTCCAATTGACAAAGGTTTTCTTGAAGCTGATCAAAGTCAACCTGAGAATTAAAGTTTGCAAAAAATTAATTAATTCTTTCCTGCACAACCATAGGTGCACCATAGCTTACTTTTTTTTCAAGGATTAAAATAAACTAATGGTAAATTGATAAGAAAGGTTCAGAAGGAATATGTCAAATGCAGACATGACTAGCTCAGATGGGGCATCTTGGTCGGCATGGGCAGGTTGGGCTGAAGGGCCTATTTCTCTGCTGTAGGACTTAAGCAAATGTAGTGGCATGACAGTGGCAGCAGCGAAAATAAAACCCATTCAGGAATTGATCCGGAAGGTCAGCTCCGTGCCAAAGCATGGTTAGCTGGAATGGAGAAATGTTTATTTTTTATTCAAGGATTTTGATTTGTATGAAATAAGGCGGTTTTCTTCTCTTTTACTGTCCATAAGGATATTTAGCATGCAACGCTTCTTATTTTCAACTCTCTCACAAAAGCTAGGAGTACCATGCATGCAGTGGACAGGACCAACATATTAAGTCAGTGCGGTAAGCTGCGGCTGTGTTTCTTCGAATAGAGTGAAGGAGTACTTTAGAACTCTTGTCTTTAAAAGACGATGAATGTGGATTCTGTGGAGGCAGAGGTTATTGAGTCATAAAACACAGAAGCTGGCCCAACTTGTCTATATTGATCAAGATGCCCCATCGAAGCCAGTCCCATTTGCCCGCATTCGGTACATATCCATCCAAACCTTTCCTACCTTCGTACCTGTCCAAGCTGAAAGATTCTTGATAAGCAAAAGGATGAAAAGTTTTTTTTTTTAATTCTGGGATGGGAGTAGGAGGTAATACTGAGCTGAAGTTACGATGAGATCATTCATGACCATATTGATTGTTGAAACAAGAACCCAGGAACCAAACAAATTCATGTGTTTGCACTTATCATGTGCACAATGTGAACTATGCACACATTCATTCTATAATACTAAGAATGCTTGCTTATAAACCTCCAAAATGTGACAAACAGAACCTTGCCTATGCCCTGTGTAGAAACTGAGTACATTGACTATGGTTGCAGAATGATCCATTCATCATCTCCGCAGACCTACTTTTCAACTGTGCAAGGAAAAAAAACATGAAATAAAAGAAGAAACCGTATGAGACAAAGGTTCTTAATGGGGTACCTAGGCAGAGCTGGTTAAAATGTAGAACACATTCAATTTCTGGAGTGCACCGGGCACTATCCAAAATTAAAGAAACTTGCCTGGGCCAATTTTAATTGCATTGATGGTTAGACTAAAATAAAGCTATTACTAATCCTCAACCATGCTGTTACCAGCTGGCATTTTAAGGGGAAATGGTCCAATGCATGGAATTTACACTCATACATGTATGAGCTTCAACCAGCATTCTGCATTTATGTGTATTATGGAGAAGAGGATATATTCCCTTAAAATGTTCACAGTCTCGATTATATCAGCGGTTAACCACATTGAAAAGTCAAAACCATTTGATGCATTTAACATTAAACACAGGCAATTAACCTATTTTTTTTATCAGACTTATTTTCAGTTAGTAAAATATTTAACATTTACAGATTTAAAGGACCTCAGGGTTCCCAAGACGCTCCAATACTCAATGGAGCAATTAATTTGACAAATGTCAGTTCCCAAAGGTTTGGCATGTTTGATTAATGGCGAAGATCGTTAATTCGGTGAGGAAGAGGCTTGCAGGGGCACAGATCCCAACAGGCCACTGGACTGTAAACCTGTCCTTCACGTGGCTGACAACGGCATTATAAAACATCCTGCTCCCACTACTGGCTAGACCTCGGTTGATTAGGTCAGCAGATTCACTCGCTGCTGGTCATGCAATTTTATATTTGCCTGGGTTCTTTAAGGATATGGTAAAATGAATGGAGTGAGGGAGTAGACATTCCCTCTGTGCAGTTGAACTGCAAGAGATGAAAAAAAGAAATGCTTTGTGATACTGTCATTTACCTCCCATCTTAAAACGAAATGCAATATTGGAAGACTGGCTCAAGGTCACTTAGAACATTTAAATACAGGAATGAATTTTGGGTTAGTGAGTCATACTTTATATTGCATGGTAATTAAAGCAATCCACACCAGGCTGTCTGGCAGTTGAAAGATTATACAACGTTGTACCCTGTTAACACATTACTGTCATTTCTTTGGCTTTATGGCAAGGTCTTTCTGAGAGATGCAAATAAATTAAATATGTGACTTTAAAAAAACCCAGAAATTAGCATGCCAAGTTTTAGAGAAATGATCTCATTGTCGAGGAAAATTAAACTTTTTTCTTGAAGGTTGCACGCAGCTTTAACATTCATTTGCACTGTTCCAATCTGTTTTTTGTTTAAACAATGCATGAGATGGTTCCAATGCCAGGGAGAGAGGAGCTGATTCAAAGCAAAAAGAGAGTCGGGTAGTGTGAAGGGGACTAAATTAACAATAGTTTAGTTTAGCTTAGTTTATTGTCACACGTACTGAGGTCCAGTGAAAAGCTTTTGTTGCTTGCTAACCAGTCAGCGGAAAGACAATACATGATTACAATCAAGCCATTCACAGTGTACAGATAAGGGAATAACGTTTAATGCACGATAAAGTCCGATCAAAGATAGTCCAAGGTCACCAATTAGGTTGATTGTTGTTCAGGACTGCTCTCTAGTTGCGGTAGGATGGTTCAGTTGCCTGAAAAAGCTGGGAAGAAACTGTCCCTGAATCTGTAGGTGTGCGTTTTCACACTTCTATACCTTTTGCCCGATGGGAGAGGGGAGAAGAGGGAGTGGTCAGGGTGTGGCATAATTCTTGATTATGCTGCTGGCCTTACAGAGGCAGCATGACAATCAACTTAAATCTGTTAAAGCAACTTTACCCCTCATGATGCTAGGTACCTAATACCAAGTTGTTAGCAATGCAGGAAGCTACCTTCAGATGGTCCAAAATGCCATCCTTGTTATATTATTTTCATGTTGAAAGGTAAGCCATAATGTTGATTTTTTAACATAGCAAATCCTTTTACCTCTTCAGCCAACACTCAGAGGCTACTCATTCAGCAAAAAACTATAGTTTCAAACCCTACCACTGAAACCATGTATATGACATTTCGGTAGAGTACTAAGAAGGAGAGGGAGCTGCAGCATCCACCGTTGTCATCTTTCAGATCTAATATCAAACAGGCACCCTGTCTGCGGGCACAATAGGTCCAGTGGTCCACAAGAAGAAAAGACTAGTTTTTCCTGAGTATCCATGGTACTTATTTATCCTTTAGAGTCATTTAGCAACAAACACATCCGACTCATACGTGCCAAACAATTTGCCAACCTGAACCAGTCCCTTTACCTACATTTGCCTCACATCTCTCCATGACCTTTCCATCCATGTAATTATGTCACCTGGGGAAGAAATCTTATATTCACATTGTTGCTTATGGGATCTCATCATCTAGTGACGCTAGCTAGAAAGGGAGTATGTGGGAGCTCTAGCTACGCATAGTGTTAGGTTCAGTAGCCTTGATTCCAAATTTGATTAAAATTTACTGGAATTCGGTGCACAAACTGACTGCTGTATTTTCTTCAAGAATAGTTTGATGAATGTTGTTTGAGAACTAATTTTTTGCTCGTTACTTGTTATTTCTTGTAGCTCAGACGGATCACAATCCTGAGACGAAAATACAAGGGATAAAGCTGCAAAGCTGACTCAGCGGCATTGAAAGGTCTTTGCTTTGGAAGGTCAATCATAAACACATTCAAATGATGAGCAGGTTGGCGCATCCATGTGGCCTACCTTTACTCTGATTTTGAATGACGATAAGTTGCTGGCATTGTATTCCCTGCTGCACTGGGAGCATCGCAGTGAGAGCAGTTTTTTTATGATAGCATTACATAACCTCTAGACTGGATTCCACATGCTACTTTACAGCCTTCCCCATTTTATGACTAGTGTATAAAGTCTTCGTCTTCTCCACAATCTAAAAAAAATACTAACGTCCGAGCGTTCCAGCAACATTACCAAATGAAATCCTGGGTGAAGTTGGATGATTCCTGAGCTTAGAAAACACCCCAACCTGCTCAACTGTAAAAGGCAGAGCAATATTTTGTTACCTTCTGCTCTGGCTGGAAAATACAGCTGCACCATCTGGATAATAGACAGACGGAATTCTTTTTATTTTTTGTTGACATACCTTGGCTGACCTTGTGATGGCCCCAATCTCAGAGTACAGGTCTGAACTATCTGGAAATTTTTCCACCACAATGGTTGCAATGTGATGAAGAAGAGATTGCTTATGTACCGTGTCCTTCACCTCTGGAACTTTCTCCAAGTACCCCAGCTCAAACCCTTTGGCCTACAAGAAAAGGGGAGAAAAATGCTTAATCCACAAAAAATATATCAAATGCTTTAAGAAAACATTATTTTGCTTCCAAAAACAGAACCTTGAGGCTGATAATTTTGCCCGAGACCACGCAAACATTCAGGAGGTTCTGCTGCAAATGGTGTAAGAGTGCAGTCCTAATTGAGCTGATGAAGATGTGGTTTGGAATCAACGTTGATCTTCCTCATAGCATTCCTGACAAGGGTTTTAAAATAAAATTCATACAAAATAAAGTATGAGCAGTGATATGGGCGTTTGCCACCAAAGACTATCTTCTGAATTATACAACAGAGAAGATATATCACTCATGGTCCTGTTCCAGCTCACCGCCATCTAGTGAGTCCAAATAGAAGTTTGGCAGAGATCCAGTAATGCAAAGGATCACAATCAGGCTGCCATGAACCCCAAAATGTCCAACTGAATAGTCAGTCAATCTCTATTGGATTTAAGTAATGTGCTTTTGCTTAGAAAACCAGACAAAAGAAAAGACAATGTGTTGGGTGAGGGAGGGGTTGAGGGAGTTACGGTTTGTGAAGTAATCGAGGACCAGAGGACAGGGGTTTAAGTTGAAGGGGAAAAGATTTAATTGAAATTTGAGTGGTACTTTTTCCATACAAAGGGTGTTTGGAACGGGCCGCCAGGGGAGGTAGTTGAGACAGGTGCTATTGCAACGTTCAAGACACATTTAGGCAGGTATATGGATAGGACTGGTTTAGAGGGATATGTGCCAAATGCAGGCAGGTGGGACTAGTGTAGCTGGGACATGTTGGCTGGTGTGGGCAAGTTGGGCCTAAGGGCCTATTTCCATGCTGTGTAACTCTATGACTCTAAGTGCAAATAAATGCTCATTGCTGGAGAATAAAATCTGTCCTTCAACCACTATATTTTGTCAAAGGTTGTTGAAAATTCTTGTGACCCTCTACAGATGTACTGTGGAGAATACACTGACAGGATCCTTCATGGCCTAATTTGAAAACTCGACCTCCGAAGGAGGAGGGACTCTGCAAAAAGTGGATATTGCTCAGTCCATCACGGGCAATGACCTCCCCACCATCAAAGGAATCTATGGAAAGCACAGCCGCAAGACAGCAGCTAATATTAATGACATACACCACCCTGGCCACACCCTCATCTCACTACTGGAGTCATAGTCATAGAGTGATACAGTGTGGAAACAGGCCCTTTCCCCAGCTTGCCCACACTGACCAAATGTCCCATCTACAGTAGTCCCACCTGCCTGCTTTTGACCCATACTTCCTACCATCAGGAGAGAAGTACAAGAGCCTGAAAACTGTTACGTCTAGCTTCTTCCCATCAAAATTGTGAACCACCCTGTACAACCCTAACTACAACCCTTCTTCAGCAACAAACTTCTATGGAATTTGCATAGGTTGTACTGTGTACATCCATAAAATGCTGGAGTAAATCAGCGTGCACTTTGGTTTGCACTATTCTGGTTTGGTTATACATTATTGCTGATAATGTATTACTGAATATTTATTTGTTGTGTTGTGTAAATGTGCCTGTAAAGCTGCAAGATGTAAGAATTTCATTGTTCCATTTCTGGTGGGTATGTCAATTAAACACTCGTGACCTCCTGACTGCAGCAAAATATTTGCAATGGAAGAAGCCAAATCTGAACGAGTTCCTAATATCTCTACATGATCTCCTCTTAGATCATGGGCCAACATGAAACCTTGATAAAATAAGAAAGGAGTAATTACTAGTTGCTGTTGCATTTAGTCATACCTCCTGCTTATTGGAGAAGTTAATTTAAAAATGAACCAAAAGACTGAACCCCGCTGCATTCGGCATTGTGTTGGATCTATGTCACCATTTATAGGCAGTTCTCTGTCTTTTCTTATCTCAGACACGACTTATTTTTAAAACTTGGAATTAGCGTTTAAGCAGACATTTTGACAGCCTTTTGTTTAGCAGCTTCTTATAAAACTGTTCAGTCTCATCAAAGTTACAGTCAACAAGTGGTGACACAAAGTGCTGGCGTAACTCAGTGGGTCAGGCAGCATCTCAGAAGAACATGGATCTACCACGTTTCAAGCCAGGATCCCTCTTCAGACTGATTGTGCGGAGGTGGGAAGAAGGCTGGAAGGGAGGAGGGGCAGGCTAAAACCTTGCAAATAGAAGATGGATACAGGTGAGGGGGTTTTGATAGGCAAATTGTCAGACAAGAGGCAGAGATGAAAAGAAAAGGTGAGATACAAGAGGATTGCATTGTGGAGTTAGAAGTAAGAATGTACAGTAGATGGGAAGAGAGAGGGAGGGGAGAAATAGGTGCTAGTCCAGATGGAGCACTGGGAGAGGGAGGAAAGGAAGTGGGGGGGGGGGGGTTGGTTAGTTACCTAAAAATTGAGAATTTAATGTTCATACCTTTGGCTTGTAACCTGCACAAGTGGAATATAAGATGCTGTTCCTCCAGTTGTGGGTGGCCTCACTTTGACAATGGACAGGATATTAAGGTCAGCATAGGTATGGGAAGATGAGTTAAAACTGTTAGCAACGGGGAGATCTAGTATGCTTTGGCGAACCAAGGCCACAAGCAAACTGGAGGAACCGCACCTCATATTCCACTTAGATAGCTTCCAACCCAAAATGTTACCTATCCATGTTCTCCGGCAATGCTTCCTGACCCGCTGAGTTACTCTGTGTCTTTTTTTGCAAACCAGCATCTGCAGTTCCTTGTTTCTATGGTCAACAAGTGGTGATGACACAATAATTTAATCAATATTTAATTTGGTCCCAACAATTACTTTTTGCTTTTCTTGTTAGTCGACAATCATTTTGCTGTCATTTGGTAACAAGTCACATTAAATAAAATTATAATGGAGAAAATAAAATCTTCATTAGCCTCCGCCCTTGACTTTAGTTAGTGATGGGGTTTTATTTCACTATTTTGTAAAATCATACAAAGAACACATTTAGCTAATCTGTTACTATTAATTATCTCAAATTTCTTTTTACGTAGTTCTTTCTGGAAATGTAAAGGAAACGGAAAATTGCTGTCAACTTTAACTGTTCTTACAGTATATACTACTTTTGTACACTTGATGAATTCACCAGCTGTGTAACTTGCAGCATTATTAGTTATTAATTAATTATTCAGCATTGTTTGTTAACTACACTCAGGGAATTGCACTTCATTTGATATTTGGCATATTAATGAATTAACAGTTCAGTATATTTTCCCATTCTGTTTAAGATTCCTTTCACTGAGCTCTAAAGACTTGGTTTGCTTTTTTCCCTTCACCTTCCCCACATTAATATTAATTTGAATACTATTACATCTCACTCACCTCTCACCCACAGGCTCTGCATTGAAGGTTTATCGATGACAATTTGTGCCAGGTCCACTGGGAACCCATTTAAAACACAACCTTCCTTTCCCTCACTCTGTGTCTCAGGAATTCTTTCTTGATGTTAACCTATTCCAATCCTACATCATCCAGTTGGCTTTTCAAGTAATTTATCTTCTTGAGGAATACAACACTTTGATCTCATTTCATCATTCCACTTCCATGCGTAACTATGGTCTTATGCACTCTTCCCCTAAAGGTATTCACCGTGACCTGATTAGGTGGACTGCACCCATGGAGTACGCTGCACTGGGCCACTAAAACTCTTCCTGTTTTGCTAAATTTTGCATGTTTTTCTCCAACTCTCCGATTCACCCGTAATCATTTCCTCTTATATCTTTACACAGTCCCATTTGCACTTCTAGTTTTACACATTTCCATTACCACCTGTTTCACTTGCACAATCAACCTTCATCTCATTTAATCCTTCCTAAATGTTTCTTAACATAGACCTAATTTGTTTTCTGCCCATTTCTTTGGGTCCAGAGTTAATTATTAATTACAAATATTAAATCTAACATGTATTGCAGTTCTGGAAAACTGTTGTGTACCTGAAATGTTCACTTCCAAAGTTTCTCCCGCCACAGATGTCGTTTGATTTGCTAAGTGTTTTTAAATGGCATTATACTTAGTGGACAGAAACATTTCCTTGGACAGTGAGTTGTTCATGTAACATCTTTTAGTTTCTTTGTTAAGTATTTCTCTCTGGTTGTTATCCCAATTCTGCGGATGATTTTTACAAAACCAGGGGTACCAGAGTGCTTCTCTCTGCAACCCAACAAAATGTTTTTCAAAGCCAAAAGTACCTTAATAATATGTCTTGACAGTAATCCAAGAAATAAAGGTTTTAAATAGGTAATTAAATATTTGGAAAAGTGAGTATTTCAACTGCTGGAATCTAATCTTTGCCTTTCATTGTTATCTATCATGGGCCTAGATTGAGTTCGGATGAAAACTGAAGTTTTAACTCTGTGTCTCTTAAGGGCCTGTCCCATCAGCATGCGACTCCATGCGGTGAGCGCGACCTAACGTGGTCGCTAGAGCCGTACGGCCTCGCGGGGCCGGTCCCACTTTGATCGCCGGAGCCGTATGGAGTTGTGCGGAGCAGGTCCCGACATCACGCGGGGCTCCGAAAAACTGACCGTGTTCAAAAATTCCGCGCGGCAACGGCCTGTCGGCCCACTGCCGCCTCGACGCATTACGCACCACCTCACGTCATGCCTCCGTGTCCCTCTCTATATGTGCCTCCTCTCTCTGTGCCTCCGTGACCCTCTCTCTGTGTGCCTCCGTGTCCCTCTCTATATGTGCCTCCGTGACCCTCAGTGTGTCTCTGTGTCCCTCTCTCTGTGTGCCTTCATGGCCCTCTCTCTGTGTGCCTCCGTGACCCTCTCTCTCTGTGCCTCCGTCGCACTTTGATCGCTGGAGCCGTATAGAGTTGTGTGGAGCAGGTCCCGACATCGCGCGGTGCTCCGAAAAACTGACCGTGTTCAAAAATTCCGCGCGGCAACGGCCTGTTGGCCCACAGCCGCCTCGACGCATTACGCACCACCTCACGTCGTGCCTCCGTGTCCCTCTCTATATGTGCCTCCGTGACCCTCTCTCTGTGCCTCCGTGACCCTCTCTCTGTGTGCCTCCGTGACCCTCTCTATGTCTGTGCCTCCGTGGCCCTCTCTCTGTGTGCCTCCGTGACCCTCTCTATATGTGCCTCCATGACCCTCAGTGTGTCTCTGTCTCTCTCTCTGTGCCTTCGTGGCCCTCTGTGTGCCTCCGTGACCCTCTCTGTGTGTGCCTCCGTGGCCCTCTCTCTGTGTGCCTCCGTGACCCTCTCTATATGTGCCTCCGTGACCCTCAGTGTGTCTCCGTGTCCCTCTCTCTCTGTGCCTTCGTGGCCCTCTCTCTGTGTGCCTCCGTGACCCTCTGTCTGTGCCTCCGTGGCGCTCTCTCTGTGTGCCTCCGTGGCGCTCTCTCTGTGTGCCTCCGTGTCCCTCTCTGTGTGTCCCTCTCTGTGCTTGCGAACTTACCGCGGACTTCGCTCCAACTTCGCTCCACGTTGCGCCACTCACCCGACCTCCGCGCAGCCCCCGCTGCCGGTTTGGTCGCGATTGCCGCATGCAGGCGCATGCTGGTGGGACCGGCCCTGGACGGGGATCAACCGACCTCCGCGTGGCCCCCGCTTCCAGTTTGGTCGCGCTCACCGCATGGAGTCGCATGCTGGTGGGACAGGCCCTTTACTGCAGCATCTTGACGTGTGTGTTTCCAGCATTTTCTGTTTAATTTTCAGATAACCAGCATCTTATATTTATTTGGAGTAACTCAGTGGGTCAGACAGCTTCTCTGGAGAAAAAGGAAAAGGTGACGTTTTGGGTTGAGACCCTTCAGTCTGATCCGCTGAGTTACTTCGGCTTTTTATGTCTATCTACGGTTTAAACCAGCGTCTGCAGTTCCTTCCTGCACATCTTATGTTTATTTGTTATTTTCATAGGCTTAGATTTGGAGACTTTAAAGATGGGAAGCGTTTGCTACTTCAACATTGCAAATACAACAGTAACTTCTGGCATATGTACTTGGAGCTAAATACAGAAATTCAGAAGCTGCTGAGATCAGTTCCCAGCTCCTCCACGGGGAATTGTGTTTTTCAAACTTCTCCAACAAAATCTTCAGAAATCAGTGATCTGTAGCTGCAAGCTAGGCCAGATGCTTAATTTCCTTGCTGCGATAAAACAGCTCAAAATCTTGATCTTAGTTTGCTGAAGAGCAGCTGAGTTTTTACTAAATCCAGTTGATCATAAAATAACATTTGTTCTTTATTTTACAATAAAAGGATTATATTTTAGTTTCTATTACATAAAATGTAAATGTTCTAGTTTTTATATTACATTCTGTAAAAGGTTTAAGTACTTAATTAAAATCTTGATTTCCTAGATTAATGTCAAGACAAAGTGTTAAGATTTCCTTTGCTAAGTAAATAGTAGCCCAGAACACAAAATAAGTAATGCTAATCCACTATTGGGTTAGGTTGCAGCTAGAACACTTGGTTTAATTGCGGTCTTTGTATTTTTGCCAAAATCTAAATCTCACATAGGTCCCGTGCACATTTTGGTGAGCAATGAGTCATCCACACTCATTACTCCCATTGTTACATTTACCGGCAACACATTCTGAAGGGAGACAGTCCCAACGTGGTTGACAGTAACCTTTATAAAATATGAATTCCAATACACTAGCCCAGTTCCTTGTCAAGGAAGCACACCATTGCCTCTACTTCCTTAGAAGGCTTAGGAAGTTTGGCATGTCCCCAACAACTCTCACCAACTTCTACAGATGCGTCGTAGAAAGTTCCATCCAAGACCGCAGGAAATTGCAGAGAATTATGGATGTAGCCCAGACCATTATCAGGCAATGGAACTATCCTATCAGCAACTAGTGAGCAGTCCTGACCTAACATTTACCTCAATGGAGATCCTCAAACTATCTTTAATCGAACCTTACTGAACTTTGTCTTCCCCCAAATATTATTCCCTTTATCCTGTATTTGTACACTGTGGACAGCTTGATTGTATGGTCTTTCCACTGACTGGATAGCACACAACTAAAAAGCTTTTCACCATACCTCGCTACTCATGACAATAAACTAAACTTTAAATGCTGTGGTAAAGACACCATTTTGAGGAAAGCCCTATTAATGCCAATCAATGAAACCAAACTATATGAACATCTGTGAATGACACTGACATTCGCAAACATTCATAAGGGACAAAATAATTCAGTGTAGCTGGTGAATTTAAATATATTGGGGTTTTCCCCATATGTTCCAATTATTTAAAATGTAATATTAATTTTAAAGTAATTTAAAAGGGAAAAAACCCAATATATTTAAATATAACTACAGTATATTAATTCAAAATGTAATGTTATGAAATCCGGCTCTCCCCCCCCTCCTCCACCCCCCCCCCCCCCGGAGGCAATATGCAATATGGTAATGTAGCACCCACATTTTGCAGCAAAGCTGCTGAAGACCGGGATGGATTTGGTATTCTCCCACTACTTCCCACAATGGGCTGCAGATGGAGCGACGGAATCATTTAGGAAATTTGAAACTTCCCTGTTCACGGGAATAAACCTCAATAGTATTTTGAATGGTCAATTTGGCCCTCCTTGCCAAACAATTGCGCTCCAAAAGTCTAGGTCTCAGCAAGGGTACTGGGAAGATTTACGAGAACGATGCAGGAATGTGGGACTTTGGCTTTGTGGGAAGAATAGATATACTGTGAATGCTCACCATTGGCATGCAAAGGTTAAACAGAGATTTAGTAGAGGTGACTAAAATTATGATCAGCTTTGACAAAATAAACATGGAGAAATAGTTTCCACTGGCAGGAGAGTTGGTAACTAGGAAACAGATTTTAAATAATTGATGGAAGAACCAAAGGTGAGACTTTAAAAAAAAATCGATAGTGATTTATGATCTGAACTGTGCTACTTAATAGTGAAACAGATTAAATTGTCACTTTTAAAAGGAAATTGGAGATAAACTTGAAATTGCAAACTTTACAGAGTTATATGCAAGGAGCAGAAGTGGACAATTAGTTGAATTCCACTTTTTAACCAGTTGCTTTAGCACAGATGACCTTCTGTGTTCTTTTATTCTAGTTTTATTTAAGATTAATTAAGAACATAAGATTTGTTTATTGGGTGTGGACATTACCAGCATGGCCAGCAGTTATTGCTGCTCCCTGAGTGCTGCTGAGCTGATTAATCGATTGAGCCCTTCAGTGGACTATTACGAATCAACCACGTATGGGTCTGCAGTTATGAAAAGGTCAGGCTAGGCAAGGACAAAATATTACCTATCCATAAGGGCCTATACTGAAGGTAGATTTCTTCCACAGTCAGGTATTACTCTTTTGTCTGCAAATTCTCATTGGTAGAAAGATAAATAGAAGATACATCATTACTTTGAGGAAATAGTGTATCACTATTTATCTATTTTAAATGATCTACATTTTTTTTAACAAATCTTGAATACATTTACTTTGCAGCATGATAGAAACAGTCCCACTATCTTACTTTCTCTTTGATATTATGATTTTCGTTCATTGTCGTAATCTGATAAATCTAAAGTGCATGTTCTCTGTAGTTTCTGTGTTTTGGTTAATACATTTTAATGAATTTCAAAAGTTACCAAGCAGCATATGTGCCAATGAAGGTACAAGTGGATTTTGTTTCAGATGTTAATGACCAGTGGGCATGTAACCTCATGTGCCAGTCCTTTCGCTCTCAGAATCAATTTTCATCTTGCATATTGATCTGATTTGACATCAAATTCAAAAGTCCAACTAACACATTCTAGTTAAGACTCTGTACTGCACATCTACTGTATATTTTTCCATCTGACTGGTTAAATGGATGCATGTAGTCTTTGTGAGCTCTTTGGTGGTCCATTAACGGAGGTTAATATTGGAGGCAGAACTACCCACAGAACAATCTTTACAGAATGCAATCAGCTTATAATTAATAGCAGTGGCTAATATAACAATGTACCAAAAGTCAGTTCTTAAAGATGCATTCCTACTCGTATATTGAACAATGCACATATCCTTTTCCTGTTTGCAAAGGTCTCTGATCTCCTGCACGGATGTGGTGCTGTTTGGTCAAGAACAACTATGTTATGAAACTCTGTACAGAGTGTGTACAAAGTGCAGATTCAAAGCTTGACTGAGCCTTTGTTCATCCCTCACAGTAAAATCCAAGCAATACCTTTCAATGGAAATTGTACAAATATTAAAAATCAGGAAAATAATCCAGTCTATGAGGAGAGAGAATACAATGCATAGCTTAAGCAAGGAGCCTGAACATGTCCTCCTTGTGCTGTGACAAGATAATCTTGCTTCAGTTTAGGACATCTCAAAAGTATTCTCACACAATTTTAAAAGCAGATTTATTTCACATAAACAATAAGAAAACTGGTAGTAGAGACTTCGACTCACATTTGATGCATTTAAGAAATTCCCTATTGCCAGTAATGTACCCAGGATGTATCTTAAAGTTTTATTTTTTTCTAACTGGTCCATTCCTTCTTTCAAATCCTGTAGAGGCTCTGCAACTTCCTGTAACCAGAAGAAGGACATGTCACATCTTCAAGGTCAGAGTGCACCATTTATTGAACAATACATCATTTACACTCACACCATTAAGCGAATGTAGCGGAGAAGTTGCAGATATTACAACAACAAAAATGGATGCTTATTGAAAAACGCAGATGGAGAAATGACATTTGATGTGAAAATTCACGGCATGCACACCATAAATATTCCTGACTAGTTCTGCTGTGCACCCAAGATAAATGATAAAGCAAGACACAAAGTGCTGGAGTAACTCAATGGGACAGGCAGCATCACTGGATAACATAGATCGGTGACGTTTCATATCTGGATTCGACCCAAAACAACAATTTCTCCAGAGATGCTGCCTGATGCATTAACCCAGTCTGATTATTGCACTTTCAGCAATAATACTGCACCACTGGGTGTAAACAGTCTGTCTGTCCCTTCCTTCTTTGTGTTTTAATAGTATGTTTAAAATGTATGTTTTTAATGTACTTTAGCTTGTGATATGTGGGGGATGGGGAGTTGGGGGAAACATTTCCTAATCTCTTATCTCGACGGAGATGCGATTTTTTTCCATATCGTATCTCCGTCTGCACTGCGGTCTAACATCAAGCATTTGGCGGCCTTTGCTGGAGACAGACTCCCAGAGCTCCACCGTGGGTGCCTGCAGACGTTAACATCATGGAGCTCACTATCGCTTTGCCAGGGATCGACCTCTGAGCTCCAACCGCGGGTGCTTGCGGACTTTCAAATCGTGGAGCCCACGGTCTCTAGTCAGAGATTGACTTCGGGAACTCCAAGCCGCAGGAGCTTCGACCCCCCCCTAACATGGCAGCTTTGATCGCCCCGACGCGGGGGCTTCAACTGCCGGCTGCGGGAGCTTCGATCGCCCCGACGGATGGTTCGACTGCCCCGACCGCGGGAGAATAAAGAGGAAGAAGTTTGGACTTTTGTGCCTTCCATCACAGTGAGGAATGTCGGGAACCTGCTGTGGTGGATGTTTATGTTAACTTTTATGTAGTTGTGGGTCTTGTGGCTTTTGTTTCCGTATGGCTGTATGGTAATTCGCATATCACGGTACCTTAATTGGTACACGTGACAATAAAAGACCTTTGAAACCTTTGAGTTACTCCAGCTTTTTGCGTCTTCTTTTGTAAACGAGATTTTGCAATTCCTCGTTTCTAAATGACTAAGAATCTGGATTGAAAACTCTTTTCCCAATCAATGCAGTTTATTAACTTAACATTGTCACAGTTGTTCTTAATTTTTTAGCATTTATAATTTTCTCTAATTATATTTGTACTCAAATGCCCACACACGTTCAAACTATTTTGAGTTGCATTATTAACACAATATGTAAAATATGCCTTCCTGAATGAATATTTTAGACCATTAACAAACATGCAAATGAATGAAGCATGCAAATTTAAATCCTATATTTTTCATTAACATTTGATACTGACAACCATTATAAGCAGAAAGGTCTCCAATGGATTGTTAAAGAAGGAACTGCAGATGCTGGAGAATCAAGGGTACACAAAAGGCTGGAGAAACTCAACGGGTGCAGTAGCATCTAAGGAGCGAAGGAGATAGGCGACGTTTCGGGTCGAGACCCTTCCTCAGACTAGTCAGGGATCAGGGAAACGAGAGATATAGACGGTGATGTGGAGAGATAAAGAGCAATGAATGAAAGATATGCAAAAAAGTATCGATGATAAAGGGAACAAGCCATTGTAAGCTGTCTCCAATGGACTTAATTTATTCACCTACTCAGTTGAACTCTGTAAAATTAATATTTGTTTTAATAAATGCACCACAATTCATAGACCATTTTTTCTAGGTTTGAATTACCTTCTCCACTGTTTCATGGTCAAGTTTGAAGGCCCAGAGCTGTAGTCTCGCTGAGAGTTCACTAATGGAAGACAAGGTTAGAAGAAACTGTTCTGCAGAACCCAAAGGAATGTCAGGATTCAACAGCTGGGCCTCTTGGATCTTCTGTTTTTCTTCTTCAGTAGGAATCATGGTCAAGATTTTCTAAAACAAAATCAGATTTACGACAGACGTTTACTTGACAGAATTTAAGTAAATTTAAGGAAGGTGCATTTTTTATGGTCTGAGTGTGATCTTCCCGCTTGATGTGCTTCTCCAACAGTACAGGTTAAGAGATGAATTGCTGTACGTCAGAGCAAGTTTGTACTTTCAGCTCCTAATTATTTGATCTCTCACAACTCCCGATATAAGATTGATCACACGACCTTTGATCGGTCCCTCCATAGGTTAGTGTACAGTCCCGATTCTACAACCTACCTCATAGCGGTCATTGGATTTTTTTCTCTGGAACAGTCCGGAAAAGTCTCTGACTCGGGAAAAGTCTGGAACTTTTTCTACGATCCTGAGAGACTACATTCAGCACTCTGGTATCTCCTCATTACCTTTTGTAGTTGTGTTTCACGACAATAATAAAACTAAACCTAACATAAATTTAATATGTTGCTGGTTTTATATATTTATATTATATTTATATTATATATCGCTGATATATAAAGGTTATGGATAATTGGTGATCAGTAATATTTTTATATTGAACATGTCAAACCTGAGATTTCAAAACGAGGGAACGTTACTAACAAAATTAATAAGCGATGCTTTGAAATTTTAAATGCTGTCCTGCTTTGAATCCTTTTGATTCCTCTGAAAATATAGTATATGGCTCAAAATCTTTCGATCTACACTGCTAACATTTTGTAACATGCAAACAATAAGGTTCTCACCTAAGATGCAATTTTTGGAAAAGTCTGCTCAGCAGAACAGTAAAGACAAAATTAAAAAAACATTCAAAATGTAACCAGAGGCTACAATGGGAGTTAGGCTTCAGACAGACCCAGATACAAATGTACCAGTGGCCTTTTCCCAGTTCCAATATTCCCTTTGTCAGTCTTTTCCCACTCAGGAGGCTGAGGGTTCAAATCTAATCTTGAATTTTATCCATCCAATACAAGTACAAGGTTCAATTCAATTCAATTCAAGGTCTTTTGCAGTATCAAGGCAGTTGACATTATTTAGATGAAAAATTAAACTGCCTCTCGAGTGTATTTTAATTTTAGTTTAGTTTAGAGAACTAGTTTAGGAAATAGGCCCTTCGGCCCATCGAGTCAGCACCGACCAGTGATCCCTGTGCACTAGCACTATCCTACACACACTAGAGATAATTTACATTTATACCAAGCCATTTAACCTACAAATCTGTACGTCTGTGGAGTGTGGGAGGAAACCGAAGATCCCAGAGAAAACCCACATGGTTAGGGGGAAAATGTACAAACTCCGTACAGACAGCACCCATAGTGAGGATCGAACCCAGGTCCCTGGTGCTATAAGGCAGCACCTCTATTGCTGCACCACCTTGCTACCCACTAATGTAAAAGTTCGTTAGGGAAATTGCACTGAGAACTCAGCATACACTGATGTCTAGTGCAATCACTGAAAGGCATGCACTGCCGTCTACACAATCTATTCACAGTATCATACCGCATATGTCCCACCTGCGGCAGAGTCTAAAGGCCCCTCATGGAAACAGATCATCTTCAATCTGGAGGGACTGCCTAAGAGGTTTCCACGATACGACGTTTAAGAGCAGCAGCAGAAGCCTTCCCACTGAGTTCCGACCAAATTTGTCCCCCAGTTTCCTCGTGCTCATTTATCAAAAAAAAAATTATTGGCTGAAAATTGGCTGCTGCATTTCCCACAATAAAACTGTCACTTCAGATGTAAACTACTTTGAATCATCCTGAAGCTGCGCAAGATTTTATACAAGTAGAAGTTTTACATTTTTGTAATACAGAAGAGGAAAGCCCATAAGGAAATGGAAACATTAATTCCACTGCACTTGCTTTAATTTCCTTGCGATCTTTATGCTGGTGAGTGTGGAGGGTGAGGGGGATCTTATAGAAACACATACAATTATAAAAGGACTGGACAAGCTAGATGCAGGAAAAATGTTCCCAATGTTGGGTGAGTCCAGAACCAGGGGCCACAGTATTAGAATAAAGGGGAGGTCATGTAAGACTGAGGTGAGAAAAAACTTTTTCACCCAGAGAGTTGTGAATTTAAGGAATTCCCTGCCACAGAGTGCAGTGGAGGCCAAATCACTGGATGGATTTAAGAGAGAGTTAGATAGAGCTCTAAGGGCTAGTGGAGTCGAGGGATATGGGGAGAAGGCAGTCACGGGTTATTGATAGGGGACGATCAGCCATGATCACAATGAATGGCAGTGCTGGCTCGAAGGGTCGAATGGTCTCCTCCTGCACCTATTTTCTATGTTTCTACGAGTGGGTGGGAAAACTGAATGAATTTGAGCTCAAAGATAGACACAACAAGCTGGAATAACTCAGCGGGACAGGCAGCATCTTTGGAGAGAAGGAATAGATGATGTTTTGGGTCGAGACCCCTCAGTCTCGATCCGAAACGTCACCCACTCCTTCTCTCCAGAGATGCTGCCTGTCCCGCTGAGTTACTCCAGGATTTAGTGTCCATCTTCGGTGTAAACCAGCATCTCCGGTTCCTTCCGACACATGGATTTGAGTTCCACAGGACTTGGATTAATGAGCAGTGATGTGTCCCATCCCATGTGATGATTGGTACTGGTCATCCAAACTTCAAGTCAGTTCAATGCAGAATGAAAGATTAAAGTAAAATCACTGAATTACATCTGAATGAACCAAAGAGCAGTTTTTCATTTTCGATTGCTCTTCTATATTTTTTAATTTAATTTTTTCTATAATATTTTAAAGTATTTGCTCTCCATGTAGCCCTTTTCCCTTGCCCAGCCTCTCCAACTTGCTTATTTCACCAACTCTGTCAATCACCAAAACATGGGTGAGAGTAAGGGGTGAGAGTGAAAGTATATTACCAAGATGAAAACCCATTAACACATATCACATGGGTAGGTCTTGAAATGAAGGAGTTAACAGTGGAACTCCACGCTGATTTCCTGTAGCCCATTTCCCAGATATACCAATCAAGAGTTCGAGGAAGGAGATACATCATAGGTATTAACTATGTTTCTTTATCCACAGATGCTGACTCACAGGGCATGCGTTTCCAGTGATCTAGCATCTGTTTTTGATTTTCAGCATCTGTTGTGATTTTCTTTTTGTTTTGTTTCTAACAGTTTCTAACAGTTAAGAACATTCCTAAAAATCTTTCGTAAGTATTTTAGTTTTTCTTGGATGGTATATTAAAAGGGTAATGTTAGAGACAATTGCAACCTCATTCAGGACTTGTTGGCCCAACCTGTCCATGCTGACCGAGAATCCCATTGAGGTGGTGACTTAGTACAATGGACACATCACGTGACTGGTTGGCAGGTACTATCGCAACGTTTAAGAAATATTCAGACAGGTACATGGATAGGATAGGTTTATAGGGATATTGGTCAAACAGAGTTAAGAGGGTCTTGTGTAGATGGGGCTTTTTGCTTGGTGTGGGAAAGTTGGGCTGAAGGGGCTGTTTCCACGCTGTACGATTCTATGACTGGATCTAAACTTTGCTCTTTTTAGAAGGCTCCTTATAAAATCTGTTCGGACAGTCACGGGGCATTGGAACGAACTGAACAAGATTATATCCTACAGGATGACACAGTTTCCATGTATTTACACATTTAAACTGGCAAAGGAAGGAGGAAGGGTTATATGGATGTGGAAATCTGTTGCCTGGGCAAAATAGTGTACCTTAAGGCAGAGGGGATCAAAGCACATTCACTTTATGAAGTATGCTTCCCTTGGAATCTGGCTCCTGTGTAGAAGGAGTAACAACATAATAAATCCGCTCTTTATAAACTGCTTTACAAGACAGCCTGCAGTTAGTCCTATGATTGATTTAGTTTGCTAACTATTTTTTAAACTCACAATCACTTTTAAAATTAAAAAAAGATCATATTTTCTTGCTGAGTGTCACCGTCAACTAATCAAAACATTGGGACGATAGAATGGCACAGCTAGCAGAGGTGCTACTTCACAGCTCTAGCGACCAGGTTTAATCCTGACCTCTGGTTTCCTCTCACATCCCAGTGATTAGCAGGTTGGTAGATTAAAGGGTGGTACCAAATTGCCCCTAGTGGGTGGGTGATAAAATCTGAGGGGAGTTGGTGGGAATGTGGGGAGAATAAAAAGAGAATTGATGCAAATAAGTGCGAGATGGCCGGCACAGACGCAGTGGGCTGAACGGCCTACTTTCATGCCATATAACTCTATGACATTAAGATCAGACATCAGCATTATGGAACCAAATGGATTAGAGTTGGGATGGGCACAAATCCCTCCCGTATTTCTTTCTCGCTTTGACTGTGGGAAAACTTGAAACATTTAACTAAGTTGTTAGTTTGTGAGACTTGCAGCTTAATATATTTGGTGTTTGTCAGATCCCTTTTGACAATAAACTAAGCAGCTAACAACAGAATTCTCGCTGAGAGAATTTTTCCAGGCAAACCCAGCTGCCGTCTTACACAAAGATTTATTTTCCTCCTGAAGACTGCCACTGCTGTTCGAGATAAGGTGAAAGGACCGGAAAATTAACATCTAAACTTGAAGATGCCTCTTTCAGCACAAATGGAGCTGTGACTGTCAGAAGTTAACTTGATGAATTATGGTTAGAGGCGAAAAGCCTCTTGATCAATTATACTGTGATTCACACTTAAGATTTGCAGTCAAGTCCAAAGTGCCAAAAACAGCAAATAAAAGCCAAGACTCCTGCCTACATTAGAACATAAACAGCATCCCTCAGCACTCACATCCTCCACCAGTATTTCTTACATTCCCACCTTAGCCAACTTTCCTTGTGCACTTCAATAATAATAATAATGGAATATTGGACATTGGTGAAACAATGCTGATGTTTAGTATTAGAGGGCCAACATGTTCCCCTTCCTCTCTTTGCAATATATTGCTAAATTGAACACAGTATAGTTCTGCCCATTAGTAAGACGTGGGTATCGCTGGCAAGGTCAACATCTATTGCTCTTTACTGATGGCCCTTGAGAGGATGAAGCTGAGCTAACTGTGTGAACTACCGCTGTGCTTCTGATATAGAAGATTCATCTATATTGTTGTCAGGTGATGAAACAAACAGATAATTCCACCTGCATCTGCATACAATAATGGCATAGCATTCTACTTTGTTATCTACAGATTTGAATTTTTATCCAGTTTTCGACCTGGATATCTACAGCTTTGAACTTTTCCCCTAACATGTAGCAACACTGACGTGTGGAGAATGTGGTAGAAATGAAGACCCTGTTTAGAAACATAGAAAATAGGTGCAGGAGTTGGTCATTCAGCCTTTCGAGCCAGCACCGCAATTCAACATGATCATGGCTGATCATCCAAAATCTGTACCCCTTTCCTGCTTTTTCCCCATATCCCTTGATTCCATTAGCCCTAACAGCTATATCTGATTCTCTCTTGAAAACATCCAGTGAATTGGCCTCCACTGCCTTCTGTGGCTGAGAATTCCACAGATTCTCCAATTTGTCACAGGGTTTTACATCAGCTTTATTGTAACCATGGTGTTACACCATTTGGCTTAAAAGGTAACCATGACATTTAACATAAAACTGTAATGTACCTTGCTAGATAATTGACACCGAACATGTCAATTATTTAAATCTTAATTTATTGCATAGAAACGTACAGTTAAATTAACATACACATTCTTACCTCTATTCCTTCTTTGTTCAAGGCATATTCATCAAAGTTAAGAATTGCAGTCTTGATTGTTCTTGGAGGAGGTAATACGGTCATTCCAATGTTAATGGCATTACTCCTCTTTGAGTCTAACACAATCACTTCCTGTCTCTTCCCATCTACAGCAGTTTTCTGAGGTAAGAATATTGGAATTACCCAAATTAGAATTTAATATATGTGCACATAATGAATAAGCTTATAGCAAGTACTGAACCAATATTGACTTTAGGTTCAGAACTTACCACATCATACCTGAGGTGCCAAAGTTAAGGAAAATATATCTTTCCCCTTTCTTCCATGTGATAACTCAATGGAAAGGGTCAACATTAAGGGCAATATTGACCTTTTTGGGAGTTTCTGGGATGTCGAGGGTATCAAGAGACACAATGTTGAGTGAATTAAAATGTACAGAACCACAAGACCACATTCCCAGGTGCTCCAGATGGGAATTTTAGATGGATCCAGCTGCCCATACCCATGGGTGGAAATCCTGGGGGTGGGACGGGGGGACACGTCACCCCCATGCTTTGAGAGGTGGGGGACAATCCCCCCCCCCCATGTTTTGTAATCCGGACTCTATCAGACGCTTTCTAAGGGCTGAGTCGGCCCGTTGGCAGGGTCTTTCAGCACACGGCGTGGCTTAAAATCAAACTGCTGCATCGAGGCGATCGAGGCTCCCGATGGTGAAGCCCCCGCCGGCCCATGAAAGGCCCCGTGAACGGGCCGATTCAAGCCCCACGATTTGGGGCGGACAAACCTGCTGTTGCTGTAGTTTGGAGTCGGACACCAACTAGGTCAGCTCCCGATGTTACCGTCCACAGGGCCCACGGCCGAAGCCTCGTGTGCGTGCGCATGCGCGCGGCCACCAAGAAATCGTGTCCCCCCCATGTTTTAATAGCGATTTCCATGCCTGCCCATACCTGACCGACATTTTCTTTTTCCTGAGCAGTGCCCAAATATCTCTCATCATCACAGGTTCCTTACACCTGCCTGACTTGCCTTTCACACTAACATGCATGTCCTGAGCTATTCTGCCATACTTTGACAAAAGGAAGTAACTGACAGAAAGGCATTTTCTTGTAAATGAAGAAAACGTGTTTTTCTTTCAGTTCTCTGTGATGGAATTTCTTACTTCTCTGGTATAAATATTTTCAAATTGTACTCATAGAAGACTTATTTTGTACACCATTGTGTAGAGCATATTTCAAATACCCTAAAACAAGCAATAACTCAATTTTGACAACATTGTCAGTTGCTTCCTTTTGTCAAATTAGGGCAGTATTGTCATCACACTTTTAAAACTATCCCACTTTCTGTACATCATTTTGCCCGGAAACAAACTACTTCAATCAAGTTTTGCAACTGCAACTGTCCAGTACCATCAAAGTTGACTTTGCCCAGTTTAAAACTTTAACTTATGGACCAGCCCTTTCCTTATCCACAATTATTTCATGTATTATACATAAAGTCAAATAAATTCTGCCTAAAATTGTTTACAAATGTATTTTGAATATAGGTAGACACAAAATGCTGGAGTAACTCAGCAGGACAGGCAGCATCTCTGAAGAGAAGGAATGGGTGATGTTTCGGGTCGAGACCCTTCTTCAGACTGATGTCAGGGGAGTGGGCAGGACAGGGACGTTTGTTTGTGGTTGAATTAAGACAGAGCGATCACAAAGCTCATGGTAATCTTACAGGAATCACTTATTGAAAAAGCAGCCTTCAAAAATGAAAACATATGCACATTTCTCATAAGGAAACATCCAAAGGAATGATTTCCTGGTTATTCCACATGCATTCTATTACAAAATAGAATGGGTGGAAAGAAAATGACAGTGCAGAATATTTTCTGAGACAGTGTTTGTTGAAAGAATACAATCCAGAGAGAAAATTCCTTTTGACGACTACAAGAACCTTCAAGTGAAAAGTAAAGAACTGGAAGACTACTTACCTTCTGTACTTTACATTATTTTTGTGGTTGAAAAATACAGATGGTTAGCCTGTTTCCTTTCATTTCTCACGTTATTTCAATTAGATATTTATGTAGTTTTATTTCAGAACATATGACAGAAATCAAATGTTGAGACAAATTCAGGAAAGACAAGATCATGGTCATGATCATAGCCATAAATCACCAACAACATTTTCTGTAGCACTGCTAAACCTCCTCTTCTTCAAGACATAAAACAGTACAGTATAGGAACAAGCCATTTGGCCCACAATGTCTGTTCCAACCACGATGCCAATTTAAACTGTGTATCTGTCTGCACATGTTCTGCATTCCTCCATTCCCTGCTGATCATGTGTCTGTCTCAAGGCCTCCTAAACCTTGCTATCATATCTGTTTCCACCACCTCTAGCAGCGAGTTTCAGGCACCTACCACTCTCTGCATTAAAAAAAGTACCTTGAACATCTCATTTAAACTTTTCCCCTCTGGAACTATGCCCTCAGGTACGTGACAATTCCACCTTAGGGAAAGTGCGATTAGCTACATTCCAGGTGAATGGGGTCAGGGGGGAGAGATAGACCAGCCATGATTGAATGACGGAGTAGACTTTATGGGCCAAATGGCCTAATTCTGCTCCTATTGCATGATCTTATGAAGACTAATTATCTACCCTATCTGTGTCGCTCATTATGAATTTCTATCAGATAGACCCACACCATCCCACTACCAGGGGGACAGGCAGCATCTCGGGAGAGAAGGATCCCTCTGTACATCAATGCTCGAAAAGCTTGTACCATTCACTGTATACTTTCCTCTTACATTAGACCTTCCAATATACAACACTTCAAACTATCAGGCATGTATCTGGCCATGTGTAGGAAGGAACTGCAGATGCTGGTTTAAACTGAAGATAGACACAAGAAGCTGGAGTAACTCAGTGGGACAGGCAGCATCTCTGGAGAGAAATGAGCAAACATACACGTGTCAGCAGAATATTTAATCAAGAGCAGAGTTCTGATGTCACAGTGTCCGAACATCTATATTGCCCAGTAGGACTTTGTAACTCTCACTGTACTTTAATCATCAGATATTCTACACTTTCAAGTTGGAAAGCGTGCAGAGATTTACAAGGATGTTGCCAGGACTAGAGGGTCTGAGCTGTAGAGAGAGGTTGCGCAGGCTGGGTTTCTACTCCTCGGAGCACAGGAGGGTGAGGGAGGAGATCTGATAGAGCAGTACAAAATCACGAGAGGAATAGATCAGGTAGATGTGCAGAGTCTCTTGCCCAGAGTAGGAGGATCGAGAACCAGAGGACATAGCTTTAAGGTGACGGGGGAAAATGTAATAGGAATCCAAAGGGTAATTTTTTCACACAAAGGGTGGTGGGTGTATGGAACAAGCTGCTGGAGGGGGTAGTTGAGACAGTGACTATTGCACCATTTAAGAAGCAATTAGACAGATACAAGAGGGACATGGGCCAAATGCAAGCAAGTGAGACTAGTGTAGTTGGGGCTTGCTGGTCAGTGTGGGCAAGTTGGGCTGAAGGACCTGTTTCCACACTGTATGATTCTTATGACTCTATGACTGCCAAGAACAATCGTTGGAGCCTCAATCCTACTGCAGTTCAAATTGGTTCATTCAGCAATACAGCAAAGATTTAAATGGTTACTACCTATTTTACCAAAGTAGTAGGACTCTTCTGCATCCTAACCTGCTTGACCATCCTCTATACAACAAAGAAAAAGATGCATGGAACTGCAGATGCTGGAATTCAGGCTAAAGAAGTGTCCCAATCTGAAATATCATCTGTCCAATCCCTCCGTAGATGTTGCCTGGCCCACTGAATTGCTTCAGCACTGTGTTTTGCTCCGTAAAATAATCTTGTTAAAGAAGGAACTGCAGATGCTGGAGAATCGAAGGTTACACAAAAAGCTGGAGAAACTCAGCGGGTGCAGCAGCATCTAAGGAGCGAAGGAGATAGGCGACCCGAAACGTCGCCTATCTCCTTCGCTCCTTAGATGCTGCTGCACCCGCTGAGTTTCTCCAGCTTTTTGTGTAACTTTCAATGGTACTTTATGGTCATGTGTACCCAAGTACAGTGAAATTCTTCATTGCAGGAAAAAAATTCACAAACCTTCTTTGAACTGAACCCAAGACAAATATATTTCTCCTTAAACAAGAAGTTCAAAGCTATAAGGTCACAAATCGTTGAAGTGTGTCAACTACATTTCTGTACTATTGTATTCCCTTTGCATGACTTGCTGTGCTGCATATTAACTTTGTAGACAGATATCTAGATCTTCCTGAACACCACAGTTAATTCTTTCAAATAATATTCTGATTTTCCAAAATCTTTGATTAGAAGTGGATAGCAGATTTCTCCTCGTCATATTCATCTGCTATTATGCCCAAATAGTTGGCCCAAATCAATTTGCTGACACTCTATCCACCTACTATCTGTGAGGACTTCCCAATTGTTGGCACCAATAGACCATATTAACCAGCAAGGTTCCAGTGATTCTTGTTCAATTCAACCTGTTGAGGCAAGTCTGAGAGCTAAAGGCAATGCCATTCATCATTAGCTGGCAAGACAAAGAACACTGTCTAGTTTTGCTTTAAGTTTGCAGCAAATAACTCCAGTATTCCAAGTGTCTTGGTCTGGGTGCACTTGAGGTATACTTTAATGGTACAAATCCTATTAGGCATGAATGTACTCGGCATTAAATGTTGCTCTTATTTTGCTAAATGAGCTGCCAAGGGCCATGTCTGGTTTTACTCAGAGTAGGTGACTTTTATTGTGCATCTGCAGAAATGAGGACACCACTCCAGTGCCCGGTTATATGACACTTCATCTAACTGCTCCCCTCCAGTGCATAAAATGTACCATAAAGACTGAGTCGGGATCCTACCCTGGTCCAATCTGATGCAAAATTAAAGTGGCAATCTCATATCTTGAGCCAACATTTTATTGAATGTAACTTCAATGAGGCCCTCCATTGTATGTATTTAAGAGTGCTTAATCCAAGCTGCAGTTGATTTAAACACTTATCCAATGCAAACACTGCTGCCAGGACTGTCTAAAAGTTTAAAATATACAATGGCTTGGACACGGCCTTTGCTTAAACACCGCACAAATAAAATCCCAGCCAGGATACACTCACCCTCTTGCAATTCAGGCAATCGCAAGGCAATGTCATCACGGAATCTAGAAGGGTCGGTACGATACTTGGAAATACTCAGATCTGGCACTGACATAGCATATAAAGGGCAATTCAGCAATAGATTTGAACACAAAGGAAAATATTGGTGAAGTATGTATAATAGGAACAGAAAATAAATGTAAGACAACATTTGTGTGCTGAAATACTGGCGCAGCTCAATCGGCCTGAGCAGATTGTTAAAGGAAAGAGTGCACATAAAAGGCATCCATTCGAAACAGACTACATTTCAAAAAGCAAAACCCAAAAGCAGGTGCTAACTTTAAAACAAATACTCTCAATAGTTCAGGCAGCATTTGTGAAGCGAGCAGAATGAAGAGGAAAATAAAGTTAATGTTTCCAGCCTTTCATCAGAACTGCGAAAAGTTAGAAATGAAACAAGGGGAGATTGAGCGATACAAACTGTGGTGGTGCCAGCTGAAATAGGGTGGGAAAAAATGGCGAACTGCTAAATATGCGAGTGGTATGTAAAAAGGTCACAAAATCTGAAATACGATATTTTTCTAGGCTTTTCCTGAATGTGAGAGTGAGAGATAAGGGACTGAAATTGTTGCATTTCTGAGTTTGTTGGATTCATTGTTGACTACTGAAGGCCGAGATTGGCAAACTGTAGGATGAGGTTCTGTTCCTTGAGCTTACGTTAAGCTTTGTTAAAATGGTGAAGACCAAAGACAGAGGTTAGTGGTTTAAAGAACTAAAGTCATCTACGACTGAGCTTACAGTGGTCACTCGGTTTACATTTGGTTTTTGCAGTGTGGAGGGCACCAGATTGCAAGCACAAAATACTCTTTCATTCATTCATCATTGAAAACATTAGCGACACAGTAGTGCTGGTTTCCAACGGGAACGGGGACGGATGCACCACACATCTCTGTCCTCCAGTTCCTGTGGACTTCCACTGCTGGAAGTATAGGTTTTTGGTGTGTAAGAAAATCATTCCTTATGATGCTATAAACGACAGTGATCACTACTTCCACTGAAATATGGATGGCTGTCGGTTCGCGAGAAGCTCATCCGCCCTTTGTCAGGTCTTGTTTTTAGTCCTGCTGGGGGTCCACAGCACCCTCCTCACCTGTCAAACCAGATGGGGTAGACAGTTTAGTCGCTGACAATCTGACCATGGAGCAGGTAGCACGGGATTACATGGTACCCATGGCGGGGGGGTGGGGGGTGGGGGGGCGATCTCCCCCCGACCTGACAGAATACTAAAATGGAAGTAACACAAGTGAATTTGCTGCTTCACCTCGAAGGACACTTGGGTCCCTGGGCAATAAGAATGGAGGAGTAAAACAACAATTATTCCATCTCTTGTGGTTGCATGGGGAGAGGGGTTCATAATTAGGGGCCTGTGCAATGGCGAATAGAAGGACCATGGGCTTCTCTGTTTATTTCTCTCTGAAAGTGGCAACAGGTGAATTGGGGGTGGGGGGAGAGGTATGTTTGGCTTCAGAGATTAGGATGCAGAATATACAAGTTGGGAGGGAAAGTTGCACCTTTACAAAATACTGATTAAACTATTAGAGAGAGGGAAATCTCAAAGAGTTATTCTGAGGCTTTGCCCTCTGGTTCTAGACACTCCAATTCCTTTCCACTCAACATTGAATCCAACAAACTCAGAAGTGCAGCAATTTCAGTCCCTTATCTCTCACTTTCAACATACTGGATGAGGTTAGAAAATTAAATGTGATGTTTAAGAAGCCTAAATTATGGGAGATCAGACACTTTTTTAGATGTTAAAGACTACATCAGTGAATTAGACAGGCGAGCCTTATGAAGACAATAGACAGCAGACAATAGGAGCAGGAGTAGGCCATTCGACCCTTTGAGCCAGCACGGCCATTCAATGTGATCATGGCTGATCATCCACAATCAGTACCCTGTTCCTCCCTTCTCTCCATATCCCTTAACTCTGTTATCCATAAGAGCTCTATCTAACTCTCTTGAAAGCATCCAGAGAACCAGCCTCCACCGTCGTCAGAGGCAGAGAATTCCTCTTGGCTTACCACTTATATATAAATTATGGTACCTGGTTTTGGACTGCCCCAACATTGGGGACATGTTTCCTGCCCCTGGTGTGTCCAAACCCTTAATAATCTTACATGTTTCAATAAGATCCCCTCTAAAACTTCTAAATTCCATAGTATACAAGCCCAGCCACTCCAATCTATCAACATATGACAACCCCGTGAACCTACGCTGCACTCCCCCAATACCAAGAATGTCCTTCCTCAAGTTTAGAGACAAAAACTGCACACAATGCTCCAGGTGTGGCCTCACTGGGGCCCTGTACAACTGTAGAAGGACATCTTGCTCCTATACTCAACTCCTCTTGTTACGAAGCCCAACATGCCATTCGCTTTCTTCACTGCCTGCTGCACCTGCATGCCCACTTTCAGTGACAAGGACCCCCAGATCCCATTGTACCTCCCCTCCTCCCAACTCGACACCATTTAGATAATAATATGCCTTCCTGTTTTTGCCACCAAAGTGGATAACCTCACATTTATCCACATTAAACTGCATCTGCCACGCATCTTCCCCCTCACCCAACCTGTCCAAATCACCCTACATCCTCCTCACAGTTCACACTGTCACCCTGTGTCATCTGCAAATTTGCTAATGTTACTTTTTATCCCTTCATCCAAATCATTAATATATATTGTAAATAGATGCGGTCACAGCACCGAGCCTTGTGGTACCCCGCTAGTCACTGCCTGCCATTCTGAAGGGGACCCGTTAATTCCTACCCTTTGTTTCTTGTCTGCCAACCAATTTTCTATTCATGTCAGCACCCTACCCGCAATACCATGTGCTCTACTTTTGCCCACTAATCTCCTATGTGGGACCTTATCAAAAGCTTTCTGTAAGTCCAGGTGCACTACATCCACTGGCTCTCTCTTGTCCATTATCCTGGTTACATCCTCAAACAATTCCAGAAGATTCGTCATGCATGATTTCCCCTTCATAAATCCATGCAGACTCAGACCTATCCTGCTACTGCTATCCAAATGTGCCGCTATTTCATCTTTTATTATTGACACCATTATCTTCACTACCACCATCGATGTCAGGCTAACTGGTCTATAATTCCCTGTTTTCTCTCTGCCGCCCTTCTTAAAGAGTGGGACAAGATTAGCTACCCTCCAATCCACAAGAACTGATCCTGCATCTATAGAACATTGGAAAATGAACACCAATGCGTCCACAATTTCTAGGGCCACTTCCTTGAGTACCCTGGGATGCAGACCATCAGGCCCTGGGGATTTATCAGTCTTCAGTCCCATCAGTCTACCCAACATCATTTCCTGCCTAATGTGAATCTCCTTCAGTTCCTCTGCCATCCTGGCTCCTCTGGCCATTAGTACATCAGGAAGATTGTTTGTGTCCTCTTTAGTGAAGACGGATCCAAAGTACCTGTTCAACTCATCTGCCATTTCCTTGTTCCCCATAATAAATTTACCCTTTTCAGTCTTCAAGGGTCCAACTTTGGCCTTAACTAGTTTTTTTCTCTTCACATACCTAAAGAAGCTTTTACTATCCTCCTTTATATTTTTGGCTAGCTTACCTTCGTACCTCACCTTTTCTCTCCGTATTGCCTTTTTAGTTATCTTCTGTTGCTCTTTAAAGGTTACCCAATCCTCTGGCTTCCTGCTCATCTTTGCTATGTTATTTCTTGTCTTTAATATTATACTCTCCCTGACTTCCCTTGTCAGCCACGGTCGTCCCTTACTCCCGTTGGAATCTTTCTTCCTCTTTGTAATGAACCAATACTGCACCTTCTGTATTATTCCCAGAAATACCTGCCATTGTTGTTTCACTGTCAACTCTGCCAGGGTATATTTCCAGTCAACTTTGGCCAACTTCTCCCTCATGGCTCCATAGTCCTCTTTGCTCAACAGTAATATCGACATCTCCGATTTATCCTTCTCCCTCTCAAATTGTAGATTAAAACTTGTCAGTTTTAATACAAATGTCTAATAAGTATGAATACAAATGTCTAATAAATCGAATCTTTGCTAGCCCAAGATAGTGGGTTAACATCTATTGCAAAATGATAGTGTAAGTAATGATAGATTTAAATTTGCATCAAGAATTATTTGCATCAAGTATGAAATGCCGGATCAGGAGGCAAAATCAAAGGTTTTTCACTGTATCTTGGTATATGAGACATGATAATAATAATAATAATAATAAAGCAATACCAATAATTTGATGTTTGTTGACTTTGAATTGTGATTTTTTTACTGTGAAGGTGGATCACTAATATTCTTAAGGAGGCTACAATTGAATAGTTTTTTGAAAAGTGTCTGTTAACACACTTGTTTCCACCTCAATTCCCACCTTGGGTCAATAAGCCACAGGAATTTTACCATCTGTGTTGGGGTTATAGGAGCCACCTTTGAAAATGCTGCCAGCATTTTTGTGAGTCAGATGCGTTTATTGCACATTTGCGCTAATAATGGTTCACGTTTATCTACATAAATTGTTTGTTGCATGTGGAAGCAGTTTATCATTTTTTTACAACTCAGATTTTGCTGAAGGTAAAAATGAAAGCTCCATCATTTTTGATGTTGGCAAAGATTCTGGATGTGCCTCTTCTGAGGAGCAATAAATTCTTCCTATCTCAGTGCAAAGGAATCTCTGATGCCTATAATTAAAATGCAGATGTGGGATCATTCAAAATGGTACCAAATGAATTACGAGAGAAAAATAAAAACAAACCCCATGCTAAGAAGGAAGCATTAAAAATCCCTTTGTTTATTGGTGTTCACTTTGGGTTTTATTTTAACTGAGGGATGCATTAAGGTTATCAATAAAGGGCATTTTTATAACTATAATTTGTACAAGTAATTGGTTATGGCTGTTACTAATACAAAATTGTTTCCAGGTGCGCAAAGAAAACTTGACAAAACTTTTAAAATCAAATCTTCAAGCGAATCGTTGGGTAACAGTTAAGGGGCTGTCCCACTGCGGCGACCTAATCTGCGAGTTTAGAAGAGTTTGCCCTTGACTCAAACTTGCAGCATGGTCGACACGTGGTCCTAGGAGGTCCTAGTAGGTCACTGGAACTCTCCTTCTTGCTCGAGGGAAGTTCCCGCATACTCGCGGCCTCAGCTAGGTCGCAGAAAAATGTTCAGCATGTTGAAAAATTTTCCGTGACTAACAATTGGTCGGCATTGTTCTTTTTAACTTGTAGTGCAGTGGAGTGGGGTCGCTATGTAGTTACAGGCAGTAGAGGGCAGTTGTAGGCAATTTCCTTCGCCGACCGGGCATTTTAATTGGCTCATTGGAGTTTTCAAGACCAACAAAAACCGACTAGTAGGTTAAATGCCCGCTAAACTTTATTAAAAGTTGTCTGACTTCTTAGAAGTGTCTCCACTCCTTCTTACCCCCCTCCGCGCTCGCTAAAGGACTTACCGTACACTATGCAGCCATCTTTTACCTTCCTCTTCATCGCGGTGTGAATTTCTGACGTGCGTGCGTGTGTGTGTGTGTGTGTAATTTATTCATGGCATGTGGCATCACCATTAGGAGCTACAAATTATGATTGGAGAACTCGAAATTTGCTCATTGCCAAGGGTTCAGTGTGGCAAAGGTTAACGATTTCCTGCTATTTGACCAGTGTGGGGTTTAAGGCCCAAAGTCAAGCAGTTCTATCCTGTAGCATTTGAAAGATTATAGCCCAGGCTGTAGTTTTTTCCTAGTCAAGAAACAATCTCCTTAAAATGGCACTGTTAAGAAATAGACCATTGCATAAGCTCACTGCAAAAGAAAATCCTGCGATAAGATTTTATAAAAATAAATTAAGATTAAATAGATCAAAACTGATGAAGAATGTGATAATGCAAGAACAAAGTGATGAAGATTCATTTACTGGAAATGTTAATATTCTTCTCTCCATGATTTCTGCTTGAATTGCTGACCAGTTTTGTTTTTAATTTCAAACTAAAGAGCCTAGTTTTCACCGCAAAAGAACAGCAGAAGATACAGTACAGACCACCAGAGCAATGGAAAGGAAGTTAAACACAATGTTAATGCACTGTCTTCACACAGAATTCTCTTGTAAACATTTTGTGGTTTCAAACTTTGCTAAAGGAGTAGTTTTTGTCAGAAAGATCACAGTAAGCACAAATAAATAGTGAGAAGAGTGAAAAATAATCACCGCCACAATCTTTCAATATCTAATCATCAAATTTGGAAAAGTGGGCTGAAAGATGGCAGATGGAGTTTAATGCTGCTAAGTGTGAAGTGCTACATCTTGGCAGGACAAATCAAAATAGGACGTACATGGTAAATGGTAGGGAATTGAGGAATGCTGTGGAACAGAGGGATCTAGGAATAACTGTGCATAGTTCCCTGAAGGTGGAATCGCATGTAGATAGGGTGGTAAAGAAAGCCTTTGGTGTGCTGGCCTTTATAAATCAGAGCATTGAATATAGGAGTAGGGAAGTAATGTTAAAATTGTACAAGGCATTGGTAAGACCAATTCTGGAGTATGGTGTACAATTTTGGTCGCCTAGTTATAGGAAGGATGTCAACAAAATAGAGAGAGTACAGAGGAGATTTACTAGAATGTTGCCAGGGTTCCAGCAACTATGTTACAGAGAAAGGTTGAACAAGTTAGGTCTTTATTCTTTGGAGCGCAGAAGGTTAAGGGGGGACTTGATTGAGGTCTTTAAAATGATGAAAGGGATAGACAGAATTGACGTGGATACGTTTTTCCCCATTGAGGGTAGGGAAGATTCAAACAAGAGGGCATGACATGAGAATTAAGGGACAGAAGTTTAGGGGTAACGTGAGGGGGAACTTCTTTACTCAGAGGGTGGTGGCTGTGTGGAATCAGCTTCCAGCAGAAGTGGTGGAGGCAGGATCGATTTTAACATTTAAAAGTAAAGTGGATAGGTATATGGACGTGAAGGGAATGGAGAGGTATGGTCTGAGTGCAGGTAGATGGGACTGGGGGAAAACAAATGGTCGGCACGGACTGGAAGGGCCGAGAGGGCCTGTTTCCGTGCTGTAATTGTTATATGGTTATATGGTTATCTGGAAATATAGCAGCCATTTGTCATCAGAATAAATGTAACAAAGTGGTAAAATAATAGATGCCGTATTATTTTGGACTTGACTTTTGCTGTGCTTGTTACGCTATTCTATACCGTGAAGTCACAGAACAGTATTTCAAAATGGAATAGGCAAAACTGATCAATATTATCTTCGTAACATTAAAACGTTTTTGTCCTATTATCAAAATAAATCACATCCTAGTATTGACACTGGAGTGAATGCATCATATCTAAGACGTGTACCATAATGTCACAGAAATGGTGGGACAATATTGTTTGGGTCATTGTCCCAGTACATCAAACTTCTGATGTGACCATAGCACCAAGATTCTTAATTCCAAATCTTAATTAAAAAATTTAAAAGACTAGGTGTTGTTCTTAAAAGGTACAGCCAAGCCTCCTCTCCCAACGTCTCATGGCAAACATTATTTCCTTATCGTGTAGCTATACACTCTAAATGGCTTGATTGTAATCATGTATTGACTTTAAGAATAAAGGAGTAAGCCATTTAAAACGGAGAAGAGGAAACACTTTTTCTCACCGAGAGTGGCGAGTCTGTGGAATTCTCTGCCTCAGAGGGCAGTGGAGGCGGGTTCTCTGGATGCTTCCAAGAGAGAGCTAGATATGGCTCTTAAAAATAGCGGAGTCAGCGGATATGGGGAAAGGCAGGAAAGGGGTAGTGATTGGGGATGATCAGCCATGATCACAATGAATGGCGGTGCTGGCTCGAAACGCATCAAATGGCCTACTCCTGCACCTATTGTCTATTGTCCATTGTCTATTGACTTTCTGCTGGCTCGAAACGCATCAAAAGATTTTCACTGTACCTCAGTACCTGTGCCAATAAACTAAACTGAACTGGAGATAACCCTCAAGAGAGTGGCCTCCGGTCCAAATGGGCCTTCGAGTGGGAACTTACTGTCATAGGCTGTGCCCAGCAATTGCAGTCCATGTGTGTATTGCATCCAGCGAGTGTGAGATTTTATAACCACAGTCTCAGAAGTGTTCAATGAAAATATAATGCACAGAGCTTTGCACCATCCCCTCGTGCCTCTGATGTGGAGATCAGGTTATAGTTACAGGGGTGAAATATAGATACATAGACAATTGGTGCAGGAGTAGGCTATTCAGCCCTTTGAGGCAGCACCGCCTTTCAATGTGATCATGTCTGATTATCCCCAATCAGTACCTCGTTCCTGCCTTCTCCCCATATCCATTGACTCCGCTGGCCCTAAGAACTCTATCTAACTATTTTGAATGCATCCAGTGAATTGGCCTCCACTGCCTTCTGAGGCAGAGAATTCCACAAATTCACAACTCTGTGTGAAAAAGTTTTTCCTTATCTCAGTTCTAAATGGCCTACCCCTTACTCTTAAACTGTGGCCCCTGGCCACACATCTGCCCACACATCCAAGCTGTCCAAGTCACCCTGCATCCTCCTAGCATCCTCTTCACAGTTCACATTGCCACCCAGGTTTGTTTCATCTGCATATTTGCCAATGTTGCTTTTAATTATTTCATCTAAATCATTAATGTATATTGTAAATAACTGCGGTCCCAGCATCGAGCCTTGCGGCACCCCACCAGTCTCTGCCTGCCATTCTGAAAGGGACCCGTTAATCCTATTAATCCTCTAACGAACTATTTGCTCATTTCGTCTATTTAAAAATACACTTTTACCCTTCCTTATAAAACCATGTACCTGTTTCTAGTATTAGAGTCTTCAAGCTCCTTTATCTAGCTTGCTCTGTGTGTGATCATTTGGCATAGCTATTGTATATGCATTGCCATTACACTTATGTATTATTGTATTGTAAAGTGTAACAATATTATGTCACAATACTATGAAATATATCATGTAATAATGTTGAAAACGTACGATGTCTGATGGGTGGTATATGGTGTTGTGCATCAACATTATGCTGTAACACATAACTTATTACTATTGGATATGTAAAGTCAATTAACAATTGTCATAAACTATAACATGTGGGGATGGAGGGGTTTTGGGATTGGTGTGTGAGTAGGTGTGTCAATGAGAGCCTCTATGTATGTTATGTCTTGTGCTGTATGTTCTATGTTAGACCCCCTAGAAAACGAGATGACTGTTCATCTCAAGGGGTTATCCATGAATAAACTTAAACTTACTCCTCCTGACTATCTTTTTACTCATGGACTTTTTTGTCATGCTGGAAAAAACATGCTGGAAAAGACTTACCTGATGCCCCGAGTACCTACGGCTGGCATAACGAGCCGCTACGATATATCTAATGACTCCTACGGCCTCCTACGGACTCGCTACGGACATTCTCCGAGTTTGAATCAAGGGGAAAACTCGGGAGAATTAAATATTAACACTCGGGAGAACAGCTTACATTGGCGTGATTAAAACTGAATGTGCAAGTCCAGGGAAATAAGAAGTTAGTAAGAATGTGGGACAGGCCCTTTAGTTTTATTGCATCTTTCTCTTTCAATCCAACACTTTCCTTCACTTTGATTTTATCACTATACCTTTTTTGAAAAAGAATTCACATAGGCTAACTTATTCTCAGATTTTATTTGTTTATTTCACAGTCCCACATTTGTTTTGCTAAAGAGGTAAACATCTGGTCTTATTGGCCACCAAGGTCTCCAATCCTCGAGTGAACATGGATTAATTCACCTTTCTTCTCAGATTTTTCTGTTCATTTCTCAGACCCACGTCTCTTTTGTTAAAGAGGAAAACATCTGCTCTTATTAGCCACCACGGTCTCAAATTCACCGGTGGACATGTCTAGAAATTGGGTCAATCTGTTTAGCTGGCACCTACCTATGTGAATATCACTCTCATAAACATTGGTTCATAACAAACAGGATTGCCTGGAATTTTTAATGCATTCAAATGGATGAACTGTTGGTCATCATAATAGCAGGAGTGGACTTGGACAATACAGGAACAGGCCCTTCAGCCCATAATGTCTATTCCAAACACAATGTAGTTAACTAATCTCAGCTGTCTACATGGGATCCATATTCACGAGCCTTTCAAAAAGCCTCTTAAATACCTTTCTCGTCTATTTGCCTCCACGACCACCCCTGCCAGCGCATTCCAGGTACCCACCACTCGCTGTGTACAACATCTGCCCTGCACATCTCTTTTTGTTAATGACTGTTTTGATTGCAAGCTTGCTATTGGAAATTCCTGGATCACCAAAACCCTCAATGAATATGACAAGGGTTTTCCATTTTGGTGTAGAGGCATTATGCTGAGAGGATGGTGGTGGAGGGGAGTGAGGGGGTGGTGAGGTAGGGTGGGGTGGGTAGGGCAATTGGGACGAGAGATCATTGGGCTAAAGCTTGGAGCTTGGGAGTTGTGTCAGCGAACAAACTAGATGGTTGGAAGTTACTTGACAAAAGGTTTAAAACTAGAAATGGATAGGCGGAGATGAAGGTTGTGCTGCTAAGTGGATCAAGTACAAGCTTTCAGGAGAGAAATGGGGAGTGGACTGTGATATAGTGTCAGTTGAATGGAGGTCTTAGTGGCTTGACTTTGATGAGAGATAGAGCCATAGGTTCATATAGTGTGAAAATACGCCCTTCCACCCAACTTGCCCTCACCGCCCAACATGCCCCATCTACACTAGACCCATCTTTTTGTGTTGGCCCATATATCCCTCTAAACCGGGCCTATCCATGTACCTGTCCAAATGTTTCTTAAACGTTGTGATAGTACCTGTCTCAACTACCTCCTCTCTCTGGCAGCTTGTTCCATACATCCACTGCCCTTTGTGTTCAAAGGTTACCTGTCAGGTTCCTATTAAATATTTTCCCCTTCACCTTAAACCCACCTTAAACTCTGGTACTCAATCCCCCTACTCTGGGCAAACGACTGCGCATTTACCTAATCTATTCCTCTCATGATTTTGAACACCTCTATAAGATCACACCTCATCTCCCTGTACTCCAAGGAATAAAGTCCTTGCCTGCTTAACTGCTCCATATAGCTCAGGGCCTTATGTCTTGGTAACATCCTCATAAATCTTCTCTGCACCATTTCGAACTTGACAACTTAGTTCCTATAACACGGTGACCAAAACTGAACACAATATTCCCCCATCATATTCCAAATCCGATCTTTCTGTCCTAGGCCTCCTCCATGGCTACAGTGAGTCCCACCGCAAATTGGAGGAACAGCACCTCATATTTCACTTGGGTAATTTACACCCCAGCGGTATGAACACTGACTTCTATAATTTCAGATAGTCCTTGCTTTCTCCTTCCTTCCCCTCCCCAGCTTTCCCTACTGTCTCCGCCTCTTCCTTTCTTCCCCCCCGCCCGACATCAGTCTGAAGAAGGGTCTCGACCCGAAATGTTGCCTATTCCTTCGCTCCATAGATGCTGCCTCACCCACTGAGTTTCTCCAGTTTTTTTGTCTACCTACAATACTCTAAATGTGGCTCTGGAATGGATATGGGATATGTTACAGGAATGTAAATACAAGTAATGGTTTTAAACCTCGATGTCCTGTGATTGCCCAGTAATGATAATCTCAAGGTAGAAACAAGGAGCTGCAAATGCTGGTTTATAAAAATAAGACAATGCTGGAGGGCCTGTTAGTGCTGGTGCATGGCAGACAGTTTAGAACATAGGGTACGGAAGGAGAACTGTGGCAAGAATTGGGAATTGAGTGTAAGTACCTGAAATCCTGGTTGGATCCAAACTGAAAGCCCTGTAATTCAGGGTATTGTGGCCTAAATTCCACCGCATGCTTTAAAGGGAGTGACCGATGAAAACACTATTATCTCATGCACTCCTGACATGGGAGTTGCATAACAGAGGTATGTTCTCGCATCCAGTTCAACAAATAATCCCAAAATTCAATTTTCAATTAAGTTTGCTTAAGCAGGAGATGCTAAACCAAGGCCTTGTCCATTATATCAAATAAGTTCATAAAGTCATGTGATAAGAGTAGAATTGGGCCATTTGGCCCATCTAGTCTACTCTGCCATTCAATCATGGCTGATCTATCTTCCCCTCTTAACCCCATTCTCCCCATAACCTCTGACACCTGTACTAATCAGGAATCAAACCTATCCCTGCCTTAAAAATATCCACTGACGTGGCCTCCACAGCCTTTTTTGGCAAAGAATTCCAGATTCACCACCCTCTGGCGAAAGAATGACCACAAACAAGCCCATCACATTGTTTCGAAGAAAGAAGGGAATTATCCTCTTGTCCTGGTATATAGCTGTCTGCCATCTATTTCAGAAGCAATCCGTGGATTTAGCATGCTGTTGATCGTGGGAGCCTGCAGTGTACAGATTGGTCTTTGCCTTTCTGTGTACAATAAGGACTACACTTCAAAAATCTTTAGCAGCTGCAAAGTGCTTTTGAATGAGCCATGGGCAGTGGTAGAGAAATCCAAGTCTTCCAGAAAGCTTTGTTTTTCTGGAAGAGGTGTGTGCACATTTCAGACACATAGACAAAGAGCTCAAAAAATGTAATCCAGGTCTCTATTTTTAAACAGACTTTTCAACAATGAATGCTTGGCAATGCAACTCCAGTCTGGTGCCTGCACATTGCATTAAAACGATACTTGCCTGAGAACAGGTGCTGTGAGGCTACTACTGTTTTATAATTGTTCAACCTTCCAGCACAGGAGATCATTCAGCCCACTATGCCTGCCCTAATCCCTTCAAAGGGTTATCCAATAAATCACGCTCCCTTGCACAGTGGGAATATGTTCTACTCCCATTTTGAAAATGACTCATATCTTTATTCACCCGCCTTATCTCCACAACATCTTCCAGATTACAATATCACCTCTGGGGTTTTTTTCCCCCATTGACCTTAAATGTTATAATTCTGGTTATTCATTGTCATACAACAGTCTCCATCTTAACTTCTATAAGTCATACAGCACAGAAACAGGCCCTTCGTACCAACTCATTCATTCCAACCAAGGTGCCCCATCTAAGCTTGTCCCATTTGCCGGCGTTTGCCCGATATCTGTCTGAACCTTTCCTATCTACGTACCAGTCAAAGTGTCCTTTAAATGTTGTTATAGCACCTGACCCATAACTCCCATTGAGTTCCTTCGTAACCTTAACTGTTGTAAGCAGATTAATCACACCGAGCTCTCATTCTTGCACATCAATGAAATTCCACAATGCTAGTACAATTTAGTCAACCTCTCCTGCTCCCTTTCCAGCCCGTGGACATCCTTTCTAACATATGATGCCCAAAGTTGGTCACAATAGTCAAGCTGAGGCACAACCAGCAACTTTATGAATATTAAAATAACATGTTCCTGCATTATACTACTTTGGTATTCAGCAATGAATTGCAGCAGCATTCTTTCCTTGTCCAGGGAATGTGATGCCACACATACCAACAGTTTTATGCTGCACTTTATAAAGTGGCAATTACACGAGGATAAACAATGACATCCTTTTACTCTGAGAATACTTCTCCGACAAGATTATACACGGATCCAGTGGCCGACTGGTGCAGCGGACTAGAAAACCTTCCTTTCACAATTGGGCGCAGGATTTAAATCCAGCCCAGATATGGGATAAATCCCTGTTGCCCAATGCCATTTAGAGTTTACTTTGGATGCATCTGGATAAATTCAAAACCCAGCTTTGACTGGACTGAAATCCACAAACATAACTGCTAGCTGCACCACAGTGCTAGGAGGTGTGGTTCCTGAAGCTCTTACGGCTGTGCATTTAAGATGGTTTTCTAAACCAAACTAAGCTTGGATGTGCACCAAACTATGGATTTTGGGGCTTGATAAGGAGTGCTATGTAAATTCAGTGGATTAACAGGGCTCCAAAGTTTGGATTATGAGAAGAGACTGCTAGGCTAAGAGGTGATTTTATTGAATTATTGGAATCTTGAAGTACATTTATTGGAGATAAATAAAGAGGCAGAAATATAGTGGATGTGGAAAGATTGTTTCCAGTAATGGGAGAGTCTAGAACCAGAGGGGAAAGGTCGTACCTTCAAAACGGAGATGAAGAGGAATGACTTTAGCCAGAGGGTGGTGAATCAGTGGAATTCATTGCCACAGACAGCTGTTGAGGGCAAGTCATTGGGTATTTTTAAAGTAGAGATTGATAAATTCTTGTTTAGTCAGGGTGTCAGTTACGGAGAGGATGCAGGGGAATGAGGTTGAGGGGGAAAAATAGTATTTTGCATTTCTGTTTTGTTTTTTGTTTTTCCGTCTCAATTGAATGGCACAGTTGACTCACTGCCTCACTTGCTGAATGGTCTAATTCTCTCCTCTTATGTCTGATGAGATTTAATTTGAGGACAAGGCACCATTCAGTGGCAAGGAAATCAAAGAGATGCATTACACACGATGCAAAGTAATTTTAACTTGAACTTCTGACTTGGTATCTTATTCTGCTAGAAATTGATCCAAGACCATTTCTGTTCATTGCACTTTAAAGTCTTGTGAAACGATCCTGTTACATTGAGTAAAGTTTACCACTCTGCATCCATTGATCTCCAACCCATGTGGAACTTCATTTCCAAGAAGTAGACTACTTTTTAGTCCTACTACGATGCACCATGTTACATTTGTCAACGCTGAATTACAAACACATTCTTCAAATCAGCTAACACCCAATTCCATTTTTATATCTCCTGAACCATCCTCAATTGAATCTTATGAGAGTCTATTACCTTGGTGACTGGCAGCTCTTTGGATTTAGTTTCAAAGAGATGTTCCAGCTTGGCTATGTCCACTTTCACAGGTTCCAGTAGGGTCCAAAGTGGGTCCTTGCATCGTCTGTGTTTTTTCAACTGCCAGTCAATTGGTCGGACTTCATTCCAGAACAGTCTGATGGTTTTCTTTTTCTTAATGAACATTGGCTCACCCCTGGATGGGTGGAGCGACCCAAACTGTTGATAGATACCCATGGGTGGAGGCGGGGGCACTGACATGCCAGGTACTGGAAGCGGAGGTGGGCAATGCAGTGAAGGGGGTGGAGGAGGGAGGGGCAAGCCCATGAAAAAAGGTGGGGGAGGTGGTGGAGGAAGGATCGAGTCTCCAGAGCTAAGCAGGGTGTCCATGTCTAACACATCCACATCATCCTCCTCTTCCAGATCCGTGAAGTCTATGTCTTTGATTTTTAGTTCCCGTGGATTGGCCAATAGTTGATCCCAGATATAATCCGACTCCTTTTTGGGTTGTGCAGTCACTTTGTCCATGGCCTTAGTGGTTGTTTCACAGTCAGATAATGCAAGTCCTTTGCTCAGCTCCCCGCTGTTAAACTTATTAGCAAACGCTTTCACACTACCTTGGTTCTCTAAATTGTCAATCTCCATTTTCTTCACATTGTCCTCGTTGGCCTGCTTGCTGGCCTGCAGGATGGAGATCCGACTGGCCAGACTCGCTAGCGATTCTTCTTTCTCCTCCTCTTTCTTCCCAGGCTGATTCTCCTCATCATCATCTCCACTTTTGTTCTGCGCATACAACATGTCCAACATGAACCGCTTGTTGTTGAGAATAGTGCTGCTTTGATCATTTACATTGACATCCTTAACACTTTGCATCCATTTACCTGTTGTCCAGAAAGAAGATACCAAGAGTTAGAATTTGCCACTGATAACGTTTATCTACAGCTATACTAGAAGCGCTACTATTGACTACTCATGGAACGTAGAACAGTACAGCGTAGGAAGGAACTACAGATGCTGGTTTAAACCAAAAATAGACACAAAATGCTGGTGTAACTCAGCGGGACAGGCAGACTGGGTCTGAAGAAGGGTCTCAACCCGAACGTCTCTCCAGAGATGCTGCCTGTCCTGATGAGTTACTCCAGCATTTTGTGACTGTAGAACAGTACAGCGCAGCAATGTTTGTGCCAAACATGATGCCATGTTTAACTGATCTTATCTACCTATATCCATATCCCTTCACCAGCATAACATCACGGACCAGTCCTACCCCAGTCACTCCCTCTCCTCCCCTCTCCCATAAGGCAGGAGGTACAAATGTTTGAAAACATACCTCCATATTCAGGGACAGTTTCTTCCCAGCTGTTATCAGGCGACTGAACTGTCCTATTTCCAGCTAGAGTGTGGTCCTGACCTCCCATCTACCTCATTGGAGACTTTTGAACTCTCTTTAAATGGACTTTATCTTGCATTGAATGTTGCACATTTTATCCTTTATCTGTACATGGTGGGTTGTTTCATTGTAATCACGTATAGTCTTTTCTTTGACTGCTTAACATGCAACAAAAAGCTTTTGGCAGTACACATGACAATGATAAACTAAACTAAATCTATTCCTTGCACATGTGCCTATCTAAAAGTCTCAAACACTGCTATAGTATCGGCCTCCACTACCACCCTTGGCAATACGTTCCAGGCCCTCACTACTCTGCAAAACAACTTGCCCACACATCTCCATTAAACTTCCCCCCTCTCACCATATAGCTATAACCTGCAATGTTTATCTCCACCGTGGGTAAAAAGGTTCCAACCATCTACCCAATCTATGCCTCTCATAATTTTATATACTTTTATCAAGTCTTCCCTGATCCTCTGGCGTTCCAGAGAAAACAATCCAAGTATATCAATAGACAATAGGTGCAGGAGAAGGGCATTTGGCCCTTCGAGCCAGCACCGCCATTCAATGTGATCATGGCTGATCATCCCAAATCAGTACTCGTTCCTGCCTTCTCCCCATATCCCCAGACTATTTTTAAGAGCCCCATCTAGCTCTCTCTTGAAAGCATCCAGAGAACCTGCCTCCACTGCCCTCTGATGCAGAGAATTCCACAGACACACCACTCTCTGTGAGAAAAAATGTTTCCTTGTCTCCGTTCTAAATGGCTTGCTCCTTATTCTTAAACTGCTTACTCCTTATTCTTAAACTGCTTACTCCTTATTCTTATTCTATCCAACCTCTCCATGTAGCTGAAACCCTTTAAACCAGGCAGTGGTCTGGTAAACGTCTTCTGCACCCTCTGCATAGTCTCCACATCGTTCCTGTAATGGGGCAACCAGAACTGCATGCAATGCTCCAAATGCGGCCTAACCAAAGTCTTATGGAGCTGCGTCATGAGTTATTTACTCTTATATTCAATTCCCCTAGCAATGAAGGCAAGCATACCATAGGCCTTCTCCACCACCTATTCTTAAAGTGAATATAAAAAACCACCATTGCCTTGCTGTTTGCAAAAATCATCATGTAACTTAACAGAATAAATTATTGGAATGCTTATCTTTCTACTTCCTAACATTGCAATCCATTTTTTTAAGCAACCACTAAACTTGTTTTAAGAAAACATTTTCACATTCCATCTCACTCTAATAACAACATTATAGTGAAATAGCTCAACTGTTCAGGATTATCTAGCACGTTAACATTCTTCCACTCTGATCCACAATCTGAGTGACAGAAGATTTTTCACTTCCAAATTAGTGTTGTGCTCCATCAACCTCAATGTGGTTTGATGCTGGTGCAAAAATGGTTCCAACCTAAGATGCTATAAAACTGAATTGAACAGCAAAATACACTTCCCTACACATTCCTCTTGGAGTCATAGAGCTGGAAACAGGCCCTTCGGCCCAACCTGTCCACACTGGCCAACATGTCCCAGCGACACTAGTCTCACGTGCTCCATATCCCTCCAAACCTGTCCTATCCATGTACCTCTTCTGGCCCGGAGCTCTCTTTCTGCAACATAGGTGCAGTTGCATTTACACATCACTTCCAAAATATATCATACAAAACTGCAAATCGGAAGTGGAGGGCAATATTATGACACTCTGTGTTGCTTTCCTCTCCTGCTCTGCAGGGCCAGACAAGAGCCTGTTGCTAGTCAACATTGCATAATGCCTTTACTCGATGCAACACAGAAGGCCATTCAAACCTTTGGACCAGCGGCAGCTCTTGAACAGAATTCACTGTTGCTACCCTTCCTACCCTTTTTCAACGATCCCTAAACATTTTCCTGTCAAATATTATGAGAATTCTCCTTTGAATCTTTTAATTAAATGCCAATCATATTTCAAGGTGGCATTTCACCTTATGTCGCCCTGTATTTCTTTCACCCAGCTGAGGCCTTTGCCTTTGGAAAGACTTCTCCCTATTTTATTGTTTCAAAACAAATCATTTTTGAGCATTTCATAGATTGTATATTTACTTATATGATCCCCATCATATCTCACCTTAATCAATGTTCCAAGTATACCCTTAACCCTGTAATTTCTCCTTATAACTGAGGATCCATATATATGTCATTATAACAACTTCCCCTGCACCACTCTAAAGCCTCCTTAGATATGGTGTAAAACTGTACACAGCCAGTTTTATTACAGTACAATGTAATTCCCAGATTTTGCAATCTGCCTCCATTGATAAAGCCCAGGGACTCGCATGTCAGACACATCTTTTTAAACAACTCTCTGAACTCAGTCTGCCACCATAAGTGGTCCTGGCCTTGGATCCTATCCTTTGTTATTGTTGCTACTTTCATTTATATAGTTGTGTTACCACCGAAATGCAAAGCAGTGCGGATTAAAATAGATCCAGTGCCGTTATTTACGGTACTTTCTCCGTTCATTTGTCACAATTAGCTCAAACCTAATGAACACAAATGAGGAAGAAAGATCCGAGATTTTCAAAGCAAAGCAAAAAAGAGAATTGACATTGCAAAATCATTCCTTCAGAAAATGCTCAACGAGATCTTGCAAGTTACTCACATTAATTAAACTGCGCCAATGAAAGCAAATATATAATTGTGCTCAAGCACAGCCAAGCATTTATTTTGATACAACACTGCAATCTGTAATTACTAATTAGTGTTCTGTGTGTTACACAACTGTTTAACCCGGTGCAGTGTTTTGACATAATCAGTGAAATTGTGATTGTTACCAGTTTCATTGTCACTGGTTACTTTGTCTTCCCTTTCTTCTCTTTCTAAAGTGCTGCTGGCAGAGGAGATGCTGGATGCCGAGCAGTTATCTTTCTCGTTCAGCTCTTCGTTCTGCCTCTCCTTCTCACTCAGTGCTACATTTTCTTCTGGCTCTCGGTCAGCTCTCTGTTCTCTCTCCAGCTCCGGTCCCAGGTCTGCAGGTCTTCCCTCGCTGACCACCTCGGCTTGTCGTTCAGCTTCTGCTACGGGCTCTGACACAGGCTCGGGCTCCTGCTCTGGCTCACTTGCAGGGACTAACAGAAACAGAAGGAGGAGGGGATCTTAGATACTGTTAAAGTTACAGCACTCCACAGTGTTAGCTTCCTACCATTTCAGCATTCATACTGTACCTGCATTACCGGTTTATAACATGCTCTTCTCATGACTTTCTCTGAGCCCCTTAAAGTTATTTTTAAATTAACAGCAGACCTATTTTAAAAAATCATTTTGGGATTGGAGAGATCTTGATTAGTACAGGTGTCAGGGGTTATGGGGCGAAGGCAGGAGAATGGGGTTGGGAGAGATCAATCTGCAATGATTGAATGGCGGAGTAGACGTGATGGGCCAAATGGCCTAATTCTGCACCTATAATTTATGACCTTATGGTCTAACAATTCAAAAGGAAAATCTTACAAAGCATTTTACATAAACATGCATGAAAGTTCCAAATCTTTAAATGAGTTTGCTAAATGTTCCATAACTGCATGGTATATATAATTTCTTACATTGGTGTCGACAATCTTGGATGCTGATTACATGACTTTTCCGTGGGTGTGAATTAGGAATTTACCCCCCTTTAGACTCTTGCTTTCGAAGGATGGCGCACAGTTGCAGATCCCATTTGCTATTGAATAACTGCCAGTCTGCAAATGCTGAGGGTCACTTAACTTTCAGCAGCCAGTGGATACCCGAGGTAGCAAATCCACCATGTGTGGACTCGTGGATACAGGGTTTGCTGCTGCTCTTTGCACAGAGAGCAATGAAACACTTATGCCATCTGATCTTTGGCACAAGCAGCTCTTGCAACACTGGATGCATGCTGAATATGATGGATAACGTTTTTTAAAACATGCTGGCATAATTGGTCTGGTGAAGACTTTTATCAAGGACAACAGAAACAGTTTTATTAAAATGATTAATAGAGGACAGAAGTTAATTTTTTCTTGTATCTGATACATTTTGTATAAAGTTGTACGGATTTGAAAACACTGTACATAGATAGCAGGCCAAGGATTGGTTGCCATGATTATCAAGATGGTAAAAATATATGATCAAGTATGTCAATTAAATCTCTATTGAACTTCCACAGGTGTACAGTAGAGGGCATATTGACTGGTTGCATCAAGGCCTGTTTTGGCAACTTGAACGCCCAGGAATGAAGAAGATAGTTAAAAAGTAATGAACACTGCCCAGTCCATCACGGGTACTGACCTCCCCACCATTGAAGGGATCTACAAGTGTCGCTGCCGCAAAAAGGCAGCCAGCATCATCAGAGACCCGCACCACCCTGGCCACACTCTCATTTCACTCCTGAAAAGGTAGTACAGAAGCTTTAAAACTGTAACGTCCAGGTTCAGGAGCAGCTTCTTCCCAACAACCATAAGGCTATTAAACTTTACAACCTCCACATATGCTCTGCACTACATAGAGCTGTTGGCATTCTTTTTTGTCTTTGCAATATTATTGTTTGTTTGATTATACACACTCACACCTATATACATATAAATACAGATATATATATATATATACACACACACACACACACATACACATACATATTATATATATATAATATATAGATCGTGTTTACTGAGTACTATATTCACATATCTGTAGTGTTGCTGCAAGTGTACAGTAGAGGGCATATTGGAAGGGCCGAAAGGGCCTGTTTCCGTGCTGTAATTGCTATAAGTGAAAATGTCATTATTCCATTTTTGGACATATGACAGTAAATCACTCAACTCTTGAAAGTCAAACCATTGTGCCTCTTGCAAAGACACACGCTGATGTCTACTGCAAACCCATCAACTCCCAGAGTTATCTAGACCACTCTGCCACTTGCAAAGATGCCATCGTTTTACTGTTTTTCTCAAAAGATCAGTCGCTTTTTCTTAGCTCTTCTTAACTGGAGATTACAGAAACACTAGCAGAGTAGCGTGGGATCAGTTGCGCTAACAGCTCAATGGTTAGGTACTTTGCTGGACAACTGCGGACCTGCTGAGTTTGTGACCCAAAGGCATTTTACCCTGCAATTTTTCATCCAATATGTAGTGGAAGATAATCAGTTCAAATTTTAATTTGAATTAAAATCCAAATTCAGAGGGCTAGGTTCATTCTGTCCACTCCTTTTTGTAGACAAACTAGTTAAGTAACCACTTTCGCTTCTCCCACCAAAATAGCCTACTCTACTCTGCCTTTGACAGAAGCAGCTTATAGGTGTTACTGCATCTCTCCCCTTCTTTACCACAGATTCTACTACAGGTGGGCAGGTAGTGCCCAATGCAGTGGATATGTAATTGGTTCATAATGTGGGAGGTGATTGCACTCTAATTGGTTCAACTTGAGCTTCTCATTGCTATCCCAACTGCTCATTGTCTATTTTGAATGGGCAAGGACCAGGGCATCTCACAAGTCAATTGAGAGGTTACATTTTTACAAGGACATCCTTGAATTTTTGTATCTGTCTCTGGTGTGACACAATTTGGAACATTCATCTCTGCAGTGACAGAGATGGGTCAGCAAAGACCTGAAGATAAAACCAAGATGTATATAAGTCTGTATTGATTGAGAAAAACAATACAAGTGTAGGAAGAAACTGCAGATGCTGGTTTACACCGAAGATGAGCCTCAGTCTGAAGAACAGTCTGAAGGATCTTGCCTGATTGTCTGCCGTACAGCCAAATTATTACATTCTCTAAGTAATTTGAAATAATTTTGGTTTTCAACATTTGATGTGAAAAAGATTCCACGATTCTTCCTGAAAAGTTACAATCCAAAAGAAAATGTGCATACATTGATAACATCTATTGGATTGCAAATCTGTACTTTTAGTGCTTTTATTGATAAACAAATTTAATTTGACATACTTAAACTTTCCAGAAAGATGATAATCAACTGCAGCTGCACTCTGCAACTTCCCCTATGTGCTACCTATTGCACTTGCATTTGGCTTCTCTGTATTTATAGTCACACAGAATGGACACTGGCCCTTCAGCCCAACTTGCCCAAGCCAATTAACACGTCCCACCTACCCGCATTTACCACATATCTCTCTAAACCTTTCCCATCCATGAACCTGGCCAAATGTATTTTAAATGTTGTTATATTATCTGCCTCAATTCCTTACACCTACTGTACAAGAGTTTGGTTTGATTGTATTTGTATATAGTATTATTTGATCTCGTTTGATAGCATACAAATCATAGCTTTTGACTGTACCTTGGTGCACATGACAATAATAAACTTCAACCTATACAAAATCTTCCAATGGCCTGGACTTCACTGTTAGAATTATAGACCAACAGCACAGAAACAAGGTCCTCAGCCCAACTCATTCATGCTGACCAATTTGCCTAACCAAGCTAGTCACATTTACCTGCTCCTGGTTCATATCCCCCCAAATCTTATCTATTCATGCTGCTGTCCAAGTGTATTTTAAATGTCCTAATCGTATGTTCTACTACTTCCTCTGGCAACTCACTCCATATATGAACCGATCTGTGTGTGGAAAAAGCGGCACCTCATGTCCCATTTCCTCTCTCAACCTTTCCTTTCTCATCTTAAACATTTGGCCTCCAGTTTTAGACTCCACTATGCTGGGGAAAAGACCATGATCATTTACCTTATCTATGGCCCTCATGAATTTATAAACTCCAGAGTCTCCCCTCAGCCTCCTAAGCTCCAAGGAAAAAAGATCTAGTTTCTCCAGCCTCTCCTTAAAATTCAAATCTTTCAGACCTGAAGATGCACCTGCGTCGAAGATGCACCCCCATTTTGAGTTGCTAAATTTTGAATAAAGGCTGTCCCGGGACTGACTGTAGCGCCCAGGTCACCTGCGAGCCCTGGGACCAGCTGCAGTTCCCAGGTCGCCTGAGAGCCCCGGGACTAGCCGCAGTTCCCAGGTTGCCTGCAAGCCCCGGGTCTAGCTGCAGTTCTGCTGTCCAGTCCCGGCAGCCGCTCGCAGCTACCCGAGTTACTGAGTGATCCCCGACCCCCTCCTTCTTAACGCTCCTGCCCTCCCCGCAACTTTACCCCTGGTGGCCCAGCCATGCTGATCCGGGCCAGACTCCCCACACGTTGTGGAAGGAACTCTTCCCCCCCCCCCCAAGCGGTGCTGTCCTTTTACAGCCGCTGTACTGAGGGATAGCCAAGTCTATCGTTCTTGGCTAACAATCTAATTTTCGGCCTCCAAAACGCGGGTAAATTTTCAGGCCTTATTTTAGGGTAAAAATTAGCGTCTTCTTTGCCAGGAAATACGGTATTTGTAAATATCTTCTGCACCCTTTCTAGCTTAATGACATTCTTCCTACCAGAGGTGTACGCGGTACTCCAAGTGTGGCCTTACCAACATCTCGTATAGCTATAACATGAGATCCCAATACTCAATCCTCTGACCGATGAAAGTATCCATAATTATTTTCACTGCCGAATATACCAACAATTTTAGTGTTATTCCCAATCTTACCAGCCATGCCACCAATATTCACATCCAAATCATGAATATAAACAATCAACGACAGACAACCCAGCATTGATACCTGTAGTACAGCACTTGTTATTAGCCTCTGGTCTGAAAAAAATCAATCCTGAACCGCCACCTTCTATCTTTCTGATAATTTTCTCCTGAAGCCCATATGATCAAACCCACCTTGTGAAAGGTCTTGCTAAAGTCCATGTTCTCAATGTCTGCCACGTAGCCTTCAACGATCTTTTTGGACATTTCTTCAAAAACAACTAATTGGAGACACGATTTCCTCACGAACAAAGCCACTCTGTTCCTAATTAGCCCTTGCATTTCCAAATGCATATTGATTCCATCTCTCAGAATAGCCTCCAATAACTTACTCACAAGTCTGTAGTTCCCACACTTTTCCTTGCAGCGTTTCTTAGGTAGAGACACAACATTAGCCACCCTGCACCTTTGGCCATCAGTGATAAAATTATCACTGCCAATGCCCCCCCCCCCCCCCCCCCCAATTTCTTCCCTAGCTTCCCACAATGCCTTACTCTACACATGATCAGGTCCTGGGGATTTATCTACCTTTAGGTGTTTTAAGACCCCCAGGAAATCCTTGCGTAATGCAGACTCTAACATCTCCTCTTTAGACTAGAGAACAGCGTTGAATCTGGCGCTCCAGTCCACCAAGTCCGTGTCGGCTGGCAATCGCCCGTACACAAGGGAAGATTTACAATTTTACCAAAGCCAATTGGGGTGTGGAAGGAAACCGGAACACCCAGAGAAAAGCCTTGCAGTCACAGGGAGAACGTACAAACTCTGCGCAGATAGCACCCATGGTCTGAAACAAACCCCGGTATTTGGCACTGCAAGGCAGCAGCTCCATCGCTTTGCCACTGTTCCTCCCTCTTCTGTAATGTGGGCTCATGTCAATGCCCAATGGCATATGAATCACCGATGATTTTCCTTATTATGGCCCTCTAACTTTTTATGGGCTTTTGTGAATAACTCAGCTAAGTAGAGAGTCATGTCAGTGCACACCTGCTACAGGTGAACTGTGACAAGGACAAACGAGAATGTATCTCTTTATCCCTTATCATTGAATTCAATACCAAGTGATGGAGTAGTAGCAAAATATAGAATGGGTAAGAATGATTTAATAACTTCCACAACATTCTGCCACCTTCAGTTGTAGAAATAGGGTTAGGTGGGAGGCAGAAAGGGAAATGATTTCTTAAACACTTTTTAAGGCATCAAAAAAACTGACTAAGCGAATGAGTTAAATGTGGAGAGGATAGTTTACATTGGAAGAGGTTAATGACCTTACCATACAAGAAAGCGGACTTCTGAAAACCACAAGGGAACTGAACAGAGAGACTTGTGTTGTTTGATACTGACTGCAACTGGAATACAGGAAATGTGCCACCAGGACACCTGCCCCCAGCAGACTTCAGCTATTCGGATCCTTTTGTACATTTCCCGAAACTGGAGTTTCTGGCACGAATACCCAGCGGCAGAATTTATTAATCTCTTCATCAAGTAATTATGTCTGATGGCCGGTGTTCAGCTTGATCTATTTTTTAAGCTGACCCATACACGTATTAAATTGCTTGCATTAATTTCAGACATAAGTGAAAACAGATTCTTCCTTTGAGTTGGTGCAGACGTGAAGTCTGCCTCACATATAGCCTATGCTTTTAGGGGGAAAAAAGTATGCACCATTCCAAAGTGCTGCATGTAAAAAGCATGCGAAGCCCGATTCTCTGGCACACTTGTAACCCATGGAAAAGCGGTGCTAAAATATGCCGCTGCACCATTAATCTTTAGCTCAACAGTGTTTGACAAGCGTTCAAACTCATTTCATTTACCCACCTGGCAACTGTTGAGCCCCAGCTATTGTAACCAGTTCTCACACCTCCATTGCAAAGCTGCAGCAGGCTGTGAAGTGGCGATGAATCTGAAGTCACTTCTGAGGGCAACTATTAGCTCTGTGACTGGAATCTGGAGTTCATTAAGGCAAACTGATTTTTATACACATCCTAAATGTTAGATCACAGGGTAGAAATTGCACTCAAGAATGCTGACTATGCTGTTCCACATTCACGGATCAACCCTTCTTTTGCCTGTGTTGCTGTATCAAAAGCTGCATAAAAGAACCCTAAAAAATATACGATGAATATAATCTATGCTGAGTTATAAAGCTCTCCATTTCTAATCTAATACATTCATCACGCAAAATCTTCTTCTGGTTTATGAGAGATACAGAATGTTTTGAAGGCTGCAGAATCTATTAACTATTAATCGACACATGTTACATTCAAAGGCTATCCTGGACGTGCAAAGGGGCCAACAGAAGATCTGTAATAAAGAAAAGGTACGAAGTGGCCAACCCCAGTGGAAAGGAAGATCATTTGTAGAACATTTCTCCATTATTTCCTCGATAACTTTCTCCTATCTATTCTTTCTGTGAGCTAGAAACACAAACCAAAATGTGGTCTTCGGGTACCCGACACTGAATCTGCCAGACAGTGAAAGTCAGCTGCTGAACCATGAGGATATAACAGCTGAAAATGATGCTGACTTCATCCATGCACAAGGACATTGGAAAGCAATCAGGTACAGTATTCCCAAGTGATTTTTCCAAGCTCTGATTATCATCACTTCTGCTCCATCTGATACTTGTGACAAGAGCCACGTTTAACTCTGAGTCATGGATATTTAAATGGCTTGGTGGTGAACCAAGTAGCGGTTGTCTTTAAAAATAGCAATATTTTACATTGAGGGACTAGGAAATTATCAATGTCAGACACAAATGTAACCGCACATCATCTTTGGCAACATGAAGTGTATAGTTACCTGACTCCTTAAAAAAGTTCCTTCAAGGTCATAGCTGTTCTTTTCTCAGCGGGATTTCAGTGGGATTATCAATTCACTTCCAGTTTAGTCACATTTATTTTGACGAACAGATATCAAGGGAGAAGTTTCAAGAATCTAAACTCTTTCACATGGGGTTTCCATAAATTGAATCAGATCTTGGTCCAAGCAGTGGAAGCAAAGCTTGCTAACAAACTGGCTTGTACACCTATTTTCTTTAAAACATTTTTCCTCCTTAAAACAAATCACTACACTGTCATGGGTATAGAGTGAGTAAAGCAGGGTGTTCCCGTACTAATTGTTACTGAGGGTGAAGTGGTTCCTCCAATTCGAACAGACTGTGGTCTGTGGATGAGGAAGTTGAGGATCCAACTGCAGAGGGATGTGCAGAGACCCAGTTCCATGAGCTTGGTAATCAGCTTGGAAGGGATGATGGTATTAAACACTGAGCTACAGTCTATCAAACAACAGCCTGACGTAGGTGTTTTTATTGTCTAAGTGGTCCAGTGCGGAGTGGAGAGCCAGTGAAATTGCATCTACCGCTTTACCTGTTGTGGCGGTAAGCGAACTGTAGTTTGTCGAGGTTCTTGTCGAGGTAGAAGTTAATGTGCACCATAACCAACCTCTCAAAGCACTTCATCACCACAGGCGTTAGTGCAACTGGTCGATAGTCATTGAGGCGCGTCACCTTACTCTTCTTGGGCACCGGTATTATTGATGCCCTCTTAAAGCAGGTGGGAACCTCAGACCTCAGAAGTGAGAGGTTGAAAATGTCCGTAAAAAACTCCAGTCAGTTTGTCCGCACAGGTTTTTAGAACACGGCCGGGTATACCATCAGGTCCAAGGGTTCACACACCTGAAGGATATTCTGACGTCGGCCTCTGAGAATATGATTGTAACACCGTCAGGGCGAATAGGGGCTCGGAAAGGCACATCAGTGTTCTCCCTATCGAACCGTGTGTGGAACGCATTGAGCTCGTCAGGGAGTGATGTTTCGCTGTCGTTGGAGCCGCCTCCTGATTTTGCCTTGTCGGAGGTGAGGACATTCAAGCCCTGCCACAGTTGCCGTACATCCGTCTCATCCTCTAGCTTAGACCAGGTGTCCCTTTTGGACATTTTGGTGGCCTTACCGAGGTCGTATCTGGACTTCTTTTAGACCTCTGCATCGCCAGACCTGAATGCCGGGGATGTTGCCTTCAGAAGAATGCGGTTCTCATGGTTCATCCAAGGCTTCTGGTTAGGAAACACTCGGAAGGTTTTTGTTGGAACGGTCCTCCACACATTTCCTTATGAAGTCTGTAACGACTGTGGCATATTGATTCAGGTCCATTTCTGAGTCCTTGAACATTGTCCAGTCTACAGACTCCAAGCAATCCTGGAGTTGTTCCTCTGCCCCCCCCCCCAGCTCCCTTTGGTAAAGCTGCCTTGACCTTAAGTCCTCCATTTTGTTTTCTAGTGACTGTACGTTGGCCAGTAGGATGGTTGGGAGAGGGGGCCGGTCCCTGACGCATCAGTCTTACTTGTAGTCCTGACCGACGGCCACGTTTCCATACTCCATGAAGCCCTCCTCAGTGTTTAAAGGTACAGTTTTTGCGAGTCTCTGCGAGGTCGGGGATTGCCCTGAGATCGGGAATTCCCTTACAGTCTGCACCTCCAGCTCCGTTGCTGCTGGGAGATCCTGCCCGACAGCCTCGATTCCAGACTCCATGAAGGCTTCCCCGGTTTTTACAGGTACAGTACTTACTATACCTGCGCGCCTACGCGAGTTCGGGGATTCTCCTCCGTTTGGGGATTCCCTTACCGTCGCTATCTTCGGGAGTTCACAGTAGCGCTAATGCATTTAAATGCATTAGCAGCTCGCTACTTACATCGTTAATTTCTGCAGATTCTTTGATAAAGGTGAGTTCAGAAATACTATATTTGAAGATTTTCTGTTGTGCAGTTGGAAAAATATCACCGCAGGGAGGTGCCATCTTAGATTGATACTTCAAGTGCGGTTAGTGCGAATCGAGCGGAGGTGTTGGGCGAAGTGATCGCCAAGCCTACGCTTGGTCTCACCGATGTAGAGCAGCTGACACCTAGAGCAGCGGATGCAATAGACGAGGTTGGAGGAGGTGCAGGTGAACCTCTGACTCACCTGGAAAGACTGCTTGGGTCCTTTGATGGAGACAAGGTGGGAGGTAAAGCGACAAGTGTAGCATTTCCTGTGGTTGCAAGGGAAAGTACCAAGGATGGGGGTCGAAAGGGACGAATTGACCAGGGAGTTATGGAGGGAGCGGTCTCTGCGGAAAGCCGAAAGGGGAGGAGATGGGAAGATATGGCCAATGGTGGGATCCCGTTGGAGGTGGCGAAAATGTCGGAGGATTACCTGGTGTATGTGATGGCTGCTGGGGTGGACAAGGGGGACTCTGTCCCTGTTATGAGTGGGGGAAATGGGGAGTGAGAGCAGAGCTACGGGATATAGAGGAGACCCTGGTGAGAGCCTCATCTATAATCAAAAAGGGGAACCCCGTTCCCTAAAGAATTAGGACATCTCCGATGCCCTGGTTTGGAACACCTCATCCTGGGTACAGTTGTGGCATAGACAGAGGAATTGGAAGTAGGGGATAGAGTCCTTACTGGAAGCAGGGTGGGAAGAAGTGTAGTCCAGATAGCCATGGGAGTCAGTGGGTTTGTGGCAGATGTTGGTCAGTAATCTGTTACCTGCGATGGAGATAGTGAAGTCTAGAATCAGTAGGGAGATGTCGGAAATGATCCAGGTGGATTTGAGTGCTGGATGTAAGTTAGTGGTGAAATGGATGAAGTCAGTGAGTTTCGCATGGGTGCAGGATGCAGCACCAATGCAGTTGTCGATGTAGCGGAGGTAGAGTTTGGGGATAGGGCCACGATACGCCTCAAACAAGGATTGTTCGACGTGCCCTGCAAAGAGGCAGGCATAGCTGGGGCCCATGTGCGTGCCCATAGCTACGCCTTGAATTTGGAGGAAATGGGAGGAGTTAAAGGAAAAGTTGTTGAGGGTAAGGACCAGCTCTACTAGGCAGAGGAGAGTATTTGTAGATGAGGATTGGTTGGTTCTGCGGTCGAGGAAGAATCGGAGGACTTTAAGACACTCCTGATGGGGGATGGAGGTGTAGAATGACTGGAGATGAGGGAGTGGGAGCCTGGAAAACGGACGTCATGGAGGAGACAAAGAGCGTGTGAGGTGTCTTGGACATAGGTAGGGAGGGATTTGACCAGAGGGGATAGGATGGAGTCAAGGTATGTGGAAATAAGTTTGGTGGGAAAAGAACAAGCAGAAACAATGGGTCTGCCAGGATAGTCAGGTTTGTGGATTTTGGGGAGAAGATAAAATCGGGCCATGTGGGGCTGGGGAGCGATGAGGTTGGAGGCTTCGGAACCCGTATTGGTGTTTGAGATAATAGCCTGGTGCTCGTCTGTGGGGTCATGGTCCAAGGATAGGTAGGAGGAGATGTCTGAGAGTTGGCCAAAATTGCATGAGTATTTCATTAAACCAATACCTCAAAGTCTAAAATGTGAGTTATGAAGCTCGCCATTTCTATTCTAATACATTCATCACGCAAAATCTTCTTCTGGTTTATGAGAGATACTGAATGTTTAGTGTAGGAAGGAACTGCAGATGCTGGTTTAAGCCAAAGATAGACATAAAAAGTTGGAATAACTTAGTGGGTCAGACAGCATCTCTGGAGAAAAGGAATAGGTGACGTTTCGGGTAGAGACTCACTTAGGATAGACTGTTGTGTAATCTTTCTTGACAATAAAATGATATTAATAGCTTCTATGCTCAGTAGTCGAGTTTGTATTTTTTTAAAGAAAGCCATTGACATCTCAGTTTTTAAAAATTACAACTGCTTGTAGGAGAGGTGGCGCATTTATTTTTCATATATTATTTCACACTTATACATTTTTCCTTAAAAAGCACTGGGCCATTTCATTATCCAAACAATAAATTTGACTATAAATCACTCAGTGCGTGGGCACTGTAAATCTGCATATTCTCCAATCCCAAGTGGGAGCTGATCTTGGCAGCTGCTGGAGCAGGGAGGAGGAAGGGCTGTAAATAAAAACTTAAAAAGCACATGCTGGAAATCCGAAGCAAAAAGCAGAAAAGCAAAAGCTTGTCGCACTCGGCAGCAGGTCGGGCAGTATCCGTGGAAAGAGAAAATAGAAAGTTACTGCCCAACCCCCCGAACAATTCCAGCATTTGCTGGTTTTGTACATAGGATCAAGGACGTTTACCACAGTGTGAAATGGGTGCATGTGGGCAGTCAGGACTGATACCACAGCAGGGCAGAGAACCCTGGTAGTTCCTTGTGTGCAAAGGTAAGGAAATACACCCTTTGCTCCCTATGTTGTTGACCATTAAGTACACATCTATACAAATTGCATGTACCAGCACATGATCCGCACCCTTCTCTATACCTTGGCTCTAGTCCAGATACTTTTTAAATGGTGTGAGAGTGCTCGCCACCCAGATATTCTCTAGCTGAGTGGTCCAGATTGTAGCCTCCCTTTGGGTGAACAAAACAATTCCTCAAGTCCTGTTTAACCATCTGGTTCCTCACCTTAAACCTAAACCCGTGTCCTCTGGTTTAAGAAGTCATAGAACATAGAACAGCGCAGCACAAGAACAGGCCCTTCAGCCCACAACAGCTGTGCCGAACATGATGCTAAAACCAACTATAATCTGCCTGCACGTAATCCATATCCCTTCATTCCCTGCATACCCATATGCCTATCCAAACGTCCCTTAAATGCCATTATCATATCGGCCTCACCATAAAACCCTCTGCAAATAATAACATTCCTGGCACATCTCCTTGAAACTTTGCCCCTCTCACCTTAAAGATGGCCCCATAGCAGAAACGTCCATGTCGCGGGGCTGGAAACTGGAAGTATCCTGAGCTAATTCTGCTACCACCATCATCTATTGCGACATGTGATGGCTTCCACTGATGGTCGCCGGAAGCGCGTGTCCTTTTCAGGACGGACGATAACAGCGAGGCCAACATTTGTAACAAGATGGACACGAAAAGAAGACCTTAAAGATATGCCCTCCACTATTTGATTTTTTTCATCCTGAAGAAAAAGGTTACCGTGCCTCCAATAATATTATACTTCCATCAGGTCTTCCCGCACCTTGGGCATTCCAGAAAAAAAACATTCTAAGTTTGCCCAACCTATCCCTGAAGCTAATATCCCGAATCCAAACATCATCCTGGTAAACCTACTCTGCACCCTTTCCAAAGCCTCCAAATCCTTCTTGCATTGGGGTGACCAGAACTGCACGCAATACTCCAAATGCTGCCGACCAAAAGTCTTACAAAGCTGCATCCTGACCTCTTGATTCTGACACTTAATGCCCCAACCAATGAAGGTAAGTTTACCTAATGCTTTCTTTGCCACTCTAACGACTTGTGTTGCCACTTAAAGGCAGTCATGGACCCAATATCCCTCTGTACATCAATAACATCCTTCTATACATCAAGTCTCCATAACGGAGGAAGGCTTCTTAACATCCACCTCATCTATGCCCTTTGTAATTTTGTAGAACTCAATCTAATCCTCCTTGGTCCTCTCAGCTCCAAACAAAACGATCCCTGCCTATCCTGTCTCTTCACATATCTGAAAATTCCATCATGGGAAACTTCCTGGTAAATCACCTCTGCAGGTTCTCCACTGAAACCATGGGCTGCCCAGGTCATTGGTGGACACCATCAGCTTGTAAAGTTTTCACAGTGCGGGTCTGCAGAGTTGCAAGGGAGAAGGAGGGTCACACAGCACTGTGTAAGGAATCATGGGAACTGTTGGTGGATTGGGGACAAAGTGTGTTGGGTAGTGCGGGGGAGAGGTGGAGCAACGATGGGATACCAGCATTCTAGGCAGTTACAGGAAGGGGTTACTCACCGTATCACTGCTTTATTTCAAAATATTGCCTCAGTTTCTGGATTATGGCTAACGGGAGCAGAGCAGTTAGCAATGGATATAAAATCTAATTGCCCCCAGTGCATGGCACGTGAACTCGTGTACAGGTGATCGTGGTCGGTGCAGACTCAGTGGGCCAAAGGCTCGGTGTCCATGCTATATCTCTAATCTAAACATATCCAAACCGTCAATCTTTTTCACAGCTTCACCCATTTGCTAATAATTTTGATCAGTTGTTTTAGCCTCTGTAATTTTCCAGGGAATATCAGATTTTTATCTTACGTCACCCAAATATTATGCTATTTCATTTTCTACATGTCCTGGGAGATTTCAAGGCCATTCAGAGTGTGCGTGCTAGAGAGGGAAGTGGAGGTGATGATGGGTACAATAGTTATAAACAGTTCTCAGAGAACAGACTTAATAGACAAAATATTTTCTATTTCTTGATTTTCATTTGGTTCAATTCCACAAACATCTGAATAAAGTATTGTCATCTTTGTATGTTTCTGGAAGGGCCGAATGGCCTACTCCTGCACCTATTGTCTATTGTCTAAAATCTTTTAACTTTCTACTCTATCAAATGGGCTTAGGCCATTCGGCCCTTCGAGCCAGCACCGCCATTCAATGTGATCATGGCTGATCATCCCCAATCAGTACCCCGTTCCTGCCTTCTCCCCATATCCCCTGACTCCGCTATCTTTAAGGGGAGGGGGGGCTGGGGGGGCCACTTTTTTGGCGAAGCATGCTTCATAAACCGAAATTATCCGGCCTGCAGGCGGATTTTTCTCTTCTTCTGAGGACCTCCGCCATCCAGAATCTCGGAACAAGAGCACAGTGAGCGCGGTAAAACCATGACCAGCCTTGGCAGAAACCGACTGCTCCCCCAAAACTCTCCTTCCCCTCAACGGCCAATCACAGCGCGGTTCACAGTCGAGATATGGTGCAGTGAATGAAGCGCTATGATTAGCCGCTGAGCGGAAGGGAGAATGAGAGAGAGAGTCGGCCCCGAGAGGGAGGGAGGGAGTGAGAGAGAGAGAGAGAGAGAGAGAGAGAGAGTCGCTGCCCAGAGGGAGGGAGAGAGAGGGGGGGGGGGGGCGTGGGGGGTGGATGGGGGATTTATCCCCCTTTTTGAGTTGGGGGATGGTCTGTATTATCGCCCAGTTTTAGGAGGTCAAACAACAACAACAACAAAAATCGTGTCACCCTCCCCCCGCACGGTCGCTCTGCTCTCTCACCGGGTACCCCCGATGCTCAGCCTCCCCACTTTCAAAAACATTCCGTGGCCCCTGCACAATACTCCAGGTGTGGTCTCTCTAGGGCCCTGTACAACTGCAGAAGGACCTCTTTGCTCCTATACTCAACTCCTCTTGTTATGAAGGCCAACATGCCGTTCGCTCTCTTCATTGCCTGCTGTACCGGCATGCTTACATTCAGTGACTGATGAACAAGGACCCCCCAGATCCCGTTGTACTTCCCCTTTTCCCAACAAGACACCAATTAGATAATAATCTGCCTTCCTGTCTTTGCCACCTCACATTTATCCACATTAAACTTCATCTGCCATGCATCTGCCCACTCACCCAACCTGTCCAAGTCACCCTGCATCCTCATCGCATCCTCTTCACAGTTCACACTGCCACCCAGTTTTGTGTCATCTGCAAATTTGCTAGTTACTTTGAATCCCTTCATCTAGATCATTAATATTTATTGTGAATAGCTGCGGTCCCGGCACCGAGCCTTGCGGTAGCCCACTAGTCACTGCCTGCCATTCTGAAAGGAACTCATTAATCCCTACTCTTGGTTTCCTGTCTGCCAACCAATTTTCGATCGATGTTAGCACCCTATCCTCAATACCATGTGCTCTAATTTTGCCCCCTAATCTCCTATGTGGAACCTTATCAAATGCTTTCTGAAAGTCCAGGTACACTACATCCACTGGCTCTCCCTTGTCCGTTTTCCTAGTTACATCCTCAAAAAAATCCCATAAGATAAGTCAAGCATGATTTCCCCATTGTAAATCCATGCTGACTCGGACCGATCCTGTTACTGCTATCCAAATGTGCAGCTATTTCATCTTTTATAATTGACTCCAGCATCTTCCCCACCACCTATGTCAGGCTAACTGGTCTATAATTCCCTGTTTTCTCTCTCCTGCCTTTCTTAAAAAGTGGGATAACATTAGTTACCCTCTAACCCATTGGAGAGAGAAGGAGAGAGAAATAGATAAAGAGAAAGAGAAAAAGAAAGAGAGAGAGAGAGAGAGAGAGAGAGAGAGAGAGAGAGAGAGAGAGAGAGAGAGAGAGAGAGAGAGAGAGAGAGAGAGAGAGAGAAAGAGAGAACACTAATTGACGTTAACTAACTAAGAATTTAATATTGAATTGCTAAACTTGCTACTCTGTTGTACTGCTTACAGCTGCAAGAACGTGTAGCATCAATAAAGGGCTAGAGGCCTATTGCGAGTTTATGTACAGGGACATATCTATCCATGCACTGTATACTTGTATTTATACTTATGCATTTTAAATATGTATGTCATGTTTTATACTTTGGAAATATAAAATGTACTTTTTCATGCCAAAAAAAAAAAAAAAAAAAAAGAGAGAAAGCGAGAGAGACTTTTGAAAATACTTTTCATGTCATTGCAAAGAGCCTCCCCGAGGGAAATGGGAAATAAATGAAAATTACTTAATTAAACAAAAATAATTTTAAATAGTTTCCCTCAACCGGATACACATGTGGCATCATATAATGTGGCACATTGTGGTAGTTCCACACTCAGCCCTTCATCATCACCCTTGGACACTATCCTAATTAACCTCACTGCTCAGATGTAGAGACTGGGAAGACAAACTAAAATGAGGTGACTGGTCTTCTAATAACTGTAATTCTACCAGAATCACAATTGACTGCAATCACTTCAGAAATCCGAGACAGTGCACAACAGGAAAAAAAGTCAGATTGACCAGCAACGCTCTTTGCTATATAATAACCGGTTACAAATCCTGCTGAGAGTTAGTGTTCATGTGGAGCGAGAATCCATTAAGAATCGCCTCCTTGGGGAATGATACAGAGGGAGAATGAGATCTCTCTCTCTCTCTCTCTCACTCACTGACACAACACCCACACACACACATACTAGCACACACACACACACACACAAACGATCCATTCCCTCTGCTATATTTTTCAGTGCATTGTTTAATCTTGCTCCAATACAAGGCCATTCAGCCCAGCGTGTCCATGCTGGTTCCTGGGGGACCATGCACGTTGGAAACAGTTTTCCCCTCTTCTCGCTGGTGGTGCATCCCTGCAATATGTATCCCTGCAACTCATTTTCTCTCCCACGTCTTTGCAAAGCGGGAGCAAACCAGGGGATCAAGAAGAAACTTTCAGAGTCCTGAAATGAACAAAGTTGTGCAGGCAGCACTCAAGGTCAGGGTTGACCCCGAGGCAGAAGCATCCACTGCTGTGTTATAGTGCGCACCCATATATTAAGATCAGGAAGGAAATATGTGGTCAGACAGTCATGGGATAGAAGTAGAATTAGGCCATTCGGCCCATCAAGTCTTCTCAATCATAGCTGATCTATCTCTCCCTCCTAACCCCATTCCCGTGCCTTTTCCCCATACTAGTCAAGAATCTCTCTATATTAAATATGATTCCTGTAGTGAATTCAGTGAGAACATTACAGAGCAGTGACACCCATCTGGAGGTTCTATTTGCTAACAGGTTTAGTAGAATTAATGGACAACATTTTATGTATTTCATGAACAAACATCCAGCCACTGCTTAACTAAACATCCACAAAAGAAGAACTAATTTGCAGACTTTCTGAAATACCTATTTGCATGTTTACTGCTGTGGTCTGCTATTTTACAACATGCAGTCAATGAACCTGTTAAAATACTGGAAATGTATTTGGCAGTGCTCAAAAGCCTGCAAGCAGTGGAAATTAAAGCTCAGAGTTTAACCATTTAATGTACCATCTTTGCACTCTTGTCAGTTGCAGTCATTGCCAGCTTTCTAAATCGACTCCCACATTCACCGTCTCCTCTATCTGGGTGACCCCCCCCCCCCCCCCCCCCCCTCCCCCCCAACTCCAGCAAACACCTGTTGATACACACACACAAAACAGCGTTATTGCTTTGCTGGTGATACTCACGTTCTATCGGCTGAGGCAGTTCACAATGCGTGGATGGGGACTTCTGCTCCTGCCAAGACCCTGGAGGGGGTGTCGCACAGCGTGGGGCAGGAGATGAACTCAGGCTGAGGGAAAGGTCACTGCGTGCTCGCGGCACCCGATTCCTGGCTTCCTTCTCATATTCCTCGGCTGCTAATTTCTCCAGGTACTTGTATCTGAAAGGTAGTCCACAAATATATTTTAAAAAAGGTTCAGCGTGTAGCATATTGCATGCATTATCCTGCAGACTCGTTCATTCTCACATCTTGAGCCAGCAGCGCTGCCAAAGTAAATGACTTGAATCTACAGTAGATGAAATACTGACTTGACTGGCTGCTGTGCGCGTGTACCTGCAGACGGACTACAAGACAAAGTCAAACACATCACGAGATATTTATCAATAGCGCCTTTTTCCATTCCGTGCAGATCCTTGATGCAAAGTGACACAATAGCTCTCACCACCTTCTAAACATTGCTCCTCTTGCCTGAACTTGCTCCTAGTCCAACAGTATGGAACTTTACATCACGTTGGGTTTAGTCATCAAATGGTGCTTAGGAAGAGAAAGTACATCTGTTTTACATTTGCATGGACAGTGCTTCTGAACTGTTTATTGCTGCATGCTACCAATCATACTCTTTATACTAAAAAACACTGGCATAAAAATAAACTATACTCACTGCTTCTAGCCAACATCTTGAAATTTCATTCAATCTAGATTCTTCCTACCAAATAACCATTTGTATGGAATGAATATTTAATGTTTGTTTATGAAAGCAGCATCACAAAAAGCCAGCAACGCATGGCCATCCATGGATACAAATGCACATCCTGGTAGCATTTCATTCTGAAAAGTTTAAATTCACCGAGACAGGAGAGAGTAAAAGTAAATTGTCTCCTTGGCAGCTGCAAAGTTCTTACGTTTGGATGGTTGTGGGAGGTGAAATTCGATGTCAAATAACTTCACCCAAAATGTTTGGAAAATAACAAAATTAAACAATTGTGTGCTCAGCACTGTGTTCAAAAACACATGTTACTTTGCACAAATCTTAGTTTGCAAGTTGATAATGGGTTGGCAAGTAGAAATGTCAATGGTGTCCAGTAAAGATCTGGACAGGGACAAGTCAAGATAGCTTTTGACTGCATCAGAGTGCTTGAAGATGGGACCAATGCAAAACAGTCTAATTAGTTTATGTTTAAGTTAGCGAGCAAACCCAGATGCCCTCTAGGTCTGAAGAAGGATCCCGACCCGAAACATTGAGTCTGAACAAGGATCCCAACCTGAAATGTCAATCTGAAGAAGGGCCATGATCTGAAATGTCTCCTATCCTTTTTCACCAGAGATGCTGCCCCACCCGCTGAGTTACTCCAGCACTTTGTGTCTACCTTTCATGTGCCCTGAAACCAGGTACATTTTCACCCAAGGCATTTTATTATTTTGAGATTATCTTTGGCAGCTTTTAAAATAGTTTAGTTTATTATCACTTGTACAGAGAAAAGCTTGTATTGCTTGCTAACTAGTCAGGGGAAAGACAACACATGATTACAGTCATGTGGAATAGCAATGATTACAATCATGTGGGATAGTAAATGACGGGTACTAAAACTATTGCAGGAAAGAGAAGCATGAGAAAGAGAGAGGTGGACTCATCAATTTGAAAGATTAAACTCCTGTTTTGTATTTGCAGCTGAACATAACGTCCGTGCAGTTGATGCCAGTGTGAAGACAGGAAATCGGTTCCAGCAGTTGATTCACAGGTTGATTGCTCTGTGTGATTCGGTTCTGCCTCAGTCAACTTCAAAGCAGCAACAGTATTCAAAAATACATCCCACGCCACTGGCCATAGCGAATAATGGGGAACATACCAACTCAAAGTCCTAAGCAGGCCTTTGTCTCTCTCTCTCTCTCTCTCTCTCTGTCAACACATCCCAACAGTTGCATTGACTTCATTTGGGTATTCGGCTTTCTGTTACACAGGATAATGCAACAGGAAATGATGGTGAGGGAAAGTCTTCATCAGTGGAATTGGGAACAGAGGTTAGAAACATTGATTGTGTTTCTGCCAAGTATAACAATGTAAACAGCGTTTTGTTATCGCTTTGACACCATTTCAAGCACAGTCATAATATATTAGCAACAAAAATGGCTGCTCTGCATAAACTGGAAAGATTTTTGAAAGGACCAGTTGCCAATAATTAGGTTTGGTGTGGGAGGCAGTGGGTGAAAGACGGTGCACTGGTTGGCTATGGGTTTGAGGAAGAAAAAGACAAATTGAGGTCTGGTCAGCAAGTCGAAGCCTGCAGATGATTCTCTAGGATTACTGCAGTTTTAGTGCACCATTGATAGAGGAGAGGAATGTACACAGCTCCAGGTGGTCTACAGCACTGCACCACCTGGAAAAAGAAAAAAATATTGGCTGTGGTGAGGATGTTTCCACAAGTGGGAGAGTGTAGAACCAGAGGGCATAGACTCAGGATAAAAGGATGAAACTTTAAAATGGAGATGAGGAGGAATTTCTTTAGTCAGAGGGTGGTGAATCTATTCATTGTCACATATGGCTGTAGTGGCAATATCATTGGGTATTTTTAAGGTGGAGACTGACAGATACCTGTGTTAAAGAAGGAACTGTAGATGCTGGAAAGTCGAGGGTACACAGAATGCTGGAGAAACTCAGCGGGTGCAGCAGTATCTATGGAGCGAAGGAGATAGGTAACGTTTCGGGCCGAAACCCTTCTTCAGACTGATGGGGGGTGGGGGGAGGCGGGGGGGAAGAAAGGAAAAAGGAGGAAGAGCCCGAGGGCTGAGGGAGAGGTGGGAAGGGGAGGAGACAGTAAGGGGCAACAGAATTGAGAGAATTCAATGTTCATGCCAAGAGGATGCAGACTCCCCAAGCGGAATATGAGGTGCTGTTCCTCCAATTTGCGGTGCGGATACGGAATGGGAGGGGAGTCCCAAAGGTCGGATACGGAATGGGAGGGGGAGTTGAAGTGCTGAGCCACCGGGAGGTCGGGTTGGTTATTGCAGACCGAGTGGTAGGTCCAACAGAGGTTCACCTGCACCTCCTCCAACCTCATCTATTGCATCCGCTGCTCTAGATGCCAGCTGATCTATATCAGTGAGACCAAGCGGAGGCTTGGCGATCGCTTCGCCGAACACCTCCGCTCGGTCCGCAATAACCAACCCGACCTCCCGGTGGCTCAGCACTTCAACTCCCCCTCCCATTCCGTATCCGACCTCTCTGTCCTGGGTCTCCACCACGGCCAGAGTGAGCAACACTGCAAAAAATTGGAGGAACAGCATATTCCTCATATTCTGCTTGGGGAGTCTGCATCATCTTGGCATGAACATTGAATTCTCTCAATTCTGTTGACCCTTACTGTCTCCTCCCCTTCCCACCTCTCCCTCAACCTCCTCCTCCTTCTTTTTCCTCCCCCCCCCCCCCACCGCCTCCCCCCACCCCCCATCAGTCTGAAGAAGGGTTTCGGCCCGAAACGTTACCTATCTTCTTCGCTCCATAGATGCTGCTGCACCCGCTGAGTTTCTCCAGCATTTTGTGTACCCACTGCCAGATACTTGATTGGTAAAGGGCCTGTCCCACTTGCATGCGATTGCATGCATTTGGCGCGACCAAACTGAAGCGGAGTTCGCGCTAAGTTCGCGCGTGACGTCATTTGCGTCATACCTACCAATCAGCTGGGCAGGAGGCGGGCCGACTGAATTTGGCCGTTGTACAGCGTCGGCCGGTGATGTCATCACGCTACACCACACCGGGCGGTGACGTCATCGCGCAACGCCACGTGCTAGGCATACACCGTAAAGACGCTGCGTACGACCGCAATGCGCCTGCGTGCCGACAGGCCATTGGCACGCGAAGATTTCGGACACTGTCAGATTTTCGGAGCCCCGCGCGATGTCGGGACTAGCCCCGCACAACTCCGCGCTTCTAAGTGGAACGTGCCCCGCACGACCATAAATGGTGCCCTATGCCTCAAGCGACCACGAGGTCATGTAATTTGTGAGCCGAGGTTGCGTAAGTGGGACATAGAAACAGAGAAACATAGAAAATAGGTGCAGGAGTAGGCCATTCGGCCCTTCGAGCCTGCACCGCCATTCAATATGATCATGGCTGATCATCCAACTCAGTATCCTGTACCTGCCTTCTCTCCAAACCCCCTGATCCCTTTAGCCACAAGGGCCACATCTAACTCCCTCTTAAATATAGCCAATGAACTGGCCTCAACTACCTTCTGTGGCAGAGAATTCCACAGATAGCAGGCCCTTAATGGTGTCAAGGGGAGAAGGCAGGAGAACGGGATTGAGAGGGAAAGATAGGTCAGCCATGACTGAATGGTGGAGTAGACAGGATGGATAAAATGGACTGTTTCTGCTCCTATGACATGAACAACTGGCAAATTCTTTGAACCGGATCCTAGGTCACCCAAATGTGGTGTAAATTAGAGCATTTTACTTCGGAGTCACGTGAGTGACTACGTGAAGACCCCGTCCAGCACGCATGCGCGACATTAGCGTTCATGCAGTGCACCCGCGACGGACGGGAGTCCAAGGCGCTCCCGCTACAAATCGAAAAGTCGGGCCGACAGGTAAGTTTTAACCGTGGCCGTGTGTCTTTTCTCTGTGGTGCTTGTGTTCCAGGAACAATGAGCAAGGCCAGAGGAAAGAAATCTACAGCTCGCCCCCATTCGTCCTCCGTTGAGGAATGCTCTTTGGAGGGGGGGGCAAGAGGCGGCGTGTATAACTAACCGAGCCGAGCCCAGTACCCCCGCTCGTGCTGCCTGAGCAGCGGGCTGGAGGTACCTGCAGCCGGAACCGGGCGGTAGTGTCCGACGATTCGGATGAAGATGCCTCACCGCTCGAGAGCGACACAGGCAGCCGCCTAAGCCGCATGGAACGGCTTATGGAGCATTTGCTCCAGCGAGATCTGCTGAGAGAGCAGCAGCAGCCTCGCCAAGGGAGTTCAGGCACTCCCGCAGTGCCTTTTACGGCACTGGCCATTGCTTCACCTTCTTTTGAAGGCAGCATTGGCGACCAGGTCTGGGCTGGTCAAGAAGAGGGGTCACTGGCTGAAGATATCGGGAGTACGCAGGGTGTACAGGATCAGGAAGAGCTGCTGGGTGTGGTCAACCGCTACGTGGCCAATCCACAAGCGGGTCGGCCATTAGAGCCGAAACTTCCAGCCAGCATTAACCACCTGTCCTCAAAATCCCTACAAGAACAGGTGGTCAATGAGGCTCTTGAACTATATACAGCCCCAGTAAATTGTACATCTTTGAATGTACCTGCTGTCAATAGCCAAATTTGGGGACATTTGGGGCAGAACATCAGAAACCTGGAGTTGAAGCTCCAGAAGATCCTTAAACTCCTGACTGCAGGAATAACATCTTATGCTCGGTCCATTGATGGTGCGGACATCTCCACAAATCAGCAAGACACATTAGCTCTGCTGTGCACCACTCAATATGAAATAAATAATTTACGAAAGGAGATTATCAAGCCTGCCCTCAACCCTAAATTTGCGGGACTTTGCAAAACACCGGGTTCAGAACCTCCTATTCTGCTCTTTGGGAAAGACCTTCCAAAAAAGGTGAAAGACCTAGAGGAAGAATCCAAGACCTTTGGTCTTGTGAGGGCAGGTTTGGGACCGAGCAGACCTAACAAACCCAGGCGGCAGTACCCCATGGCGTCCACCAGTCGTCGACCACACTATGGGACTGGTGAAAGCTCGGGGTCCGCAACCATTCCCCGTAAGCCTTTTTTAGGCCAGGGCCCAGAGTGGACCCCATGGAAAATGCGCCACCCCCAACAACATCAACATCAACCCTCTACAGCCCAGCAGACGCCTCATCGCCCGGCGAAGAGGCAGAAGAAGCACCAATAACCATGGAGGTAGGTGGGTCAGGTTCCTCTCAGCATATGAGCAGTAGGGCTCTATACTAACAGGGGGAAGATTGCACTTGTTTTTGGATTCATGGGAATCCATCACTAATGACAAGTATATACTCAGCAGCGTTCATGGCTACAAAATTGACTTTGTTCATGAAAACATTCCGCCAGTTCAGCTAATACCCCAAAGGGTAGTCACCCTCTCAGTCAAAGAGAAACAAGAGGGTCAAGCTGAACTGATGAGGCTACTAGCAAAAGGTGTCATTGAAAGAACAAAACATGAACCTTTGGAATTTGTGTCTAATATTTTCACTAAAACTAAAAAAGATGGTGGATGTCGCATCATCATTGACTTAACTACTTTAAACAAGTCTGTTAAGTATATACATTTCAAGATGGAAACTTTTGAAACAGCTAGACTATTGATTTCTAGAGGTTAATTTCTAGCAAGCATTGATTCAAAAGATGCCTACTACTCAGTACCCATACACAAGGAACATCGTAAATACAAAGTTTATCTGGATGAAACAGCTATGGCAATTTAAAGCCTTACCAAAAGGACTAACCTCCGCTCCAAGGTTGTTCACTAAAAATCTTAAAGCCCGCTTTGGCATTATTGAGGAAAACAAAAGCCTATAGTCATGGCGTACTTAGACGACATTTTAATAGTAGGGATAACCTTGGAGACAGCTATTTTGGCAGTAGCAGCCACCAAACGTTTGTTTGAAACTTTGGGGTTTGTCATACGTCCAGATAAATCCAATTTTACACCATCCACTACCATGGACTATCTTGGATTTACAATTGATACTGTTCGCAAGATTGTAACTCTGCCGAAGGGGACAGCATCAGAATTGGCACTATCTTGCAGTGAACCAATGGATAAACATCAGTGACAAGTATATACTCAGCAGCGTTCATGGCTACAAAATTGACTTTGTTCATGAAAACATTCCACCAGTTCAGCATATACCCCAAAGGGTATTCACCCTCTCAGTCAAAGAGAAACAAGAGGGTCAAGCTGAACTGATGAGGTTACAAGCAAAAGGTGTCATTGAAAGAACAAAACATGAACCTTTGGAATTGTGTCTAATATTTTCACTAAAATCAAAAAAGATGGTGGACGACGCATCATCATTGACTTAACTACTTTAAACAAGTCTGTCAGGTATATACATTTCAAGATGGATACTTTTGAAACAGCCAGACTATTGGTTTCTAGAGGGTACTTTCTAGCAAGCATTGATTTAAAAGATGCCTACTACTCAGTACCCATACATAAGGAGCATCGTAAAATACTTAAAATGTATCTGGATGAAACAGCTATGGCAACTTAAAGCCTTACCAAATGGGCTAACCTCTGCTCCAAGGCTGTTCACTAAAACCTTAAAACCTGCCTTGGCATTATTGAGGAAACAAAAGCATATAGTCATGGCGTATTTGGACGACATTTTAATAGTAGGAAAAACCTTGGAGACAGCCATTCTGGCAGTAGCATCACCAAACGTTTGTTTGAAACTTTGGGTTTGTCATACATCCAGATAAATTCAATTTTACACCGTCCACTGTCATGGACTATCTTGGATTTACGATTGATACTGTTCGCATGATTGTAACTCTGCCGAAGGGGAAAGCATCAGAATTGGCGCTATCATGCAACGAACTCATGAATAAACATCAGCCAACCATACGGGAGGTAGCTAGAGTTATTGGCAAAATGGTAGCAGCTTTTCCAGCTGTACAATTTGGGCCTTTGCACTATCAAAATTTGCAAAGAGCAAAAAGTGCATGCACTAAAGCAAAACTCAGCTCACTTTGACCGAGCTATGAGTTTAACTGCTGAATCCATTCCAGAGTTACAATGGTGGGCAAGGAACGTAAGGCTCAGCTCCAGTCCCATAATAATCACCAACCCAGTATTAACCATTCAAACGGATGCCAGTGCTTTGGGCTGGGGAGCAACTAACATGCAATCCAGCACAGGGGGCAGATGGACTAAATTTGAATCATCTTGCCTACAGACACGGGGTAGCAACTACTTAGAAATGTTGGGGTGCGTTTTATGGGTTAAAAGCATATTCATCTAATATGCATCATGCACATGTCCGGTTGCAATTAGATAATACCGCGGTGGTGGCTTATATCAATCACATGGGTGGTGTAAAGTCGATATCGTGTGACAACCTAATCTGGCAATGGTGTGTTAAAAGGCATATTTGGTTAACTTACCTACCAGTTAAGCAAAATACAGTGGCAGACACCAGGTCACGCAGATTCAATGATAACATCGAATGGATGTTAAATCCCAAAGTATTTGCTGAAATTACTAAGCAATATGGCACACCAGATATCGATCTATTTGCATCCAGGCTGAATCACCAGGTACCAACGTATGTCGCTTGGGAACCAGACTTTGAGGCAGCAGCAGTTGATGCATTCTCGCTGCATTGGGGGGAAAAATGTTCTTTTTATGCTTTCCCTCCTTTCTGCCTCATCAGTCGGGTATTACGCAAGATTCAATTGGATTTTGCTTCAGGAATCTTGATAAACCTGACTGGCCTACACAGCCATGGTTCCCAGTGGCTTTCGATATGGCTGTTGAAACACCGTTGGAATTCCCCAGCAGTCGACAGTTATTAATCCACCCAGTGTCAGGCATTAGTCACCCGTGCCTTGACAGAGTCAATCTCCTGGCTTGCAGATTTTTAAAAAAGACCTCTACTGGGCCTGGGACTGTCTGAGGACGCCATAAACATGATGACCGCATCCCACCGGGAGTCCACCAGGAGACAATACCTGACCAACATAAGAAAATGGGAACGGTATTGCTCCAAAACAGGAACTACCTACACTACAGCTACAGCCACCAGTGTTGTGGAGTTTCTGCTTGGATTACATCGAGAAGGACTCAGCTACAGCGCCATTAATACAGCCAGGAGTGCGTTGTCAGCTTATTTGGTTCCAGCAGCAGGACAACTGACTTTGGGTCCCATCCACTAGTGGTCAAAATCATGAGGGGCATTTTTAACACCAATTCCCCTAAGCCTAGGTACACTCAGATCTGGGATGTCAGCATTGTACTGACGTACCTTAGGGGATGGCCACCACCCAGGTCACTCACGCTGGAACAACTTACACTGAAATCAGTCATGCTCATGGCACTAGTGTCAGCTCAAAGGGTACAGTCCCTCCACCTTCTGAGGCTGGACAGCATGACAGAGTCATTGGACTGTATCACATTTCACATTCAGGGGCTGGTCAAACAATCTAGACCAGGTACCACGCCTCCAGTAATGGAGTTCCGGGCATATTCACCTGACCCACGGTTGTGTGCCAAGACCATCTCGCCAATTACATAGACACAACATATAACTTAAGAGGGAGAGAAAAAGCCTTATGGATAAGCCACAAGAAGCCTCATGGTCAGGTGACGAGCCAAACCATTTCAAGGTGGCTCAAGCAGGTGCTTAAGTCCGCGGGAATCGATACTATTGTTTACAAATCTCATTCCACCAGGGCTGCATCTACGTCGGCGGCTAGGCGAATGGATGTGCCTATGGACCATATTCTGGCCAGAGCAGGATGGTCCTCGGAGAGAACTTTCCAAAGGTTTTATAATAAGCGCTGGCGGAGCCTGCTACATTTGCAGACAGAATTTTAGAGGCTGCAGATAATATTTAATTTGAGCCCGGGGGAGCTCTCTGTTTTTTGTTGTTATTAATAAACCTTTTTTGTTCACAAACAGGTTATTGTTGATCGTATAACATGCTTCCTCCCTCTAAGGTCTTCAGGCAGTGAGTGAAGCATGAGCTGGTACACGGTTCGGATTCACAGAGCTTTGACGTCTTCACGATGAGGGATTACGTGCCCTCCGCTCCCACCCTCTATTATAGAGATCAACTGGTAATTAAGTTCTTATTTTTTCTTTACTATATTTATTTCAATTGGTGTGTTTTCTGTGAATCCACACCGCTGCTTTGAAGAAATATCGCGCATGCGTGCTGGACGGGGTCTTCACGTAATCCCTCATCGTAACTCCTCATAAAATACAGATCAAACTTCGAACTGGTAAGTTCTCATTTAATCTTACTATTACTTTGGACAGCAATTTGAGAAGCTCATCATGAATCGCTTCTCATGGAAGACAGGTTTGTGCTGGCCACATTTCTTTTACACAGAGGATGGTGGGTGTCTAGAACCTTTGCCAGGGGTACTGGTGGAGGCAGATATGATAGAAGGATTTAAGAGGCTTCGAGATAGGCACATGGATACACTGGGAATGAAGGATGTAGAACAAATTGAGTCTAGTTTAGAGATATAGCATGGAAACTGGCCCTGTGGTCCACCGAGTTTCACATTGACCGTCCATTCACACTAGTTTCTATGTTATCCCACTTTTGTATCCACACCCTCCACACTAGGGGAATTTACAGAGCCAATTAAGTTACAAACCCGCACAGCTTTGCGATGTGGGAGGAAACCATAGAACACGGAAACCTATCCGGCCACAGGGAGAATGCGCAAATTCCACACAGACAGCACCCAAAGTCAGGATCAAACCTGTTTCTCTGGCGCTGTGAGGCAGCAACTCTACCAGCTGCACCACTGTGCCTCTACTATGTAGGCAGATGAGATTAGTTTATCTTGCCATTATATTTACAACAGAAAATATGTGTCAAAGGACCTGTTCCTGTGTGTGGAACCTTCAATGTTCATTATTCTAAATGGGGGGTCCAATCACAGCAATTACATATTCACATACGTTTGCTAAAAGTAATAAAACTCCAAAATAATATAAACCCAGATTGATTATCCTTAGTTTTGCAGTCTATCTGATGGCAACCTAAATGGTAAGTCCTGGAATGAAACTTTGTCTGTTTTTTCAGAATCAACAAATGCTGATCAAGGTTCAGTAAAATGCATTACTTAATTTAAATGAGCAAGTACTTGTGTTCACATCTATTGGAATAAGCAAACCTTTCTTCTCTTGCCAGTCTCTGCTCTTCTCGTTTTTCGATATACCCCCGACTAAAGGATAGAATAGATAAGGAAAAAAAATAAGATGACAGAAGACAGAGACAGAAGGCCATTAGATACTGAGGTAGAAATTTGTTGTTGACTTAAATAGTAGAAATATCAAACAGAGAATCTAAAAGAATGGCTGGCTGATGTTTTATGCACCACCTTACGACTTATTCCCAAAGAAAGATTTTTAATCCACATCCAATATGATAACTGAAATTCGATTTTTTGGAAAAAATTCCATTCTGCTGAGATTTGGAAGATTACATTCACCTATGAATTTATATTAAAATATGGCAATGGTTCCATATACCATTTGCAGAAACAGTATGGTTTTATAAAATGCTCTAACTTGTTTTTATTTCCTCTCTATCCTGTTGAATCTTTACCATTGTAATTGGATAGTGAAATCTAATCATTCTGAATGGATTGCACCTCAAACTTCCGTTCTCATGTTTTGATTATATATACTTTCCTAGTCTTTTTAGACACACACACAACATGGAAATAGGTACTTTGGAACAGCATCTCATATTTCGCTTGGGCAGCTTGCACCCCAGCGATATGAATATTGACTTCTCTAGTTTCAAGTAACCCTTGCTTTCGCTCTTTCTCTCCATCCCTCCCCCTTCCCCGACCAATCGGACTGTTCCACGATTAAATGTTATCTCTATATGCTTCGTTGTCACCTTCTATGAGCTAACATTCCACATTGTCCTACTATCCCCATCCCCTTTGATGTCTTGTTTTCACGCCTTGCACTTCCTTATCGTTTTGTCTCCGTCTCCCCTGACACTCATTTTGAAGAAGGGTTGCAATCCGAAATGTCACCTATTCCTTCTATCCAGAGATGCTGCCGGTTGCACTTAGTCCAGCATGTTGTGCTCTCTCCACTACTTCGCACATCTTGCTCATAGTGCCCCAAAATGCCTCAACCACCTGCCTGCATTTGGCCCGTATCCTTCTAAACCTTTCCTATCAATATACCCGTCCAAATATCTTTTAAATGTTGTTATAGTGTCTGCCGCAGCTACCACCTCTGCCAGGTCAATCCATATACCCACCACCCATTGTGTGGAAATAGCTACCCCTTAGGTTCCTATTAAATCACCTTGAACCTATGCCCTCCAGTTTTTGAATCCCTTACTCTGGGTAAAAGACTGTGCATTCACCCCATTTATTTCTCTCGTGATCTTTATATACCTCTATAAGATCACCCCTTTGCCTGATGTACTCCAACTCCAGGTCAATGAAGACCTAGCTTGTACAGCCTCTCCTCTTGCATAGCTTAGGGCCTCAAGTCCTAGCAACATCCTCTGCACACTTTCCAGCTTAACAACATCCTTTCTATAGCAGGGTGACCAACACTGAGCACAATACTCCAAATGTGGCCTCGCCAACTGAAACATAACATCCCAACCTCTATATGCAATAACCGTACAGAAGACCACGAATGTACCAAAATTCTTCACGTCCACCCTAGCTACCTGTGACACCGCTTTTTAGCAATATGTACCTGCACTCCTAGAACATTCACTGTGAACATCCGGCCCTGATTTGACTTCCCAAAATGTCACAATTCTCACATATCTGCATTAAACTCCATTAACCATTCCTTAGTCGACTTGTCAAATGATCAAGATCTTGCTGGATTTTTTTTATACCAATTTTAGCTATCTACAATAGCAGCCAATAAATAATGGAGACATATTTGCTAATTTCCAATTCAACTGTGTTTTGAAAAATAATTGAATTGATTGAAAGATATAGCATGAAAACAGGCCCTTCTGCCCTCTGCAACCTTTTGCAACCACTCGCTACACACCGGGGCAATTTACAGAGGTCAATCAATCTATGATGCTGCACATCTTTAATATGTGAGAGGAAACCAGAGCACCTGGAGAAGGCCCACATAGGCACAGGGAGAACGTGCAAACTCCACATACATAGCACCCGAGGTCAGTATCAAACCTGGGTCTCTGCTGTTGCGAAGCAGCAACTCTACCAGCTACTGCCAATATCCACAGTTCATTTTACCATTTACTTTGTTTTACAATTTTGCATGGAAACTATCTGGCTCAAAAAATGAAGCAGAGTCTTACTGTTTTCATTACCTTTTGTTAAAATATTCCATGCAATAATTATTTCCCTTTATATATTTTTAATTTCTCTTGAACTGCTGATATGTAATACACTTCCTCTAAAGACTTGGGGTGGCACGGTGGCACAGCGGTGGGGTTGCTGCCTTACAACGCCAGACTACCATTCGATCTGGACTACGGGTGCTGGCTGTATGGAGTTTGTACGTTCTCCCCGTGACCACGTGGGTTTTCTCCGAAATCTTCTGTTTATTCCCACAGTCCAATGACGTACATGTTTGTAGGTTGATTGGCTTTGTATAAATGTAAATTGTCCCTAGTGTGTGTAGGTTAGTGTTAATATGCAGGGATGGCTAGTCGGAGCGGACTCGAAAGACCGAAGGGCCTGTTTCCGCGCTGTATCTCTAAATTAAACTAAATACATGAGTACTCATTCAACATGGCTATTGTTGATTGCCATGCCATCGTTTGATTTTAATGAACTCATATTTCCCTAAGCTACTCTCCCTCCCTTTATGTATTAATAACATTTTTTATCATTAGACTTGATATCCCTTGAAAGCTATTTTTTACAGTCTTTCTTTTTGTAGTCCTTAATATTTTCCTTGTGTCCTTTTATTGCTTTTATAGCTTTCCCAGTCCATTGGATTTCCACTTTGCTTTCGCCTGCTTTCGCCTGTACATTCTTAGCATAGAGTTGCAGCCAATCCTCCCATCAGGAAGTCACTTTATCTTGGTTCAAAACCTAGCTGTGACTGGGACTTCAACACCTGGAGAAAGGCCAACAAATGCCTCGAATATGGATGGGATTTCAAATACAGAAGACTGGTTCCATGATGCCAATTCCATGCAAACCAACCATAAATTTGAAAATATTGAAACCTTATAGACGATAAGAATTGAGACAGTTTTCATGCACCTTTGTCTCTCCTACCAAGTTATTTTTATTGTTTGCCATGATGGGATTCTTACTTGAATCGGTTTCTTTCTTCGCGTTCTATCCGCTGTAATCTTTCCTCCCTCTCCTGGCGGCGTTTCTCTCGCTCAGCTGCCAATGATTCCTGATGTTGTCGGTACGAAGACGATAAAAGACCTCCCAGTGCTGGCCTGTGGACCAATCAAACATATGAAGCCATGTACAAAATATCAGAACCACCTTGCCATTGATCTTGAGATAGTTGGTTCCCAAAATTACCAGGCTCCAGCCTCCACAGAGTGAGAAGGTCTTCCTGACTGCCCCTCTGCTATGATCTTTACGAATGTCTGCTCTATATTCTTATCAAACCAGAACATTTGTGGTAATCGGTCATTCTATTTCATGTGCCTAAAGGGGTGCGTGTTTCTAAACCACCAACAAACCTACAAACCAGTATGCCTTTGGAGTGTGGGAGGAAACCGGAGCACCCAATGAAAACCCACGCAAGCCATTGGGAGAATGTACAAACTCCATGCAGACAGCACCCGCAACTAGGATCAAACCCGAGTCTTTGGAGCTCAACCACTGTGCCATTCGCTTAAATGACCACCTCTGAATTACTTTTTTTTCCCGTCTTAGCCCATGAGCAAAGAGTTTGCACGTTTTCCCTGTGGGTTTTCTCCAACTGCTCTGGTTTCCTCCCATATTCCAAATATGTGCAAGTTTGTAGGTTAATTTGCTTCTGTAAATTGCACCCAATGTGTAGGAGTGAGTGTGAACAGGTGATCGATGGTCGGCATGGACTCGGTAGGGCCTGTTTACACGCCGCGTCACTAAACTAAATGAAAAACTAAGCAAAAGCTGAAGTACAAGACCATAAGCAAAGCTACACAACAAGAATGACACAGCTGATAAAAAGAATATTGTTGTTTCCATATGGCCTTATCCATGATGCAGCTGCTCTTCATTTAAAATCAAAGTGGAGTTTCTCGTTTTCTTTAATGGTAAGCAGCACAAAAACAAGCTCTTGGGCCCACTGAGTCCATGCCAACCACTGACCACCCATTCACAATGGTGCGATGTTATCCATCTTTTTCATCCACTCCCTACACATTGGGGCAATTTTACAGTGGTCAATTAACCTACAAACCCACATTGTCTTTAGCACATGGGATGAAACTGGAGCATCCAGAGACAGCATCCGCATAGACAGCACACAAGGTCAGGATCGAATCCGGGTCTCTGGCATAATGAGGCCGCAGCTCGACTTCCCACAGTGACGGGAAAAGTCTTAAATTCTCTACCCAGGAAGCTCATGAAGGCTTTAGCACGATGCATTTAGAAGCAGAGGAGGTAGACAATTATGTTTAAAAGATTGCAGAATTGGGCGCTTTTGTTGAACTGGCATAGAAGAGTTGAGGACTGGGGAACATCAGCTATGACTTCAGACTTTAAAGATACAGTGCATAATCAGGTCCTTCAGCCCACCAATCTGTGTTGACCAGCGATCACCCCTGTACTCTACACTATCGTATACACAAGGGACAATTTACAAATTTTACCAAAGCCAATTAACCTATAAACCTGTAAGTATTTGAAGTGTAGGAGGAAATGTAACATCCAGAGAAAACCCCACTGCGGTCGCAGAGAATGTACAAACTCCGCACCGACAACACCCGTAGGCAGGTCACTTGCGCTGTAAGGCAGCAACTCTGCCGCTGCGCCACTTTGCCGACCCTCTGGAACGGCAGACCAGGCTTAAGAGGCCTGATGGCCTACTCCTGCTCCTATTTTCTTGGACATTTGCGTGTTTCCTGTCATTTCCGTCTGGAATAAACAGTTGTGAAAATACTCAGCACTTCTTTTCACCAACTCCCCCCAAAAGTAACCAAGGAATGTCGTTCCAGGAATATATTCTGGTTCAGTTAAGAAGAATGCTGTCTCTTGCTGCAGTGGTCATGTCTATGCCCTGGCACAATTTGTGGACCAAAACTGATAACAATGCCAAATGACACACTTCTTATCGCATCAATGCGAGGTAACTGAGTGAAGTTTAGAACGTTAAATAAATAGATAAGTAAATGGGGGGATGGGAGGACTCAGACTAAAAATTAAGGTTACTCCAGAACCAAAAATATCTTTGAACAGTTGCGTTGAAATATATTTTTAAATGAATAAACCTTCAGCAAAACAGTATGAATTTTGGCTCTAATAGCAAAATTAAACGTGCATTTTACTAAAAGCTCCACTCTAACATGTTTTGTTCAATGCACCAATGATATTATTTTCAGTGTTTCACCTCATCTTTACCATTGTAATTTTGCCTGCTACTGGCCAGATGGTTTGAATAGTAATTTTTCAGCCTCTTCCGAGGAATTGCATCAGGAATCTATAAACTATTTAGAATTCCTACCAACAAGCAATGCTACATTTCACATAAAGTGTGAGTGGGTGAGGAGGGGGTGGCGGTGGTGGGGGGAAGGGAGAAGGGGGAGCTGAAAGGTTGGTTTTGTTATGTGTTGCTGGCCAGCGTACATTAAGGGGGAACATTTCACACAATAACTGCAAATATGTTAGCTACAGATGAAACATCTATAGATGAAACATTTTATGATTCTGTCGGCCAAAGTCCATCAGCACCAAGGCATAAATTCTACATGTTTTATTGCAGAAAATGTGCTACATAATGTTGACTTGGGAAAAATAAAATCTGTATCAGCAAAACATACCAGTTGGACCATGAAGTCTCCTCATAGTTGTGAACAAGTGTGGACGTCACTGGGTAACTATGCTTTGCTTGCATTCAATTTGAACCCATTCGAGAATGGTTTACTACATGCTACCATCGTACCATCACTTATTGCAATCTGTATTCAATCTAGTTATAATAAAAGGTCCTTTGGTCTTTCACAGACTAAAAGGTACACTGGGAACAAAGCCAGCAGCAACATCCTCAATAGTAACTGAATTCAAAATAATCTGCAATTTATTTTGTATTGTGGGAGGTAAGATAATATAGGAGTGTCATTTAATTTTATGACTGAGACAGTACCAGTAAATACTGTGCACATCTAACTTTCAATCAACTGTAACTTAGACTCTCCCCATGTTGATTTTACAATACATTAAATAAAGCCTTGATTTCAAGCATCCATATCTTTATTTTTACTTGTGGAATGAAATGCAGGACAAAGTGTGGAAATTTGTTAAGAGTTTAAAACAATCCATCAACATGAGATCTCTAAGTAATCCTGATACAAACACTCCTTGTCATGTAACAGTACTGGAAAGGAACACCAAGCCATCATACAAAACATATGCAGGAAGGATAGCCATAATTTTAGGATGCCTCTTAAAAAGATCCTCACAATTACACCTCAACCCACATTTAACCAAAATAACAAAATGCTTAGCATCTTGGAACTGCTTTCCCCATTTACGACACAGAAACTGGCCCTTTGGCTCAACTTGTAAATGCAAACTAAAATACCCCAACTACATTGGTTCCAGTACACACATTTGGTCCCTTTAAACCTCTCCTATCTGAGTGCAATGGATATATGGAGGTACAATGGACAGAATGGATTTATATTTTATGAAGCAGTTGTAGACTGAGGAATGAGAATTTTGAATACATAACCCATCAATTGGCTTCCACGTGTATGTAAACTCTCCGTCTACCAATTCAAATAACCCAGTGTCTACAGAACTCGACAAGAAAAAGAGAAGCAATTCAGTGCAAAAGTGTCCCAAGCCAATACATTTACACTTCAAATGCAAGGCTTTCATCCCTTTAATTTTTGCTTGAAATGGATCTCTCCCGCTAATAGTTTGTCGACAGAAGTCCCAGCACAGACACAGTGGAAGAACTACAAAATGTAGAAGTTCACAGCCACATTACTATTAGTAATTATGTCTGTTTCTTTACATATTCAACACTGAACTCATCACATGTAGCATGGAAACAGGTCCTTCAAACCTATCATTCATGCTGACCACCAAACACTAATCCCATTTTTCTTCTTGCATCCCCATCAACGTCCCCTTTCCTGGCCTCCCAATTCTTTTACCACCCGCTTACACCGGGGGCAATTGATGGGAATCAGTTAAACTACCAGCCAGTGTATCTTTTCCATGAGAGAAAATGATAGCACCTGGTAACAACCATGCAGTTACATGGAGAACGTGCAAACTCCATATGGCTGGGTCTATGGGTACTATAATGGGTACTATTCTTGCTATTGAGGGAGTGCAGCGTAGGTTTACAAAAGTTAATACCCGGGATGGCGGGACTGTCATATGCTGAGAGAATGGAGCAGCTGGGCTTGTACACTCTGGAGTTAGAAGGATGAGAGGCTATCTCATTGAAACATATAAGATTGTTAAGGGCTTGGACACACTAGAGGCAGGAAACATGTTCCCGACGTTGGGGGAGTCCAGAACCAGGGGCCACAGTTTAAGAATAAGGAGTAAGCCATTTAGAACGGAGACAAGGAAACACCTTTTCTCACAGAGAGTGATGAGCCTGTGGAATTCTCTGCCTTAGAGGGCGGTGGAGGCAGGTTCTCTGGATGCTTTCAAGAGAGAGCTAGATAGGGCACTAAAAAATTGTGGAGTCAGGGGCCACAGTTTAAGAATAAGGAGTAAGCCATTTAGAACGGAGCTTTCAAGAGATGCTCTGGGTGCTTTCAAGAGAGAGCTAGATAGGGCACTAAAAAATTGTGGAGTCAGGGGATATGGGGAGAAGGCAGGAACGGGGTACTGATTGGGGATGATCAACCATGATCACATTGAATGGTGGTGCAGGCTTGAAGGACCGAATGGCCTACTTCTGCACCTATTGTCTATTGTCTATAAAGCAGCAGCACTAATTGCTGTACACGCGATGCCCTTTTTTAGTATCGTATATCTGAACTGTCCCTTTGCAGTTTGTCTAGATGGGAATAGAAAATCAACATTATTATGAAATAAACTCCAGTTTAATGTATTCTTTGAGAAAACACAAGGCAAACAAAATCAGGTCAGGTTATGATCATTTCAAATATTCAGATCATATCAAATATCAGGTCAAATATTACCTTTCATTTGATGGCATTAATTATTCAAATAGGTAGGAGATGATTGAAAACATGTCACATTTTCAAACATTTGCCTGCTCATATCCCAAGACCAAACATCAAGATCTGTAGAAGGCCCCAAGCCGAAACATCGGCAGTTAATTCACTGCACATACACGACCTGTTCAACTAAGTTCCTCCAGCACTTTGTGCTTTGCTCAAGATTACAGCATCTGCAGTTTCTTGTCTCCATTTATTTAATTTAACTCTAATCACCTAACACAGAGCAATGCTAGATCAAGAGTAAATTCACAAAACAATAAAATGGATTTGTGTTTTGAAATAAAGAAGGAGGCAGTGAATTCTGCAAAACTGAAATAAAACAAAACCCACTAAAAATACACAGATGTGTCAGCACCCTTAAAGAGAAAAGAGAGGTTAACAGTTAATGTTCAGACATTCTGCAGAACAATGTAGAGCAGAACAGCAACTCTAATAAGCACAGACCAGCTGTGTATTTTCACAAGATCTGTTTGCAATTGTATCTCAAAGGCCAGTCAGAGGTGGGAATAATCACACAAACCTCTCAGATTTTGCTTCAGGAGCAGGTGAGATGGATGTCTTGCAGTGAAAGCTGGAGCTGGTGGGTGCATTGGGCCCAGAGTATAGTCGAGATCCTGAGTAGGCACTGCTGCCATGGCTGCTGTATCTGCAGAGGTAGGCAGTGGAGAGACAGGGAGGGAGAGGGAGAGAAAGAGAGAGAAAGAGAGAGAGGGGGGGGGGGGGGGGGGGGGAGGAGGGAGAGGGGGGGGGGGGGGAGAGGGGGGGAGAGGGAGAGGGAGAGGGAGAGAGAGAGAGAGAGAGGGAGAGAGAGAGAGGGAGAGAGGGGGAGGGAGAGAACAAGACAGGCAGAGTGAGGGGGAGAGAGAGAAAGGGATGGAGAGAGAGAGAGAGAGAGAGAGAAACATTATGGGAGTGGGGAGGCAGCGTGCAGGGAGGGAGAGAGAGAAGCAGTGGGGGCGGGAGGGGGAGAGAGAGGCAGAGTGTGTAGAGGGAGAGTCAGAGTGGGGAGGAAGGGAGAAAAAGCAGAGAGGAAAAGTGAGAGAGAGAGGGATGGAAAAGCATCAGAGGAAGGGAAACACCAAGGGAGACCGAGAGTGAAAGAGAGACAGAAATGTGAGGGATAGAGGGAAACACAAGAGAGAGGAAAAATAAAAAGAAAGGAAGAGAAAGGAAAGAAAATGGGAAAGAAAGAAACAAATAAAATGAGTGAAGAAAAGATAGAAGAGTAGTTTTATTTAGCAAGCATTCCACAGAGTCCTCTCATTTGATTAATAATGCGACTAAAAGCAAGATAAAAGAGCCAAGATAATAATGTTCAAAGGTCCAAAGATCAGTTTATTGTCACATGCACCAATTAAGGTGAAACTCGATTTACCAGTATATTTAAGCAGAATGCAGTGTGTTAAATTGCCACCAATATACTTTTTGCCTTGGCTGCTAACAGTTGCCTTCAACTGGCTGTTGGCCAGTTTGCAGTTCCCTTGAAGTTCGTCTCTTTAGCTGGCGGTACCCAGGCTAAATCTCATTGGCTTTGGTGTCAATGGGTCCAAAGTTCTGCCATCATTACGCAGTCCGTGCACTGCAAGCAACCAATGGTGCATTTTGAGGCAAACCAATTTCATATTTCAAACAATATTACAGAATATTTTCCACCCTTCTGTGCGCTCAGAACAGACCATGTGTCAGCATCACTACATTGTGTTGATAGTACATCATATGTGAGGCCTAAGTGCCTGGTGTGTTACAAATGAGGCAGCAAGCGCTTGTTCACGTGGTACTTTTAATCAACGGTATGCTTTTAAAATAGTTATATTTTTAGCACAGATATTTTGTATTTCAACTTAAAAATTGGTGAAACCAAGCTAAGCATCCATATTTATAATCCGCTGGATTATATTAAAATTGCTCTATGGGCTACATCCGCAGGTACATAGATTGGACTGAAAAACAGACAAAACCAAAATGAAAATAGCACAAGTCAACAGCAAGGATCGCTGAAGGCTATTCCTTGGACCATGTGTTCCCAATAATTTCCTTTACTTGTTCCCAATATGCCTTAAATTAAATTAAATATAGGGGGGAAAAAAACCTACTGTTGTGGTACTGATATCTTGGGAAAAATTTCCAACAGCAAAATATGGCAACCCAACAGGCTGCCACAGGCCACAGGCTGAACCAATTGAAAATGTCAAAATCTAAAAAATTGTCAGGGCACGAGAATTAGCGTACTACTTATCTACTGCACGATCACAAGGTGTAAATGTAGCGCAACTTGGCTGGCATAGCAGCGGTAGAGTTGCTGCCTCACTGTGCCAGAGACCCAGGTTCAATCCTGACTACGGATGCTGTCCGTACAGCGTTTGCACTTTCTTCCTGTGTGCAGGTGAGTTTTCTCTAGGTGCTCCAGTTTCTTCCCACATTCCAAAGAAGTGCATGTTTGGAGGTTATTTGGCTTCTCTAAAATTGTCCCTAGAGCACAGGATAGAAATTGTGTATGGTTGGACGGCATGGACTTGGTGGGTCGAAGGGCCCGTTTCCATATTGAATCTCTAAACTAAACTTAACTCGAGTTGGATATTGAACAAGGGTCAAGTAAGGTGAAAGCTCCATATTGCAAATCTCAGTTCAGTTTCAACTGTCTTTAATGGCCTTTCGTGTCTTCACTTGCGAAATCATTAAACAAGTCTAGTTACAAGGAGACACAAGAAACTGCAGATTCTGGAATTTGATGTGGAAGACAAAGTGCTGGGATGGAACTGGAAGCCATGTGGTACAAGATGGCGGCGTAGGCAAGAGCTGAGGAAACGCGTGTGGCTATAGTAGCGAGTGTGGTCAGAAACAAGGTCAATAGAGCTGGAAGCCACATGGCGCACAATGGCAGCACAGAGTTTCTGCCTGACCCGCTGAGTTGTTCCAACAACGTGTTATTTTCAAGCCAATTATCACAAACCTTACAAAATGTAATGCAATACAATAGACTAAGACTTAAAAGAGCAACACCCCTCACATAAGTGCAAACTACCTATGTTTTGAAAAGGTTTGCCAAAAATACTCTACTAAATTAAAACATGAACAATGAGCCTCACCTTCCCGAGGACTGACAGAATGTGCATGAATGCTCTCTACAACCCTTTAGCTAAAGCTTGGTAGAACAAGGTTACTTAGGTTTGTACTGAAGTTGAAGTGAGAGATCCTAACAGTCTGAAAACATCTGATCTTGTACCATATGCTGAAATAAATACTTCAAAACAATTGTTTCATGCAAATAAACAATGTCCTAATCTTCCAACTGGCTATTTAGTCAAGTTTCATTTCTGCATGCTTTTGAATTTAGATGAAACTTCATGGTAAACTAATGTGAAAGCTTTCCATCAATATGCTAATATTAAATTATATCATCAAATATATTTGATGAAACAAAATGCCAAAGGACAAAAATCAAAGCAGTATTGGAATGTTCATCCAACTAACAAGGTAGAAGCCTTTTATTTTCTTGAAAGTATTTGGGCATTGTATAGACTTTGCCTGACAAATTAATCATCAGAAAAGTAGTTATTGAACAAACTCAATTATACAAAAGAGATAATTGAACCTGGCCTTTACATGCTGTATGACTGATTTTTAAACTTCCAGTACATGTACCATTCCCCAGGTCCAACAACTTCAACTGCATCATCATTAACCTTCCCTAACTCCAGGACGATTGTGGAATGTGAAATCAGTAGTAAATGTGTGAAAAGAAAGAGGGTGGTAATTGCTATTTATGGTTTACACCAACGATTTAGATGAGAATGCACACACCATGATTAGTAAGCTTGCAGATGTCACAGAAGTAGGTGGAAAGTGAAGATGGTCATCAAAAATCACATCAGGATCTTGATTAGCTGGGAAAGTAGGCTGAGGAATGGCTGCTGGATTTTAATGCAGACACAGTAAGTGTGAGGTGTTGCATTTTGTGAATTAAAACCAGGGCAAGATGTTAACAGTGAATGGTAGGGGCCCTGCAGTGTGTTGCAGAACAGTAGGATCTAGGAATATAGGTACATTGTTCCTTGAAAATGGCATCACATGTAGATACGGTGGTAAACAAGTCTTTAGGTTCTTTGGCCTTCATCAGTCAGGGTGCAAAGTACAGAAATTGCTTCAATATGTCACAGTTGTACAAGATGTTGGTGAGTCTGCATTTGGAGTATTGTGTTCAGTTTTGGTCACGCTGTTGTCAGGAAGGATGTTGTTAAGCTGGAAAGAGTGCAGAGAAGATTTACAAGGATGTTGCCAGAACCTTATGGCCTGATTTACAGGAAGAGGTTTGCCAGGCTAAGTGTTTATTCCTTGGGGTTTATTCCGAGGTGTTTGGTTTAATTTTGTTTATTGTCATGTGTACCGAGGTATAGCGCAAAGTTGTTGTTACGTGCTAACCAGCCAGTGGAAAGACAATACATGATCACAATCGAGCCATTCGCAGTGTACAGATACATGATAGGGGACTAACATTTAGTGCAAGGTAAAGGCAGTAATGTCCAATCAAAGATAGTCCAAGTGTCCCCTATGAGGTAGATAGAGGTTCAGCACTGCTCTCTGGTAACCTCAGGGATGATCTTGCAGTGGTGTTTATAATCATGAGGTGAATAGAGTGCGTGAATGCACAGTCTTTTACCAAGCGTAGGGGAATAAAGAATCAGAGAACATAGGTTTAAAGTGAAAGGGCAAAGAACATGATGGGCAACCTTTTCACTCAGAGGTTGGTGGATATATGGAACGACCTGCCAGATGAGATCGTTGCAGCAGGTACTAAAACAGTATTTACCAGACACTTGGACAGGAACATGGATGGGAATTGTTAAAAGGATTTTGGCCAAATGCAGAAAAATGGGATTTGCTTAGATGGGACATTTTAGTCGGCATGGATGAGTTGTGCTGAAGGGCCTGTTTCCATGCTGTATGATTCAATGACCGTACATAATAAGATGCAGAAATGGGAATGTTTGCTGCTGTCTCCACACCAGTCAGTTCCATTCATAACTTCTCAACGGCAAAAAAAAACCATGGACAACATATCTAGTTTGGGTTTTTAAGGGCTTTTAAGGACTTTCTTGGTGCACAAGTGCCAGGCATTAAGCATCCATCCATAAGTTAAAAAAAAAAAAACCAACATAAAGGCTGGAGTTTCTGAGCGGATCAGGCAGCATCTCTGGAAAACATGGATAGGTGACATTTTGTTTCGGGTCACCTATCCACATTCTCCAGGGATGTTGCCCGACCTGCTGGTTCTCCGACACTCTGTGTCTTTTTTTTGTAAACCAGCATCTGCTATTTCTTGTTTCTACATTCCTCAATAAGAGTTAATCTATTTAATTACTTCTGATAGTCAAGACATTGCTGCGATCAAATTCACTTCCCCAAATATCCCAAGGAGGCACAAATAAACAGAAGCTAACTTGACAAATCACAGAAATTGTGCCTAAGAGAGCAACTATTCTTCAGCAGTTGAAAGCTGCAATAGGGGATCAGATTAGATGGGGACTACCCTCGAGCATTAAGGAGAGTTACAAAGACCTCCTAGGACCTCATATCGACCATGCTGCGAGTATGAGTCGAGGGCAAACTCGCCAGAACTCGCAGATTAGGTCGCCACAGTGGGACAGCCCCTTTACATCCCCTGATCCTGATACATCTGGAATTGCAGTAAAGTGTGCTTTTCACACATTCTGACTTGGGGAGACAGTCATCACTTGCATGAGGAGCTGCAGGATTCCACCTTTTGGGACCATTGATAATGCCTTGCACATGTCTGAGTTTACACCATGAAAATCAAGAGAAAATGCTGGTCAGCATCTGGAAAGACAGCCAAACATCCTTGTTTCATAGAAGGTCCACAGCAAGATTGAAAACAAGAGACAACTTTTCCTTTGATTGCCGAGATGACCTACGATTGATTGCCAAGTACTGTTAAATAATTAATATATCTCCGGCATTGTCAGCATCCTAAAATAAATTTGTAAATCAATACATTTAATGTAACAAAATGTCCCTTGACACTTCAGAAGACAATTTGGGACTTCACAGTGGCATAACAATAGATCTACTGCCTTACAGCGCCAGAGACCAGGGTTCGATCCAGACTACATGCGCTTGTCTGTACAGAGTTTGTACATTCTCCCCATGCTGGATTTCTCGGTGGGCCGAAGGCCTGTTTCCACACTGTATCTCTAACCTAAGCTAAACTAATTACCAGGATAGCATGCAAAAGCACCAAGCACCATGAGAAAAGACTTGAATTTGACCATTATTTCCCAATTGAATTTGTTTCACTGCTTTTATGCTCAATTATTTGAGAGATTTGCAGTTTGTTTTAAGTTTATATTAATTCAAATATCATTTAAAATCTTTGATGGCTGGAAAATCCTGGGCTTCCAAATGTTTTGCAATTAGTTTGAATGCACAAATCTTTTTATTAAGGATATAAATCTTACTGACTAATAATCTAATGGAGCGATCTGCAGAACTTACATATAATTTTCCCAGTTGGCTGATATGCCAGTGGCTTACCACAAGCAGCAGACTTTGCTCTATTAGAATTTCACACTACGATGGAATCTGAAACTATCGTAAAGCTCAACTGTCTTGTCAGCAAAACATTGCTGACATAGACTCAGATGTACAACAAGTAATTTTCTAAAATATTTCAAGCTGATGCTGAATGGTACAAGAGATGTAATTCAAAATACTTATTCCCCATGGAGTTGAAACTTCTTGGTGCTTTGGATTATTTTGACAGGTAGAGTATCAACAGAGTTCTTGACAGTTTTGGGGATGAAAGAAGTTGGAACATAAGAATTGGAATAACACTATCTGTTATACATTAGATCGAGGCTGAGTTGTCTTCCTGGTTTTCATCGACCTATTATTTTATCATACAATGGCTTGGATGAATGTTGGGAATGAATCGTGATGCTACCTGGATTTTATCCTGTGGCAGTAACTGTAGACGACTCTAGATTGATGAAAATTGATACAGAGTGAAGAATAACATCTTTCCTTTGGTAGAATTTCTAACTGGATAAGTGGCAACAGGGGCAAAAAGTAAAGGCAGAAATTTGCAGACCCATGACAGGTGTGGTCTAGTTAGTTTGGTTGAAAATAGGGCGATTTGAGGCCTGTCATTTTTGCATTGAGGATCAATTGACGCATCTGTGCTGATTTTCAGTGTAATTAGTTTCATTCCTCTGCTCAGTCCCAGGTAACTCTGCAAGTATCTCCTCTGCAGGTACACATCTTGTTCCCTTTCAAAAGCTGTTTCTATTATCTTTCCGAATGCACTTTTCACTTCTTAAAAACTCACAGGTCTAATTTCTCCCTGAACATTCATCAAGCAATTGAAATCTATGTTTTTGTGGCTACCAACTTTCCGTTGAACTCAGAAGGTGTGGAGTTTATAGAACGAGGTGCCAGAGGAGAGAGTTGAGACAGGTGCTATTTAAAAGATACTTCGACAGGAACATGAATAGGAAACGTTTGGAGCAATATCGGCCACTTCCATTGTTTCATCCAAAGAAATATATTAAAGGCTTATTTACTTAATTTGCAACACTGTCACAAAGCATTTACACCATGCTTCGCCATGGAATGGTGGGACAGCAAAAGTGAAAAGTTTTGAATAAGTCTGCTCAAATTTGACATAAGGAACAGATAATTGCAATCTGCCTACTGTAAGCATTGAAATTATAAGAAGTCAACATGCCAGCTTCGGAACTTAACAGCCTCCAATTTGGACTTCAGAAATGTTGATGCACTAAGTCACTGCCTTTGATCATGCTCTTTGCTAGACGAATTAATGTTTAACCTCTAAAAGGTACATTAAAACATGTTTGTATGATTTACAACTATTGCAGCTTGCTGAGCTTGCAACAGGGATGAAATTTGTGCGATGCTCATTGGAAATGGGTCAAAACCTTTAACAGTTCCCTCCTGAGCGTTCATAATCATACAGTGTGGAAACAAACCCCTTTGGCCCAATTGCCCACTTGTAGGCTAATTGGCTTGGTATAAAAATGTTTCCAGTGTGTAGAATAGTGCTATGGTCCAGGGTGATCACTGGTTGGCGTGGACCAAAGGGCCTGTTTCCGCTTTGTATCTCTAAACTAAACTAAACAAAAGTTACTGGATACTACATTTTAATCCAATTTCTACCATTAAGAATTCAAACAATTGGCATTTGATGAGAATCATGATGCATGGGAGATATTAACAGGCAAATTAAATCAGTGTTAGGATGACGTGACATGAAGTGCAGTGTTCAATAAGCCTTTGCCAGAAATTGATACAACTACTTCCTAATCAGTAGGTTTCATGCAAATTGCAAGCAAAAATAAAAGTGCAAATGTGTCCAATTTCTAAACCACTTTGCTTTCCAACTCATCGCAGCATGCATTAACGATCATTGAAAGAGTTACTTTGCTGACCCACCTATTTGAAGACCTGGATGAATAAGGTTCAAAAGAGTCAGTGCATTTGCTCGTGTAGGAAGATTCCGACTGACTACAAATAGAGATGGAGAGAAAGTGATAATGAATAAAGTCCTGAGAAATATCAACAAGAAAATAAAGATACAATTTGGAAATAGAATAGCAGTGAAATAATCGGCTTACATTGCTTTGATCAATCAAGGTATGTGATAAGGGACAAAAATAGTTAAAATTACGGGCATGAAGTGTCATAGAAATGACATAGAAAATAGGTGCAGGAGGAGGCCTTTCGGTCCTTCGAGCCAGCACCGCCATTCATTGTGATCATGGCTGAAAGGAGCAAGTGGTCATTTTAGAGCATATTTTATCAGGTTGAAAAGTAAGGTACCTTAGATAATGTCAATGCTAAATTTAACAGCAATATTTAAGAATTGCATCACAATATAAACCCGTGGGAAAAGGAATGAAAGCGATTCACGTTGGTCTCTCAGATGCAATGTCACCTTCTGTTTTCTGGGCTAAATATCCAACGTCACGAATTTGGTACTGAACTCTGAAAATTGGTTGTATTGGTTAAAGTTGAATCAAACTTCAGAAGCAGTTGAAAGTGCATATGTTATTATACTGCTTGTCTAGTACATGTACCATAGTACAAATTTTGAACAGAAAGATTTTTTTTTGGCTTTGAAATTGTCATTAGTTGACTTGCTTCATTGCAGCTTACTTTGTAAACTGATTGAGAAGCCTGTCTTACAAAGTAGGACTCCATTCTTCCATCAATACAGAAGGTACATGAAAGGCAAATAGATAAAGTGAAAATGTTGCAAGCCATATGCTGGTAACAGACATGTTTGGATCTAAAGGGTTTGATTACCTGGTCTCCTCTATTAGTGATAACTCCTCTATTAGTGATAACTAGTGAAAAATGTTACCACTAACATTACAGAGACTGAAGTCTAGGCTTTCAACATAATAATAAGTGTACTTTCAAAGTTCAACTTACAATGTGATGAATATTGTTAGAAGGATTTGGAGCAGAACCTATTTTTAACTTAGTATTGTCTTACCCAAAATGGCTGTCAACTATCACAAATAAAATGTTTGGAATGCTCCAAGACTGGTTCTCATTTATATTGATAATATTATTGTTGAGATGGCTTACTTTATTGCCAGACACATTAACCATCTTCACTAGTTTCAGTAAGCAGTTAATGCATGTTTCCACTTCAATCAGATTATCTGAAGATTTATAAAGACTGGAAAACAATGAGCTGCATTAATCTAACTAAAGGTGATTCAATTAGATGGCAATTTATTCACCCCAGCTTCAGGAATAATCAGGTGATGGATTTAAATTTCTCACATCAGTGGCAAAGATGAATTGCATTTAAGAGAAGATTATAGTAAGTATCAGACCTATCTTGAATCCATCAAATGACATTTACACAGTGTAATGTTAATACTACTTGGCTAGGCATGCCTCCTTCAAAACGGTGTTTCCAATTGATAAAGGCTGTATAGATGAGCCCATCAAGTCACAAACCATATACATGAATGCATCAAGACTCGGGATTTATGCACCATGAAATGACCGCACAGTATTATTATGCATCTGGAAATAGTTCCGTCATAGGCACCTTAAATATTTACTTAAACAGAAATAACATTGCTGCAGGTTTTCACAGTCACAGAGACAGCTCCACTTGGACAGAGATGTGGCCACATTTACAGCTATGGCGCCTTGTTTTGTTTTCATTCCTCTCTCTTTACGTCAAGTACAATACTTGGGGAAGATAGAAAGCTTCGCCAATTACATTACAAAAGCTGAAATTTTATATTCTTCTCATAAGTGTCACAAGTAAAAAGTTTAATGCACAACGCACATTGAGATGATCTGCTTCTTTTGTCCGAAACTGCTTTTGAACTTGCAATAAACTTTCAAAACGAGGCAAAGAATGAAAAGAACAGGCAAAATGGCCAGAACATTGGCCAGTGCACAGACAGAATGTAACTTTAGTTATCCCACAGCTCAAATACACAGGTGACAGAGAGCTGTGTTAGTCTAAGTCTAAGTTCTTATAAGAACTTGGGCTTTGAAGCAGTGTTAGAATTTTAAACACAAATGTTTAAATATCCAACATCATAAGGTAACCTCTACAAATTTGATATTAAAACAAAAGAACATGCTGAAGATACACATGTTAAAAGTCCAGGGCAATAACTGAAAAATAGAATTAATGGAAATCAGTGATGGTAACCTCAGGAATGGGCAGGTAAGGAGAACAGGAGTTTTAAAGGAAACAACAAATCAGAATTAGAAACATTAGTGCAAATAGGTAGGCAGCACAGTGGAGTTATAGTCACACAGCATGGAAACAGGCCCTTTGGCCCAACTAGCCCATGTTGGCCAAGCTGCCCCATCTGCACTAGTTCCAACTGCCCATGTTTGGCCCATGTTCCTCTAAACTTTTTCTGTCGATGTAAATGTCTAAATATTTATTTAATGTTGTTGTAGTACTTGCCTCAATTACTTACTCTGGCAACTGATTCCATATGCCCACCATCCTCAGAGCAAAGAGAAGGTGGGACTATAATTTGAATATTTTGACGAGGTTGTTTGCAACAGAAGTTACCGCAGTTTCTGGGATGGTTTTTCAGGTGTCAGGAAAAGCTGGCAGTTGGCGAGACGCAAGACTGTTGGATCCATTTGGACACTATTCCTGAGCCACCTACTCCATCCCACTCCATGGCAATGGTTCAAGGCTGAATCAAGCCTTTCCCACCACTGGTATTACATTTGATCTTGCAATGAACGTTGAAGCACACATCTACAACGTTATCAAAAATATCATTTCATCTCAAGTGCTGCTGAAATCTTTATCCATGTCTTTTTTTATCTCTGGACTTGACAATTCCTTTGCCTAGCTGGATGAACTTCCTCGTTTAATTCTATTCAAAACAGTTTAACCAAATCCTGGTATCAGTCCATTCACCTTCTAGCTCCAAACTCACTGATCTACATGGTAGTTAAAGCCTTGACATCAGAAATCATCTTTGTTTTCCAATATTTCTATTGTCTCCCCCCCTCCCCCTTCCTACAACACTATTTCTGTAATCCCCTTTAAATTCTACAACCCTCCCAGGTCTCTCTTCCTCCATTTCTGGTCACTTAAGCAAACCCAATGTTACTTGCTCCAGAGTTGGCATTCTTAACCTTCACCTACCCAGGTGACTAACTCTAGAATACTCTCCCTATAAATATTTATTTTTTAAATAACATTAATAAATGTTATATTATTTTAAATATTAAATACCGTTATAAATAATATAAAATTAGAACATTTTTAAAGCATTCCATCTGCCCTAGTATCACCAGATACTTCAACGTCATATAACCTTTGATAACAACCCAGTAAAATACCTCATGACCTTTCAGTATAATAAAGGCATATACAAGTGTACAATGCTATTTCTTCCTTAATTTGATGATGGCACAATTCAATATAAATAATTAAAATAGAATGAGAAATAACAACAAAGGCAATTGCAAACCATTCAGTACTTTACAGTTTGAGTAATATTATATTTCTTCAAAACGGTCATATCACTGTCCGTTGAACGCTACTTGAGTTTCCAGGCACAGCCCCTATATTTGAAGTGCTGTAGGTTATTTATCCCACTTACTGCTTTGTTGGGAATGATGGGTTTGGACTGTTAAAGATTGTGGAAACCAGACACTAATGACAGTCTTCAAGGTCAAGTTCATTTGAACAACTCCTACCTTTCCAGCAGATGTCCCTAACTTTGGAAGCTAGAAGGTAGGTCTGAATACAGAGAGAGTTGCTGTAATAAAAGAGGAAAAATCCCAGCAAAACTTGAAGCAAAGCAAACACAAACAAGACCAGTGTTGTGTTAGAAGGACAAAATCAATTAGGGAATTAATTATAAACCAGCAGGATTCAAAACCATGTCGAAAATAGAAATGTTACCAACAATCTGGAAGATTTACACACAAAAAACACCCATCTACCTGTTTTGCCTCATTTCTGCTTCCTTTTCTTTGACTCTTGAAGGAATTTCACTCAGATCGTATGAGAACAGATGGAAAGGTGAATGAGGAAGATATGGCAACTTCTCAATGGTGGGAGAGACAGCTTGGTTAATATTTGCTGTTGAATCTTGAGGGCTGCTTGGCAAAGCGTCTGGTGAAAGAGGGATGACAATGGATGACGATGATGATAGCTGCAGAGGATGCTGGGAACCACCTGGAGAACTGGGTGACTGAGGAGGAGAGGTGGCTGAAGGGCTGTTTGTTTCAGAAGTCTGGAAGCAGCTGGAAGATGATCCTCTCTCTTCAGGCACCGGAATAAAGCTCGCTACATATTTTGTACTCTGGGGGCTACTTTCTGCTTGTTCATTTGCTGCATCTGGCTTCAACCCACTGGTGGGAGAAAGGAATGAAAGGGCAAGGAACAAGGGAAGATTGGAGTAGGACCAAAATAAAAACAGATTTGAAAATTGAATGAAACTTAAGTCCAAACATTAAGCATTCCTTTGAAGATGCATTCTTCTAAAAGTATGATCTTCATTACTTCATAATTAGTCTTATTTGATTTGTAATTTGAAACACTGTCAATATTAGTTTATTTCATACCAGAGGTTAATGTTCTTTCGCTATGAGAAAGCCTCATGTCTGTACACTTTGTTATTACAAAAGGCTATCGCAGTAAGAAATATCATCCAAACACTGCTTAAGAAGTTGTAAAGTGAATCCATCTAGACTCCAGGTGGCTTTAATTATTGATTACAAAACACATGCTACATTCCAAGGGTTAAATCTGATATGGATGATCAAATGTAATCCTAGTACCTTTCCTGACCCTGAAAATAGGGGTCTTGCTCCCCCTCATCCTCAGTATTAGGTTCAGTAACTGGCTGCTCTTCTTCAGTCTCTTCCTCCTCCTCCTCGTATTCCTCAACTCTGGTTGCGCAATGAAATGAAGGGACATGATGCAAAGGAACAGTGAGAATGAATAAGCAAAAGATAAATGAAATAGAATGAAAGCCAAGGTAGACACAAAATTCTGGGGTAACTAAGACTGAAGAAGGGTCTCGACCCAAAACGTCACCCATTCCTTCTCTCCAGTTATTCCAGCACTTTGTGTCTAACTTCGATTTAAACTAGCATCTGCAGTTTTTTCCTACATCGAATGAAAGCCACATGCACCCACAGATATACATATATATATATACACACACAGCAATGATTTTTTTAATAGGGACTCAGGGAAACTTCGTCTAAATGGCCAGCTTTATCCAGGTTTGGATGAGAAAAGAAAGTATGCAAAAGATTAATGAAAAGTTAGACAGTGCTTTGAAGGATGAATGTCCAGGGGCAGGGAGTCTGTCAGCCATTATAGCCCTCTGTGTTTAATACGATGCAAATATAATCTCTCTTTAACCATTTTGATACTTAATCTGTATTGTAAATAATAAATCACATGGAACAAAACTATCCCAGCTGAGGAAATCATATGATTTATCACTACATGATGAATATTAGATATCCTACTGAAATCATGATTATAGTCTTGCCATTTACCATGCTTATTACAATGTTGAATCTCTTCTGGATACTGGATAAAATAATTAAGTTTGCCGTAAGAGCATAAGCTATGATCTTCTATATCCACAGGGCATCAATACTTTGTTAAAAATCTGGTTTTGTGTATTAATCATACTCAATGTAATACAAATGACAAAGGACTTACATTGCCTGAAATTATTCATTGTTATTGTTGATAGAAATACAACTTGAAATGTATTTCTGACTTTTATGGTAAACTCAAGTCTGTCTGACATTTTGTCTGTGGTTGATTGATACGTTCCATGTGGAAGAATTTAACCCACTTAAAAAAAAATATTTTCACTATAATCTCCTTCACAACTCCTGAGGTATTCCAACAAGAGGCACTCTCTTGTCTCATGTGGGTATCGTGCATCTGAATGGCGTCTTACCTGCTAGTGTTTTTGACCAGACTGAGAATAATTAGCAGGGTATTCAATTTGGGTCAAGTGTCAATCGTCAGCCACCCCCCCCCCCCCCCCCCCCCCCCCCACACACACACACACATTATGTGAACACTTTTTCAAAGAGATTACTGGATAATCATGGATCTCCAATAATAATAATAATAGCACTTTTCATACAATTAAATGCAACCCAAAGTGCTTTCTACAAAAACACAGGTCTAAACAAAAAAACAATTTTAAAACAATAAGAACATAGGCAGTTAACAGCATAAAAACAGATTTATATAAATATTTAAAATATAAAATTGAGAATGTAAAAGGACAAAAAACAAAAACACGAGGTCAAATATAGAGTAAAATCAGTTAAAAGCTTGATTAAAAAGATAAGTTTTTAGCTGCCGTTTAAAAATGTCAACTAAGTGGGCGTCTCACATATCCCTAGGCAGGGTGTTCCACAGCCTGGGGGCGTAATTGAAAACGGCTGCTTCACCAATTTTCTTATTGCTGCGACATTGAGAGGATACAGGTTGGCATCAGAAGATCTGAGCGCTCGAGTAGGGGCATAGGGAAGGAGGGAGTCTGTAAAATATACTGCTCCCAAGCCATTCAGGGCTTTATAAACAAGGAGGACCTTATAGTCTATCCTGGATCTCACAGGGAGCCAATGAAGGGAGTATAATACTGTGTTTGGTGATATGTTCTCTTTCCCCAATGACTTTTCATTCCCAATGCCAGCTAAACTAGGGATTCCCTAGTTTTCTGTAGTTCACTGGATTTGAGTAGGGGAGGTAGAGGGAAACACACAAAATCACCGTCAATTTTGCTCAGCCAAATTGGCGATGGCCGTTTATTGACAATTTCAACAAAAGCTATTTTATTTTAAGATTATACCATTGAAAATGGAACACAAGCAAAGGAAAGCGACAGTATCTTTCAGAAATGAAGGTTGCATCAAATAAGACAAACTGGAAAAAGCACTTAAAAAATTAAAAGATATGCAATAGTTGCAAATCTGAAGTAAAAAGAGAAAATGCTGGAAAAACTCAATAGATTAGGCAACATCAGGGGAATGAGAAACAGTGCTAATATTTCGAGTCAGACATGCTCCTCAGAAGCACCACCAAACTAGAGGAAGGATCTTGGACTCAAAACATAAACAATGCTTCTCTTTTCATAGATACTGGAGTGTTCCCTGCTCTTTTCACTTGTATTTATTATCATTGATAAACCAAGTAAACACCTTCAGGAATGCCAACATCCCAACTGAACTGGAGAAGTACTAACAGAGAGTGCTACTGAGCTTGTGCTCAGCTCACAGTGAGACAGCACAATTCAACATCCTTCTCATTGCAAGTATGTCTGGAAATGAAGAAGCAGCCAATTGTTGAAAATCACAAAACATGACCTTCACCTCGCTGCCAAGTTAATTAAATGTCGGAGGTAGACAAAAGTGCTGGAGAAACGCAGCGGGTGCGGCAGCATCTATGGAGCGAAGGAAATAGATAATGTTTCGGGCCAAAACGTTGCCTATTTCCTTCGCTCCATAGATGCTGCCGCACCCGCTGAGTTTTTCCAGCACTTTTGTCTACCTTCGATTTTCCAGCATCTGCAGTTCCTTCTTAAACAAATAATTAAATGTCGGTACCTGTCTTTGCAAATTCTCCCTTCAAGGGAGTGTGACAAATTTAGTTTAGTTTAGGGATGGAGTGAGGATACTGGCCTTCCGGCCCACCAAGTCCGCACCGACCAACGATGACCCACGTACACTGGCACTATCCTACAGACTGGAGACCATTTACAATTTTTACTGAAGCTAAATCAACCTACAAACCTGTACGTCTTTGGAATGTGGGAGGAAACCCAAGCACCCGGGGAAATGCCACGTGGTCACGGGGAGACCGTACAAACTCAGTACAGACAGCACCCATAGTCAAGATCAAACCTGGGTCTCTGGCACGGTAAGACAGCAACTCTACTGCTGCGCCATCGTGCTGTCCTAAACCTCCAATCTACCCCACTAATAAATAGTAGGGACTATTGGAATACTATTTGAATAATATACTCTTAAAATTAACCCATTAAAATAATAAACTGACTCTTGCCCACCATGGGTCGAGCTGCACTCACTTTCCACCCAAAAGTGTCATATCCCTCCCACTGAGGCTTTCATGGATCAATCTTCTATTTACCCCTCCATTGGTGGTCCTGTAGTACAGAAGTAGAGGGGAAGGGCTATTGTGTAGCAGGTGATTGGAAAATTAACTGCAGTCATTTGTAAAAAACAAAATTGAGAAAAGTCAGTCAGAAAACATGGGGCGTAGGCAGCTGTACTGGATGACCTGTGACCGAGCTTGGCCAAAATTGACAACATACTCGGGTTAGTGTAGTCACACTAACACAGCAGTCTGTATGGAGTTTGCACATTCTCCCCGTGACCTGCGTGGGTTTGCTCCGGGTGTCCGGTTTCCTCCCACACTCCAAAGTCGTACAGGTTTATAGGCCAATTTTTACTTGGTAAAATTGTAAATTGTCCATCATGTGTGCAGGGACCACTGGTCGGCACGGACTCAGTGGGACAAAGGGCCTGTTTCCGCATTGTATCTCTAAACTAAACTGTGTGGAAGACCAGCAGAAATCGGAGAGCAAAAGGGGCATTGTAAATGGGCTGAAAATGAGTGCCCCTAACATCAACAGAATGGATAGCATGGAAAGGTGACATTTTGGGTTGGGAGCCTTTATTTCTTTGAAGAGGGGTCCTGACCCATAATGCCGTCTATTTATGTTCTCCAAAGAGGCTGCCTGACCCGCTGATCTATCATAATGAGTGACTGAGGCGAGGGAAACTTTTTGAATATATTTTATACAACTAAACTCAAGATTTACATCATAAAAGTGATGTTGTGAAAATGCACATTTCTAAACAGTGGGTTTATAGTTTGCAACTAACTAGTGGTATGAGGGACATTTAATTGTGACAGACTGGGCTCAATTATATACTTGCTCAATGTAACTTGACACATCCACTATTTTAGGGCACAGGCAAAGTACCAGAAGATAGGTCATAATTGGAAGCACATCATCCAGGGCCACTTCCCGTGGGGTCACTGTTTAATAATCCAGATGACACAACAATGAACAAAAGAAGGAGCTAATCCAAAATGTTCTTCTTTATCTGTGTCTAAGGCTTCAACACCACAGGTCTCTAGAGTCTATGAATTTACAAACATGCAATTGCTTGTGAATAGAACTGACTTTTGCAACAAAAAAGGGGGTGGTGGCACCTCACAGTCCGATAGTAGCAATGACTTCAAATCGTGCTACTGCTTATTTGATTTAAAAAATGATTTCAAATATAACTAGGTATATACATTCCTAGTATTAAATTAATAATGGGAGCAAGCTAGAGAAGAGTGCTTTGTCCTTTGGGTTTGCTTGAATAGTAGCACTTCTGCAGGTACAAATACTGAACTTCCACCAGTGCCTATCCAATGACAGAGGCAAGGTCCACATAAGCAAACATGAGTGCAGAACACATGCATTTGAATGCAAGATCGTTGAAGGGCCTATACTGTAATATGTCGTTATACTCACACTGCTACAGAGTTTTTTTAATTAAATGTTTCAACTGCAAACATGATCTTTACTGCCTGGCTTACATTGATGAACATTACTAGAAGGCACCATACCCCTTGCCAAGTTTAAATGCAGGTAGACAGTCAGCTTAATTCCAACATTAAAAAAGACACAAAATGCTGGAGTAACTCGGTGGGTCAGGCAGTATCTCGGGAAAACACGGATAGGCGACATTCTGGGTTGGGACGCTTATTCATCTGAAGAGGGGTCCTTACCCATAATGTCATCTATTTATGTTCTCCAGAGATGTTGCCTGACCCGCTGAGTTACTCCACCACTTTGTGCTTTCTTTTGCAAAGCATCTATTTATCTCTACATGGTTCCATCGTCAGGTCTATGCACAACACTTCAGTACCATGACTCTGTATTTTTAATGCATGCAAATTATTAATAAGGTTGGCAAGGTAAAGCAACATTGCACAAGCCTCCATGACAAGCTTACTTTATACATTTCACCAAAAGGTGCAATTTGTGATTTTTTTTTTTTTTAAATTAAATTTTCTTTATTAGAAGTAATGATATAAGCCAAAAATAACATAATACATTTCCTGTACCACTTCTTATTTTAAACTTTAAGAAGAAGAAGAAGAACAATAGAGAAAGTTAGATAAGATAGTAAGTGCGTGAGAGAGTGATCAGGAAGAACCTGTAGAAGTGTAAGACACAAGAAAGAATAAAAAAGAAAACCAAAGGAAAAGAAAGAAAAAAAAACAGAAGACAGAAAATATGAGTAAGTAAAATAAGATAAGATAAAAGGGATGTGAAAAAATTAATAACCTGTGGTTTACCGTACAATTATCACCGATTGGTTGCAATTTAGACAAATGTAATTGCTATTTGCCCAAATCAAAGTTTGTCAAAGGAGGAATCTGTTGTAGCAAGTGTTGTGAAGCAATAACTCTAACGTACAAACAAGGCTTCTGTGGCAACATGAATCAGAACATGTTCCATGTTCTCCGATATTTTCCTACCTCCTTCCCTCCTTCCTAATCATTCTGCTATACCTTCAGTTGTAATCAGCATAAAATCCTGGAGATTAATCAAAGCAAACAATGAAGGGATCGTGGCTGATGGAGAGAGCATTAGCAATCTACTTGGCTGCTGGGACAGTACAGGGCAACTTTAGCTCGTCATCTTCAAAGATTGTCAAACTGGATTTCCAAAACATGGAGCTTAGATCATAGACTGGAATGGTGGTCATTTTTTTTTTCACAGCAAACCAAAATAACCAAATATAAACTCCACTCCTGGCCTGGCTGAGATTTCTTCAAGATTCCAGCCAAGAAACTCTGAGCTAAATTTATATGTGTAAATGATACCTTTCGGCAGAATACAGAACGATGTGTCTAGGAAGGAGCTGCAGATGCTGCTTTACACTGGAGATGGACACAAAATGCTGGAGTAACTCAGCGGGACAAGCAGCATCTCTGGGGAAAAGGAATAGGGGAGACCCTTCAGTCCTCGACCCTCAGTCGAGACCCTTCTTCAGACAGAGAGTGAGGGGGGAGGGGAACTAGAGGTATGAAAAGGTACAAAGAAAAAAGGGACGGAGAGAGAAGGAAAGCAAGGGTTACTTGAAGTTAGAAAAATCAATATTCATACCGCTGGGTTGTAAGCTGCCGAAGCAAAATATAAGGTGCGGTTCCTCCAATTTGCGTTTGGCCTCACTCTGACAGTGGAGAGAGCCCAGGACGGAGAGGTCAGAATGGGAAGTGGAGTTAATGTATTTGACAACTGGGGGATCGTCTAGGCCAAAGAGCAAGCGAAGGTGTTCAGTAAAATGCTCACCTACTCTGCACTTAATGTCGTTGATATAAAGGTGTTCACACCTAGAACAGCGGATAGAAGAACAGAATTATAAAACCAATTTAGTAAGGGAGAAAACAGCAAGGATACTGCCCAAGATCTCTGGCAGTCCAAGTTCGTTCCTGGTTTTTTGTGCCATCCATGTGGAGTTGTTGCAGTCTCTCTGGGACAGGACAGCACATTTACTCTGGATGCCCTTACTTTCTTCTACATCCCAAAATCTTGCAGGTTAAGCTAACAGTCCATTGTAAATTGTTGTCTGTGTGGAATCGGGATATATCAGAAGAGAGTTGATGGCATGTGGGGTGAACAAATTAGAAAGAAAAGTATAAATGGTGCCAGGTGGGTTTCGCTCATAAGGCCATTAGTAATAAGTGATAGGAGTACAATTAGGCCATTCGGCTCAACAAGTCTACTCCGCCATTCATTCATGGCTGATCTAACTCTCCCTCATAACCCCATTCTCCTGCCTTTTCCTCATAACCGCTGACACCTGTACTAATCAAGAATCTGATTAGTACAATTGCTGATCTATCTATGCCTTAAAAATATCCACTGACTTGGCCTCTGCAGCCTTCTGTGGCAAAGAATTCCACAGATTTACCAACCTCTGACTAATGACATTTTTCCTCATCTCCTTCCTAAAAGAACGCCCTTTAATTCTGAGGCTATCTCTAGTCACAGACTCTAACCAAGCCTTTCACTCATCTGTATGTTTCAATGAGCTCTCCCCTCATTCTTCTAAACTCCAGCGAGTACAAGCCCAGTGCCAACAAAAGCTCATCATAGATATAGGTCGGAAGAGGAAGGAGGTTCTGCAACAAGAATTTACGGAATTGGGTAGAAGACTGAAAAGCTGGACCTGCAGGGTAGTGATCTCAGGATTGCTTCCAGTGCCTCGTGGTAGTATAGGAATAGGACAATAGACAATAGGTGCAGGAGTAGGCCATTCGGCCCTTCGAGCTAGCACCACCATTCAATGTGATCATGGCTGATCATCCCCATTTAGTACCCTGTTGCTGCCTTCTCCACATACCCCTTGACTCCGCTATTTTTAAGAGCCCCATCTAGCTCTCTCTTGAAAGCATCCAGAGAACTTGCCTCCACCGCCCTCTGAGGCAGAGAATTCCACAGATTCACCACTCTCTGTGAGAAAAAGTGTTTCCTCGTCTCTGTTCTAAATGGCTTATTCCTTATTCTTAAACTGTGGCCCCGGGTTCTGGACTCCCCCAACATTGGGAACATGTTTCCTGCCTCTAGCGTGTCCAAATCCTTAACAATCTCTATTTATTGGGGAAGATTGGGGAAATTAATGTGTGGCTGAGGAGTTGGTGCAGGGGGCCAGGATTCAGATTTCTGGATAATTGGGATATTTTCTGGGGCAGGGATGATCTGTATTAAAGGGACGGGTTGCAGGGGGGCCGACATCCTAGTGGGAAGGTTTGCTAATGCTACAAGGGAGGATTTAAACTAGATTGGCAGGGGGGTGGGATCTCCTGCAGGACAGAGGCAGGTGAGAGGCTAGTGGTATGGTGGGTGGTGTGGGAAAGGTGAGTGGGCAGAATAGACAGGTGAAAGGCAGAGAGCGAGGAAGGAGGGTTGATTTAAACTGCACGTATTTTAATGCAAGGGGCCTGACGGGTAAGGCAGAAGAGCTTAGGGCATGGATAGGTACGAGGGACCGGGATGTTGTAGCCATGACTGAAACCAGGTTAAGGGAGGGGCAGGACTGGCAGCTCAATGGTCCAGGGTGCAGGAGCTTCAGGAGAGACAGGGGTGAGGGAAAAAGAGGGGGGGGGGGGGGGAGGGTTGCATTGTTGGTTGAGGAGGATGTCACGGCTGTGTTCAGAAGTGACATTAGAAACATAGAAACATAGAAATTAGGTGCAGGAGCAGGCCATTCGGCCCTTCGAGCCTGCACCGCCATTCAATATGATCATGGCTGATCATCCAACTCAATATCCTGTACCTGCCTTCTCTCCATACCCTCTGATCCCTTCAGCCACAAGGGCCACATCCAACTCCCTCTTAAATATGGCCAACGAACTGGCCTCAACTACCTTATGTGGCAGAGAATTCCACAGATTCACCACTCTCTGTGTGAAAAACGATTTTCTCATCTCGGTCCTAAAAGACTTCCCCCTTACCCTTAAACTGTGACCCCTTGTCCTGGACTTCCCCAACATCGGGAACAATCTTCCTGCATCTAGCCTGTCCAACCCCTTAAGAATTAAGAATTACGGACGGTTCGTCCAGTGATGCTATACGGGTGGAGCTGAGGAACAAGAAAGGGATGATCACCTGTTGGGGGTGTATTACAGTCCCCCAAATAGTGAATGGGAATTAGAAGAACAAATGTGCAGACAGCTGAAGGTCAAATAAGGTTGTTGTAGTAGGGGATTTTAACTTTCCCAATACAGACTGGGAAAATCATAGCGTGAAGGGTTTAGATGGGGTGCAATTCCTCAAAAGTGTTCAGGAGAATTTTCTTAAGCAGTATGTGGTGGCCCCCAACATGTGAGAGGGCAACACTGGACCTAGTATTGGGAAATAGGGAAGGACAAGTTAATGAAGTGTGTGTGGAGGAGCCTTTTGGGACCAGTGACCACAGTTCGATTAGGTTTAAGATAGTTATGGATAGTTATGGATAGTTCGATTAGGTTTAAGATAGTTATGGACAGTCAGAACCGTCGGACCCTCCTGACAGTCAGAACCGTCGGACCCTTACCCCGGTCGCCTCCCTCGCTCTTGGATGGGGTCCAGAAACATTACGATAATGGGCGAGTGCCCAGATTGGGAACGTGCGCCGGGAGTACCTAGATCATAAATGGTCCATGTGGGTCCAGAATGCAGATAAAATATTAGAGAGTCCGGGACCCGTAGGACAGAAGTATTGGGAGGAAGCCAAGAAAAGTCAAGCAAAACAAGCCTCAAAGCTTTTTAAGGCTACAGCAATAGCCAGTGATAGGAGTGAGTTATGGGAGAAAGAAATTGAGAAATCAAAGTTAAAAAACAAGCCTTAAAACAAGTAGTGAGTAAGTTACTTGAAAAGGTAGCAGGGGAGGAACAGAAGAATCAGCTACATCTGATGCACCTGAATTAATTTCAAACGCAGTTTCAACAGTCTTATCAGGAAAAGGAGAGAACATTCAGAATTTGCGAGACTGGTAAGCAGGAGACTGCAGCAGCAGCAGGAAATGCACAAACCTGCAGGCAGCAATACAAGCCCTCCACCATGTAGGAAGGGAAGATATGTATAAACCAGCTGATCATGTCAAGTGCCAATTGAGAAGTTTAGTACGGGCTTGGGAAAAGGAGGTTAGAGAAATTGCAAAGTTTAATATGAAGGAGGGAAGAATGAATCCTATTAAAACCCAGGACAGAGGACCAGTGTGGGAAAATGAGGGAAGGAGAAGAGGAAGAGGTGGCAATGGTTACTGGGGTCCACTATCCCCCGTACAGATCCCTGGCAGGGAGGGAAGAAAACCAATATCAGAGAACCGATTGGTATAAGTGTCTGAGATATCAGAGTCAGTGTTACAATTGTGGTTGAGAGGTAGACTGCGTTGGAGAGTGTCGAGCACCTCACTCGAGTGTGCGAGAGCAGGGGCTAGGCACAGAACATCAACATTTATCACTGGATGGACCCGGATTGGTGGAGTTTTGTCTGATGTGGGATTGTTTCACTTTTAACATGTTGAATAATTAGTTGATCAACAACTTCCAGCATTCCTCTGCTTTAAAGTGTTAAAGTCAAATGCTTTCATTAAAGTTTGTATGATTTTGTTCTTGTATTGTTAACTGCTTAACCCCTTAAAGAGGTAATCTTGCTTTAAGAAGTTGTGTGAGTTGCTTGTGAGCCCCATCCGTCTTTTTGTTTGCTTTATTCTTTGGATTATGTGTTGGAAGTTTTCACAGTGGAAATTAACTTTATTCTAAGCTTTCCAGTTAGTTTGAAGATTCTAAAGAAAGAGAAGTGCAAACATCGAGTTATGTTTTGTCCTATTTTTTTCTATATAAATATATATATATATATATGTGTGTGTGCGTGTATAAACACAGACACACACACACACTTTTTTTCCTTGGAAATTAATTAGAGAAAAACCAGCATTCCACACTGGCCATGTGGAATCGAGGTGAAGGTGTTGGAAATGTGAGTGTCTATATTCTGGATATGAGATGCCCTCATTTCAGTAAGAAATTGGCATTTGGGGATATTGGTTATTAGGGTATATTTAAATTGGGAATTTGAAATTGGTATTACTAGATTCAGAAGGGAATACACAGGGAAATTGAGCAGAGGAGCAAGTGGTCAAAGTTCTAGAAAGCCATGCGAAAACCATGAATCAGATCATAAGGGAGAAGAATAAAGATAACGAGCTCCAGCAAAACAGGACCCTGTGTAGTGTCTATGGGAATTGGATGCTAGAACAACTGAGAGAAAATCTTGAGTAGGTTAGCCAAGGAAGAGTTGCCTCTTGGATTAGTGATGAACAATTGGATAATTTAACCAATAGGAAAATGCACTCAGGGATATCAGGGTGTCAGTTCCGCAGATTACTGGTAATTAAAGTCTGGTTCAAGGAAGGTTGTGGGGGGGCTACCACTAAAACTTTGGGAATAATACTGGGACTCCCAATCATCCCTCCAGATAAACGTGAGCTGGAAGTTTACCAGGTAGAAAATATAGGCATTATTAGGGAAGGGATATGGATAGGACATGGAGATGTTCTGCCTTATGCCATAGAAAAGACAGAAGGATTAGTAGGTACAGCCCTGACTAAATGCCAACATGCTGACAGGATTGTTGTCTGTCCATGAACAAGCTATATGTGGATTTGAGGCAAAGGCAGATTTGAATTGTACAATGGAAGCTAGGGCATTGAGGGTCGACATCTCCAAAGTTGCATATAGTGGAAAAGGGGAATACTGTATAACCACTTCTTTAAAGGAATATCAGTACAGTGCTCAGACATGTCCTATTACCAATACGACCTTCTTATTAACCCGCAAATATCCACCAGATTTGGTAAAATCGAGTTGATTGATATATCCAAATGTAAAGAAATCACCATGAAAGTAACTGAGAGAATAAGAGAACATTTAGGCAAATACTTCTAAAATATATATTACTGAAGTTAGGCTCCTGCCTGAGAATTTATAATGGATTAAGAAACATTAATTAATGCCCACATGTTTAAGAAAGAACAACCTGCGTCATCCTGGCGACAACCTATGACAGCACCTAAGACAGGAGAAGACAAGCTACGTAAAGCACACAGTCGCAGAAAAGCTTTGAACATTTCAAAATCGAGCGGCGACCAGAAAAACGTTACGACTCTTTAGGCGACTTGAGGAGACTACTCGCGACCATACAGGTGTCACCCCGCGACCATGTTAAAACAGCCTAGTCACCTGTAGTCGCCGAAACAAATCACTTAAGTGGGACAGGCCCTTAACAATCATAGAGAATCTCCTGAGAGAATTTGAGTAAAACCCCTCTGGTGTTGGGGCAGGGGTGGGAAATGACTGGTGGGATTCCAGATAAGATACACACAAGCTTAAGATGTTGCAACACCATCAAAGAATTTTGAAATCAGAGGAAGGTTGGAAGATGAGGCAAGATTTACAAATTCAAATGGGATGATTTTTTTTCGAGCAGGTTTGAAGGAAAAGAGGAACAACATGTCAGAGAGAAAAAGTGGGGCAAGCAAGGTGGTAGATGCATGGAAAATGAGAGGGGCAGATATGTCATATTCCTGAGAAGTCACTAACAAATAAATCAACACATTTATAACAAAGCAGCTCTTGTTTTTGTGGGAGAGAAACCAAAATGAAAGATTAAGGCCTGCAGAATTAAAATTGCCAAGGTTTAAAAGAATGGAATGGAGAGAATTAATCCAAGATGGAATCCAACGATAACATTCATGGAAAGTTAAAAGCTTGAAATGCTATGAGAGTGGGAGGTGGCGAGGAGTGGAAACCGAAGTAGCAGTGAGGAGGGGCGAGGGAAGAGATGGTGACGGAGAGCAGTGGGCGAGTGTGGGGGAGGGTGGTGGACAATGAAAAGAAGAGGATACATTGGAAAGAAAAATAAATGCTGTAAGAGAGTTAGAGAAGAAAGCAAGCTTGTGCGACATACTTTTTTTAATTGAAATTTGCCACTGATCATGTCCAAACCATTTTAAAAGGGATTCCACGCAGTAAGATTAACGTTCAAGATGAATGTGGATGAGAAATACCATTCCACTCTTATTATATCATCCTACCAGGATAACAATAAACCCACATTGCAACATTAGTTACTTTTTCCTGAAAAAACATTTGGTCTTTTCATCTTGCATCAATGCTCCCATGCTGTTCTATGAGGGGCTAAAGAGCAGAGGGATCAAAAAACAAGAGGGCAAAGGTTTAGTGGGAACACAAAACACTGCAGATGCTGGGATCTGGAGCAAAGAACGTACTGCAGTAAAAACGCAGTGGGTCGAGCAGCATCTGTGGTGGGGGGGGGGGGGGGGGGGGGGGGGGGGGGGGGGGGGGAAGAGGGAATGGTCAATGGTTTTGACAGGGTCAAGGCCCTGCATTCATTGTGGGCCGAAGAGCTTGCTCCTGTGTTGCACTGTTCTTAAGGACAGAGACTGTGGAGAGGGAAGTTAGCCATTATAAAGGTAAGAGCTTTAAGGGAAGAGATAGGAGTTTTAAAGGGAATCTGAGGGGTATTTATAGTGTGCTGATATGTGGAACAAGCTGCCAGAGGTGGTAAGGGTGGCACCAGGTACAATTACTGTTTAAGAAGCATTACGATAGACACAGACATTGAGACTGACATAGGCAAGGTTTAGAAGGAAAAGAACTCCAAGGGCAAATGGGATTAGGGTAGGTGGGGCAAAAAAGGTCAGCATGGGGCAAAGGGCCTATTTCTAAGTTGCTCTGACTCCAAATTGTACTGGTATTCTTCAGTTCCTATTCAACACTGATGTTCAACTGTGATGTTCTGTCACCACTTGTCCCTGGTGCTACCACTTAATTTTAGCATTAGAGATCAGCCTTGAGATTCTGATTATTGTTATCCACAACCTCCCAGAATCGCATGTACAAAATGGGATTTTGTAATCAAAGTGGCATTTAATCAGAATACACAAGTATTAAAACAGCATCCTCAGACTTGTGCTCTCTCCTGTTTTGGTCATATGTTTCAACATTCCAGTTGCATTGCTACAGCGTTTGCCAAACCTACTAATAGCTGGCAATCTATTTCAACAATGCTTACTTAGTCCATTCAAAATGCAAGCTGCACATTAGTGTCTTCTTTTATTAATCCCATCATTACAGCTGACAGACATCTTTCACCAAGCATTTAAAAAGGCTGTTCTGATATTACATTTTTTGACTCTTAATATCCCCCTTGAGACTTTATGCAAAAAAAAAAATCCCAATTAAACATTATCTCAATGTACATTATCCATTTTTATTTCTAATAGCCATAGGTTGAAATGTTTCAAGGTGGTTCTTAAATTGTTTTTGAAATTTTCTTGGCTACACTTACAGAACTTAATCATACCCAGGTTCTACCTTGTGGCTTCTTTAAGCTTAAGCAGCAGCCCATTTGACATATTAATTTTTAAACATAGGATATAAATGAGTCTGTGGTCACATGTACCATATGCTGCAGTATCTGCTACATTTAGTTTAGTTTAGAGACACCGCAAGAAAACAGGCCCTTCAGACAGACCCAGAGACAAATGTACCAGTGGCCTTTTCCCAGTTCCAATATATCCTTTGTCAGTCTTTTCCCACTCAGGAGGCTGAGGGTTCAAATCTAAACTCGAGTTTTAAACATCCAATTCAAGTTGATGTTTCTTTGCAGTACCAAGGGAGTTGACATTATTTAGATGAAATATTTAAACTGCATCTCGCGTGTATTTTAATGTTAGTTTAGTTTAGAGAACTACTTTAGGAAAGGCTCTCCGGCCCACTGACCAGTGATCCCTGTCCACCAGCACTATCCTACAAACACTAGGTGAAATGTACACTTGTACCAAGCCAATTAGCCTACAAATCTGCAGGCAGGTGGGACTGTGTAGATGGGACATGTTAGTTGGTGTGGACAAGCTGGCCGAAAGGCCTGTTTCCATGCTGTATAAGGCTATGAGGCAGGAATATCATCACCAGTGAAATAGTCATTCCGAAAGCCACAGTGATAACAATGTTTTAAGCGAGTGCATTTTAAAGTGATAACTTGAAACTTTCCATAATTAGGAAATGCTTCCATGGTAATTGATAAAGAATTATCCTCCTAAGACACAGGTTGAACCAAGCAGAAATTTGTAAAGCTTGTTCATAATCTGTTGAATGATGGCAGGCAAAAATGATTCAAGTCCAGAGATTGTGAAATTGACAGATGCTTAATATATTTTTGTAATAAGGGGAATATTAAAACAGAATTTGGAAAGAAAATACCCATTTGTCAAAGTCAAGAATTGAGAAAGACAGAACTGGAAAGAACTGTTGCCTTTCTCACTTGGGAAGCTGAGAAACAGAAGCATTAGTGTGGTCCAGAACTGTACTCCTAGAAACTCAGGGAAATAGCTGTAACAAAATAAAATTCGGCAATGCAGTTGCTGAAAGATATTTTCAATAACATTATATTTAGCAGTTGCAATGACAGATTTACTGTGCCACATGCAGAAGTGGAACCACAGAATTTTGTAATACTCTTGGAGCACTGTGTCTCTGCCAGTTCTTTGCTGATACAATGAAAAACCATTATGAAGACATTATAGAGCTTCAGGCTATAGCTGAATTGTAAATTCCACGTTGCAATATTCTATAGGTGATCTTCAATCTTATTTTTAAATTTGGCATCAAACATTTTGCTTTGGCAGGGAGTAGGAGTGGGCAGGCTACTGATTGCTAAACCAAACACCTGATTTTTCTTCACTTCCCTCCCAAAATTAACCCATAGTGCCATTTGAACAAAACCACCAAATGAATGTTGTTGCCTCGATTCCATTGAAGGATGTTAGCAGAGCCCATCTTCCAAAGAATTGTTGCTAACATAATAGTAAAAATCCATATCTATCCAACTCATAGATTCCATCTTGGATGCAGGTGGGAAAATGAAATAAAAAGGCAAAGCCATGATTCTCAACTGCACCATGGTCTGCTAAATCCAATTCTGAACAGTTAACCAATGGAGCAGAATGATGAAGAGATTTGCACAAACCATTTTGGTCCTAAACATTCTAATAGGTCAATTAATAATTGTTCCTTTTCAAATTTTTATACAGTATTTTTCAGTCTCTAGAAAGTGAAGTGAACCTTTCGGTGATGATGCCTTTGATCCAAGGTCAATGTGATATCATCAGTTACAGTAAGAGTTGAACCAACGCACAGTGGTGTCTCATGGTGCTAGAAGTGTGGGTTCAATTCCAACATCAGGTGTTGTCAGTGGCAGTTTTGCACACCTAAGTTACTTACGGGTGCTCAAGTTTCCACCCATGTCCCACAGGCATGTGGGTTGGTAGCTAATTTGTTACTATGAATTGTCCCATTGAGTCAGTTGTACAATATCAGAATGTAGGGAGAGAAAACACAATGGGCTTAACATAGGATTTGTATAAATGGTGGTTGATGGTCAGCATGAATTACTTGGGCTCAATGGCCTGTTTCCATGCCGTATCTCTTTATGAATCTATAAAAGAGATTTACAACTACTCCTTATAGAACATAAAACTTATACAGATATGGACATAAATGGCCGCGTCTGAACAGACAATCTTAATCCCCAAAATAAAGATGTTCTAATTTAGATGATTTCTCAGTATCAATTCTAACTTGCATGTGTTACACAATGGAATTGGAGCCAAGCACTTTGAATGATGGGAATTTCTATATTAAAATTACCTACCTTATAGAATTCTCCAAAGTGGGACAAAAGGACTTGATTAACAAGAATCACTGCATCTGAACAAAAACACTTCAATAGCGGGAATTAAAACAAATAATGAGATGATGTGGAATGGAGGTGGAATTGTTTGACTCAAGTCTTCTTAAATACCAATTTCAACAATCTGAAAGCCTTTGAATTAAACTTTGTCACAAAACACTTCTTTGAATTCATATTGAGGATAATTAAGGGGGGGAGACTGCAGGGAGCAGTGGTAGGCAAAGTGTGCATGTGCATGTGTGTGTGTAAATGAAGGGAAGGGGCAGAGAAAAAAGAGGTAAAGAGAGAAGGTGTGTTGAACTGCCTCTCCTTTGTGGGGCTGCACAGTGGCGCAGCAGGTAGAGTTGTTGCCTTACAGTACCGGAGGCCCATGTTCGATCCTGACTGTGGTGCTGTCAGTACAGAGTTTGTATGCTCTCCTTTGAAACGTGTTGGAAATTCAGTGCCGACCAGAAAGACGCTACGACTCTTTGGAGCTCTCATGACCATAGGAGACAGTGGTCGTGCGAGGGTTGAAAATTTCGGCCACCTATCACGGGTGCCGGCAGTCGCCTGTAAAGGTCACGAAAGTGGGACATGCCCTTTAGCCTTGAATAACCAAGGTCAAAAGAGAACAATAGACAATAGGTGCAGGAGTAGGCCATTCCGCCCGAGCCAACACCGCCATTCAATGTGATCATGGCTGACCATCCCCAATCAGTACCCCGTTCCTGCCTTCTCCCCATATCGCCTGATTCTGCTATCTTTAAGAGCCCTATCTAGCTCTCTCTCGAAAGCATCCGGAGGACCTGCCTCCACCGCCCTCTGAGGCAGAGAATTCCACAGACTCAACACTCTCTGTGAGAAAAAATGTTTCCTTGTCTCCGTTCTAAATGGCTTACTCTTTATTCTTAAACTGTGGCCCCTGGTTCTGCACTCCCCCAACATCGGGAACATGTTTCCTGCCTTTAGCTTGTCCAAACCCTTAACAATCTTATATGTTTCAATGAGATTACCTCCCATCCTTCTAAACTCCAGTGTTATAGCCCAGCTGCTCCATTATCTCAGCATATGACAGTCCCGCCATCCCGGGAATTAACCTTGTAAACCTACGCTGAACTCCCTCTATAGCAAGAATGTCCTTCCTCAAATTAGGGGACCAAAACTGCACACAATACTCCAGGTGTGATTTCACTAGGGCGCTGTACAACAGCAGAAGGACCTCTTTGCTCCTATATTTGATCCCTCTTGATTTAAAGGCCAAAATGCCATCTGCTTTCTTCACTGCCTGCTGTACCTGCATGTTAACTGTCATAGACTGATGAACATGGACCCACAGATCCCATTGTACTTCCCCTTTTCCCAACTTGACGCCACTTAGATAGTAATCTGCCTTCCTGTTTTTGCTACCAAAGAGGATAACCACACATTTATCCGCATTAAACTTCATCTGCCATGCATCTGCCCACTCCCCCAACCTGTCCAAGTTACCCTGCATTCTCATAGCATCCTCCTCACCGTTCACACTGCCATCCAGCTTTGTGTCATCTGTAAATTTGCTAATGTTACTTTGAAATCATCCAAATCATTGATGTATATTGTAAATAGCTGCGGTCCCAGCACCGAGCCTTGCGATACCCCACTAGTCACTGCCTGCCATTCTGAAAGGGACCCATTAATCCCTACTCTTTGTTTCCTGTCTGCCAAGCACTTCTCTATCCATGTCAGCACTCTACCCCCAATACCATGTGCGCTAATTGTGCCCACTAAACTCCGATATGGGACCTTATCAAATGCTTTCTGAAAGTCTAGGTACACTACATCCACTGGCTCTCTCTTATCCATTTTCCTAGTTACATCTTCAAAAAATTCCAGAAGATTAGTCAAGCATCATTTCCCCTTCGTAAATCCATGCTGACTCGGACCAATCCTGTTACTGCTATCCAAATGTGTGGCTATTTCATCTTTTATAATTGACTCCAGCATCTTCACCACCACCGATGTCAGGTTAACTGGTCTATAATTCCGTTTTCTCTCTCCTGCCTTTCTTAAAAAGTGGGATAACATTAGCTACCCTCCAATCCACAGGAACTGATCCTGATTCTATAGAACATTGGAAAATTATCACCAATGCATCCACGATTTCTAGAGCCACTTCCTTAAGTACCCTGGGATGCAGACCATCAGGCCCTGGGGATTTATCAGCCTTCAGTCCCATCAGTCTATCCAACACCATTTCCTGCCTAATGTGGATTTCCTTCAGTTCCTCTGTCACCCCAGATCCTCTGGCCACTACTATATCAGGAAGATTGTTTGTGTCCTCCTTAGTGAAGACAGATCCAAAGTACCTGTTCAACTCATCTGCCATGTCCTTGTTCCCCATAATAAATTCACATTTTTTGGTCTTCAAGGGTCCAACTTTGGTCTTAACTAATTTTTTCCTCTTCACATACCTAAAGAAGCTTTTACTATCCTGCTTTATATTATTGGCTAGCTTACCTTTGTACCTCATCTTTTCTCCCCATATTGTCTATTTGGTTATCTTCTATTGTTCTTTAAACATTACCCAATCCTCTTGCTTCCCGCTCATCTTTGCTTCGTTGTACTTCTTCGCTTTAATTTTTATACTGTCCCTGACGTCCCTTGTCAGCCATGGTTGCCCCTTTCTCCCCTTGGAATCTTTCTTCTTCCTAGGAATGAACTGATCCTGCACCTTCTGTATTATTCCTAGATATACCTGCCATTTTGTTCTACTGTCTTCCCTGCTAGTGTATCTTTCCAGTCAACTTCGGCCAGCTCCTCCCTTGTGGCCCCATAGTCCCCTTTATTCAACTGCAACACTGACACCTCCGATCTACTCGTCTCCCTCTCCAATTGTAGATTAAACCTGACCATGTTATGGTCACTACCTCCTAAAGGCTCATTAACCTCGAGGTCCTTTATCAAATCCGGTTCATTACATAACACTAAATCCAGAATTGCCTTCTCCCTGGTAGGCTCCAAAACAAGCTGTTCTAAGAATCCATCACAAAAGCACTCCACAAAGTCCCTTTCTTGGGGTCCAGTACCAACCTGATTTTCCCAGTCTACCTGCATGTTGAAATCTCCCATAACAACCACAGCATTACTTTTGCTACATGCCAATTTTAACTCCCGATTCAACTTGCACCCTATTAGAACATTAGAATCACTGTCTGGACTCACTTCTGAAACACATTCTGATCAAATTGAAAAATCAAATTATTTTCTTACTTCCACCCACATCTATGCTAGAAAATCCACCCTAAGCAGAATGTAGTTTAATTGGTAGGCAACAGAATTGCAGGCAATGGAAGTGTGTTTGGACTTGACTGAAAACTAAATTGTTAAAGCAACATTTAACCACAATAATGTTTTGGTTTAGCAGTGAAACTCTAAGTTAAACAATGTTTTACAAGTTTCCCCACCAAACATTGTATTTCTTCTTTTAAAGCATATTTGTATCAACTTCACAGATGGATTTATAACTAAAATTACTTGACCTTTCACATGCACCAGTGCGATTCCCCGAAAATTTCCAACCTTTATTTGGTTCTCAGGAACCCACTGTCCAATTCACCTCTACCCCATTGCAGACATTGGACTCTGTCTGTGGAACTGATGCACTGCATTGCCGAGAACTATATTCTGCACTCTGTATCTTCCCCTTTGCTCTATCTATTATAGTTGAGTTGGTCGAGATTGTATGTATAGGATATCTGATTTGTTTGAACAACAAGCAAACAAAGCTTTTTCACTGTGCCTCGGAACATGTGAACCTAAATCTACAATCCTCTTCAAACATACCTTTAAAATTAAAACTTTGCAGAAGTCAAGGCTCCTAGAATTTTGCACACATGACTGGACATCTTTTATGTTTGTGCTTTAAATGCCAATGCATATTGGCTAGTGCAGAACAACACATCACATTGTTTTGAATCTGCATCATTAGATTTCCATTGATCTTCCTGTTGGATGTCACACTTGAAACTTAACACAGAACTTGATTGCTGGCTTACAGTAATTACTTCAGTTCAGTTTAGTTTATTGTCACGTGTACCGAGGTACAGTGAAAAGCTTTGGTTGCGTGCTAACCAGTCAGCGGAAAGACAATACAATCGAGCCATTTGGTGTATATATTTACAGTGTATAGATACATGATAAGGGAATAACGTTTAGTGCAAAATAAACGCAGTAAAATCCGATCAAAGATAGTCCGACGGTCAACAATGAGGTAGATAGTAGTTCAGGACTGCTCTTTGGTTGTGGTAGGATGATTCAGGTGAATGATGATAACATTTTGCTCGATGAGCACTGAGCTTCAATGGCAAACATTTCTCTGAAAGTTGCTATCATTAGTTTAGTTTAGTTTATTGTCTAACCAAATCAAATTGTCCATTGTCTGTACCGAGGTATTGTTTTTTTGGTTGTGTGCTGTCCAGTCAGCAGAAAGATTACGTATGGTTACAATCAAGCCATCCACAGTGTACAGATGCAAAATAAAGGGGATAATGTTTCGCGCAAAATAAAGTCCAAATAAAGATAGTCTGAGGGTCTCCAATGATGTAGTTGGTAGGTCATGACTTCTCTCGTTGGCGACAGAATGGCTCTGTTGCCCAATAACAGCTGGGTAGAGGCAGAGGTGCAGCAGTATATTAAGATGACTGGAATTTTCATCTTATGGACAACATTTGCTCCCATCTCACTGTATAGATTTGGGGACATTGAAGGGGTGAGAAGGAGAAACGATTGGCCCTGGTATTCCCTGGTGGGAGAATCTAGGACCAGAGGTCACAGCCTCAGAATTAAAGGGCGCTCTTTTGGAAAGGAGCTGAGGAGGAACTTCTTTTGTCAGAGGGTAGTTAATCTGTGGAACTCATTGCCACAGAGGGCTGTGTTGGTCAAGTCAGTGGATATTTTTAAGGCGGAGTTAGACAAATTCTTGATTTGAATGGGTGTCAAGGGTTATGGGGAGAAGGCAGGAAAATGGGTCTAGGAGACAGAGATCAGCCATGATTGAATGCGGAATAGACCCGAATGGCCTAATTCTACTCCTATAACTTGTGAATCTGTGGGATAGATCAGACAGAAACTGACCACTTCCCTCTCTATATTATTAACCGATTTATTTATAATATTAGAAACATAGAAAAATAGGTGCAGGAGGAGGCCATTCGCCCCTCAATGGCCGATCATCTAAAATCAGTACCCCGTTCCTGCTTTTTTTCCCCATATCCCTTGATTCCTTTAGCCCTAAGAGCTACTGTAAATGTAACTCTCTTGAAAACATCTCACTGTATAATCCTCTTAAAATGATGATATAATTATTCTTCCCTGCCAAACGCTTTGGATACCTTGATGCAGACTTTGCCCATGTCTCACACTGAAATTCTGGCATTTACTCATGCAAGTTTTATTAATTCTGGGAATCCTGAGTCAATGCAAAAGTTTAGTTTAGTTTAAAGATACAGCATGGAAACAGGGCCTTCAGCGCGCAGAGTACACGCTGACCATCGATCACTCGTTCACACTCGTCCCCACTTTTGCTTCCACTCCCGACACACTAAAGACAATTTACAGAGGCCAAGTAGCTTACAAATCCACACATCTTTGAGTTGTGGGAGGAAACCAGAGCTCCTGGGGGAAACCCACATGCTCACAGGGAGAAGGTGCAAACTACATACAGACAGCAACCATGGTCAGGATCGGACCTGGGACTCTGGCACTGTGAGGCAACCTGTGCCACTGTGTTGCCCCTATCCTAAACCTGATGGCTGCACTCCATTTCAATGTCGAGCTGCTGGACTCGGTATGGCAAGCAACAGTTGAAGAAATTCCCGAGCATTTACATTGGAGAATCCCGCAACTAATGTTATTGGAGACCAACACCATTCTGGCCACACACTCATCTCACCACTGCCATCAGGAAGACGATACAGGAGCCTGAGAACTGTAACGTCCAGGTTCAGGAACAGCTTATTCCTTACTACCATCAGGCTATTAAACACTAAATCCTCATAAGCTATGGACTACAATAGACTACAATAGACTATTATTATTATTATTATTATTATTATTATTATTATTTCACCATTATTGTTTGTTTTTTTGAGTTTTGTTATATTATTTATTATGATTACATATTCTGCTGTGCTGCAGCATGTAAGAATTTCATTGTTCTATCTGGGACATATGATAATAAAACACTCTTGGCTCTAAATGGTTTAATTGTAATCATGGATTGCCTTTATATGACTGGTTAGCACACAACAAAAGCTTTTACTGTACCTCTATATGCGACAATAAACTAAACTGAACTGAAACTGAAGAATGTTGATTGACACAGTTTCCAGAATAAATCAGGGGCTTGCTATACTTGTGTGAATCAAGTATAAACTTTGCTGACTTTCAGATAGTGTTAAAGTAACATTGTATGGTTTATTCATAATTTACATTATATTATATTGTGTTGAACTTAATTCACATTGATTTGCTGGGGCATTTCTTAACTTGAATGATTGAATTTTAAGGCTGATTATATTCCTTATTAATCAATGACTTAAGGGCCCGTCCCACTAACGCGACTTTTCAGCGACTGTCTTCGAGCTTCAAGCTCGAGGGCACTCACCTGAAAAACCTCGAGCCGGATCGACCGTCAGCGATGAAACCGCGAGCCGGAACGAACGAACGAACGCACACGCACACACACACACAAATAACATGCCGACCTACTACGACTGACCTCGACTAAACCTATGAGTAAAAAAATATTGATTTTTTCCATGGCGACCTTTCTTTACTCGCGGGCATTTTTCAGCTTGCTGAAAAAAACGCCGTGGCCTAACTGAGGCCATGAGTACGTGGGGACTACTCTCGAGCATGAAGGAGAGTTACAAAGACCTCCTAGGACCTTGTGTCGACCATGCTGCGAGTATTAGTCGAGGGCAAACTCTTCTAAAGATGCGAATTAGGTCGTTGCAGTGGGACAGCCCCTTTAACAACCAACATACAGGAAACTGCTTTCTCGTGCATTCACTTTGTGATGTTTTAAAAAATAAAAATTAAATTTGGTTTGAACATTGGAAACCATAGTAATTTTAGATAGTACAATATATTTTACTAACATGATCATCATTGGCCTAATCTTGATTAGATGCTGTCGTTTTCCAATTAACATGAAATATTTAATTTCCTTGAATAATGAATTAAAGAAAAAGAAGAAAATAGTCAAAGCTCCAGATGCATTCATATCTACTTAGCGAAACAGGTGATAATGAAGAATCAATTTCTTCATACACAGCAAATTTCTGATAGCACAGCTATGTTACATCTCAAGCACAGTGACTTACAAGGAAGGCTCTCTTCACACGCATCCAACTAAGAGTTTTACAACGCGCAGTCGAAAATATTGGGGAAAGTATCACATCAATTCTTTCAGATGGTTCCACAGGCTTTGAGTGCTTGGCTGATATTATAATACTACCCCCAATTTGTCTGTCCATGCCAATAATCAGCTGACACCAGCAGAAGGAAACTGAGATGAGTTGGATTCCAGTGACTGTAGTTAAAAACAACTATGGCCTAATTTTACAACCAATACTCCAACCTCGCTGACAGGAAGGACAGGAAAGTCAAGATGTCAAATCTTACTAGTGTTTTTGTTACTAGCATAATCTCCAATGTACTCTTCTGGAAGTCAAGTTTACAAGAGGGCCGAGTATTTTAATACATTCCTTCCCACAAACTCCACCAATGATCTGGATACCATTGTTGCAAGTCTCTGAAAATATATGTGATCTTCATCGAAATGTATACCCGTAGTTGGTGCTAAGATAGAAAGTGAACTGCCTGATCAAGGTTACTGCAGTGGTTTATTTTGGAGTTCAACACAGTTTGCAACTGTACAACAACCTACTGCAAAGAGGTGGAACAAACTCTTATGGCCTCTATGATTCACTTGGATTCAATGTCAAGTTCAAAGTAGCTGAACATGTGATTCTCCAATTTCGAGTAACTGCTGCATTCCCTCCCCCACCCTAGTCATCCTACCAGTTCCACTGTTTGCATCCTTTTACCCCTCTCATTATCACACCTTGCCCAGTCAACAATGGGCCATTATGGGCTCCAATTTTTCAGAGGTCATTTGTTGCCGGCCCCGATTTGTTCTGGCCTTTACTCACCTACGGTTGAATTTCCACTCCCAAACCTTGACTTTCAGACTGAATGAGGGTTCCGACCCAAAACGGCATCTATTCTTTTTCTCCAATGTTGTTGCCTGACCTGCAGAGTTACTCCAGTATTTTGTGGTACAGTCCTGATTCACCAACCTACCTCAGTGCAGGCATTGGACTTTGTCTCTAGAACAGCTATGCTGCAATACTGAGAACTATATTCTGCAGTCAGTATCTTTCTCTTCACTCTACCTTTTGTCCTTGAGTTTGTGTTGACTGTATTCATGTGTAGCATTATTTGATTTGATGAGAACACATGCAAAACACGGCTTGTCATTGTACCGTGATACATGTGACAATAACAGACGTAAATCCTAATTCTACATCATTAATCGCATATTTTTTATTCTCATTATATTCTCACCGATTCAGCGTTGGATTCTGCCACTCACTTTCACACCAGAGTCAATTAACGGTGGCCAATTAATTTGGCTGACTGGATAGCATACAACAAAATGCTTTTCATGGTATCATGGTAAATTTGACAATAATCAAATAAACTAAGCTAGCAAGCAGCATGTCTTTGGAACATGGCAGGAACCCAGAGAGCTGGAGGAAACCCGCACCGTCACACGGAGAATGGCAACCACACAGACAGCAGCACAAGGTTTGGACTGCACATGGATCTCTGGCATAGCGAGGCTGCAGCAGCTCTACTAGCTGTGGCTTTTTATGTCTATCCTAGCTGTGCCACTGCTTGAAGATGTGTCTCGACCGAATGCGTCACCCATTCCTTCTCTCCCGAGATGCTGCGTGTCCCGCTGAGTTACTTCAGCATTTTGTGTCTACCTTCAATTTAAACCAGCATCTGCAGTTCTTTCCTACGCACTCCTTTTAATTATATTTATTGTCCAATGCAATGTCTGCAATGTGCAATATCATATGGGGAATTTAATATTTTGGTGGATTTTTTTTTAATTGGGAAATTATATGTAAGAAAAAAACAGCAAAGACGATCATTTTGAAACTAAATATTTTTGCAATTACAGTTTTTATAAACTGTAACAGAAGTAATAAAGAGTTAACCTACTCTTGGTGGCCCTGTAATATACCAAGAAAACATCATTGCAAAGAAGCAAAGGGCTAAATATCTGGTAAGATGAGTAAACGATGGACTGGCACCATCAATGTTTGGATCAGAAGCATTTAAATGAAGAGAGACTATTTCAACAAAGCAATCTCTTTGAACCAGTTACAAATTATGAAACCTGCCTGCTCCCATCTGGCACACGGTACAGAAGCTTGAAAGAACACACTTCCAAATGCAGGAACAGCTTCTTCCACTCTGTTCTTGGGCTTCTGAATTGTCCTTCCATAACCAAGACGCTGTCTGATTCATATCTACCCCGTTGAGGACATTGGACTTTGACTATGGAACTGATGCACCACAACATTGAGAGCAATATTCTGCACTCTGTATCTTCCCCTTTGCTCTATCTAGTGTACTGGAGTTTGACTCGATTGGATCTATGTATGGTATATCCGATCTGTTTGGATAGCATGCAAAACAAAGCTTTTCACTGTTACTCGGTACGCGGAACAATAATAAATCTAAACATGCTTATGAACATTTATGTTTCTATCCAAATGTAAACTACCTGTAAAAAGTTTTTTTTCTGTTTAGGTTCTCAACTTAACTGAATAATGGAGAATCTTCTAATTTAATCCACAACACCAAATATTTAAGTTGTGCCTGCTCGCATTTCTTCAATTTTTTGAGGATATAACTAGGAAAATGGACAAGGGAGAGCCAGTGGATGTAGTGTACCTGGACTTTCAGAAAGCATTTGATAAGATCCCATATTGGTGATTAGTGGGGAAAATGAGGGCACATGGTATTGGGGGTAGAGTGCTGACATGGATAGAAAATTGGTTGGCAGATAGGAAACAAAGAGTAGGGTTTAACGGGTCCCTTTCAGAATGGCAGGCAGTGACTAGTGGGGTACCGCAAGGCTCGGTGCTGGGACCGCAGCTATTTACAATATACATCAATGATTTAGATGAAGGGATTCAAAGTAATATTAGCAAATTTGCAGATGACACAAAGCTGGATGACAGTGTGAACGGTGAGGAGGATGCTATAAGAATGCAGGGTGACTTAGACAGGTTGGGTGAGTGGGCAGATACATGGCAGATGCCGTTTAATGTGGATAAATGTGAGGTTATCCACTTTGGTGGCAAAAACAGGAATGCAGATTATTATCTAAATGGTGTCTGGTTGGAAAAAGGGGAAGTACAACGGGATCTGGGAGTCCTTGTTCATCAGTCAATGAAAGTAAGCATGCAGGTACAGCAGGCAGTGAAGAAAGCGAATGGCACGTTTGCCTTCATAACAAGAGGAGTTGAGTATAGGAGCAAAGAGGTCCTTCTGCAGTTGTACAGGGCCCTCGTGAGACCACACCTGGAGTATTATGTGCAGTTTTGCTCCCCTAATTTGAGGAGGGACATTCTTGCTATTGAGGGAGTTCAGCGTAGGTTTACAAGGTTAATTCCCAGGATGGCGGGATTGTCATACGCTGAGAGAATGGAGTGGCTGGGCTTGTATACACTGGAGTTTAGAAGGATGAGAGGGGATCTTATTGAAACATAGAACATTATTAAGGGTTTGGACACGCTAGACGCAGGAAACATGTTCCCGATGTTGGGGGAGTCCAGAACCAGGGGCCACAGTTTAAGAATAAGGGATAAGCCATTTAGAACGGAGATGAGGAAACACTTTTTCACACAGAGAGTTGTAAGTCTGTGGAATTCTCTGCCTCAGAGGGCGGTGGAGGCCGGTTCTCTGGATACTTTCAAGCGAGAGCTCGATATGGCTTAAAGATAGAGGAGTCAGGGGATATGGGGAGAAGGCAGGAACGGGGTACTGATTGGGGATGATCAGCCATGATCACATTGAATGGCAGTGCTGGCTCGAAGGGCCGAATGGCCTACTTATGCACCTATTGTCTATTGTCTATTTAAGCACATATTTAGGACCAACAATTTTGTGTTACGTTCCATTTATTGGGCTGTGAAACTGAAAGTTACAGACCAAGATCTAGTTTTACATATTCCAACCATTTGTCAAATGCAAAGTGGATGATTAGTTCCTCACCCATCTCAGGCATTCAAGGATGGGATCAATTCTGCAACGGTCTAGGTGCAGTCCAGTGAAAACAACTCACATGCAGACAAGACCAGAAATACCATTTAATTTGTCTCTCAACTGCAAACAGTGGTTGAAGCGGGAGCTGGTCTTCAAGGCCCAGCTATCGTCCTGTGGCCAATAGCATCTATTGCTCCTTCTACTGCCAATTGGTCATATTGCAGGAGTGGTTCATCATTAGCTAACATTCTACAAGTAAATGAAGTTAATTGCAACCTTAAATAACTTTAAAAGGCAATAGTTCAATCTCCTCTTGTGTCAGGAAGAAATTCCGATCTCCATTCTATTGCATCGTGCTGCTTGACTCCCACTCTTCAGTCTTTTTTGTCTTCTGTTTACTTCTTGCATCATATTTTGCTAAACCACAAAAACATCTTCAAGCACTCAGACCTACCTCTGGTCTACTTCGGGTAGCATCTCAGATTGGTTTGGGAACAGCTCTACCCAAGACCACAAGAAATTGCAGAGAGTTGTAGAAGTAGCCCAGTCCATCACAAATACCAGACCGCCCACTGTTGACTCCATCTATACCTCATGCTGCCTTGGAAAAACAGCCAACTTAATCAAAGACTTGTCCCACCCCAGTCATTCCTTCTCCCTGCTCCCATCAGGCAAAAGGCACAGAAGCGTGAAAGTGTCACCCTCTTGCAGCATCAACCATAGACTGCACAGTGTTACAAAGAAAGTAACCGCAGGAAAAGTACTGTTTTTTTGTACATTTACTGGCAATCTTCCCTCAGCAAATTCCATGAAAATTCAGACCAAAAGTGGAGAAAATGAACAAAAGTAATTTGCTCATTGCATGCCCAGCGATAAAAGCTTTTCACACCAGCCTGCCATCCCCAGAGTAGTGAAGCACAAGGAGCAGAAGAGTAGCAGGCCCAGCTGCATCCAAGCAATTCAATGCAGCTCCTGTACTTACGCATTAGGCAGTGTGTGAATTGCCTCAAATACATCCTCAGTGTCGCTTGCTTCATCAGCCTGGTGGGTCGTCTGGTGCTGAACTACACAGTTGCTGGGTACAGTGACATTGATATCAAAAACAAGAATAGAGGAGGCCACATCGGACATCAACATGCCACCAAGATAAGCCACAAAATATTGGTATAACTCAGTGGAACGCAGCATCTTTGGACGCAAGGAATGGGTGACGTTTCGGGTTGAAACACTTCTTCAGGCCGAGAGTCAGGGGGAGGGAGACATAGAGATAAAAGAGGATGAACCTCAAGGAAAATGTAGAATAGATCATTGTTAGCTGAGGGGAAGGTGACAACGAGGCACACTGTCGGAGAACTAGGGTGGGGGGGTTGCAGAGAGAGAGAAAGCAAGGGTTAAGTGCCACCAACAGTTGGGAATCTCCATTTGGGTGGACCAGTATTAAAACAAACATATCCTGTAGAATACAAGGTCATGGTATTGTAGATTTTGAAACAGGATGGACAATACTTTCCCTTTAGGCATAAGAATGGAACAAGGAGGATTTCACCAGCACCTAATGTGAGTATCTGCCATGGCCAATAGGTAACGTTACACACATTCAAATAAAAAAAAATTATATTCCCTTTTTTCACTTGTTCTAATCACAATTATAATTCGGTGTGAAAAGAACAAATGAAAAAAGGGAATATATCTAAAAGTTACATATAGCTAACAGGTGATTAGGACTATCATTTACATCTTGCGGCTTAATCCACTATCTTGCTAAGATGTTCCTCACAACAGTGGTTACTGGCAATGCAGGAATTCCTCCTGGATATAAATTCCAGATGTTGAATCCAGAAGGCATCTCGCCGGGTCACATGGCCAGAAGGCTTCCTGATGGGCCACACGGCAGAATGTTTCCCACTGTGCTGCAGGGCCAGAAGGCTTCCAGACGGACCATGGCTGTGGACTGGGAACGCGGCCGGAGGCCTTTATCAAGGTGCCGCGGTCTCAATGCCTCCCGGATTGCCACATAGATGCCTGGGTCAGGGCCCAGCAGGGGTCTCGCAGGTCGGAGTCCTGGTCGGCGGAGCGACAGACGGAGCCCGCGGCTGGGGCCCGGGTCGGCACCACGGAGGCGTCGACAGCGGTGGCAGCGGTGAAGCCTTGCGACAATGGGGCCTCAGTAGGGTTGACGCCTTGCGGCGGTGGCAATGCCTCCCGGGTAGACCCGCGGTTGACGGTTAATGAGAGGGGGAGGGGAAGAAGAATGGAGGACCTGGCATGAAGGGACCCCCGTGAGGTGGGGGGGGAGGGGAGAACATTGGACAATTGGGGAGGGGGGGAGAACAAAGGGCAATGGGGACCCAGCATGGGGGAACAGCAGAGATGCCAACCCTAAATTTAGTTCACAGTAACATTCAACCCATTTGTCCGTAACAAATGGGGTTAAATGCATTTCTCTCCGTAACATACTCACGTTGGGGTTATTGCCGGCGGCTATGCGCCTGCGCACTGGTGCAGATCAGCGGGCTGCCGGCGGGCAGGTGCGGCACATGCGCACTTGGCAAGGTTGCCGGCGGGTCTGCGCCTGCGCACTGGGTGGGGGTGGGGGTGGGGGGGAGGCCCGGTGATGGGGCTGCCGCGAGCGGCCGGCTGGCGGCAAGAAAGTGCCGCTGATCGCGCGGGCCGGCGCCGCCCGGGCTCTGGGCCGGGCGTGGCTGCGAGCTGCCGGGCTGGCAAACCGGGGGCACATGGCGCCGGCGTTCACCACGGGAGGAACACCGGCGCGGCGGTGTTCCGTAACAGCATGTTTGGCTGCCGGAACACCGTAAAAAGGTTATTTCGCCGGGACAAAATACGGCGAATCCGGGATACTTGGCATCTCTGGAACAGCTGTGGGTGTGTATCCATTAGTGGGTCTCTGTGTTTTGCATATCCCACATCTGATTCAGAATTGATAAAACTTTACACTTATTTGGATGGATTACATTTTAATCTGTGCCTTTTCTTCAAAGCATAGTCTCTGTCTGTATTATTTTGGAGTAGAGTATAATTCTCTGAATTGGATCGGTAATAATCTATGCAAATTCAGCATCAGAATGGGTTATGACCTTCTTCAATAATTTTAGTTTAGAGATACAGCGCGAAAACAGGCCCTTCGGCACACTGGTTCCGCACTGACCATCGATCCCCGTGTATAAACAATATCCTACACACACTAGGGACAATTTATACTTATACCAAGCCAATTAACCTACACACCTGTACGTCTTTGGAGTGTGGGAGGAAACTGAAGTTCTCGGAGAAAACCCACGCAGATCACAGGGAGAACATACAAACTCCGTAAAGATAGCACCCATAGTCGGGATCGAACCCGCGTCTCCGGCGCTGCATTGGATGTAAGGCAGCAACTCTACCTGTGCCACCGTGACCGTCTTATAATATTTAATAGCTGCTAAATGGTCTTAAAACTTAAAAACAAACTAATTTACTTAGTTATCTGCAATATGGTGGCTAATGTTAGGTTGAAAATCATTGCATAATAATATGGACAAAGGTTTATGGTGTGAGAGAGGATAGAGCAAAAACAATTCGTCCCAGACTCTTATGAACACACCTCAATACAGTTTCAATGCTCATTTTAGGTTTGATGAAAACTTACTTTTCATTGAGGTCTTCAAGCCTCTGGCCATTGGGTGACAGGAAATTTGGACTCAAGTGGTCAGGCAATGGACTGCTTGGGCTGGCAGAGCCAGACAATGAGCTCTTGATATTCTGGATAGAATGCCTTCGACTTCTCCGTCGTTCTAAGCCACGTCGCTCATTCATACCAAGGCTTGATCTCCGTCTGTCTTTGTGCCCGCTTGTACTAACATCATCATCACCATCTTCATGTTTCAGAGTCATCTGTAATACATTCATTAAGGAAATTTGTTTTGGAAACTTAGCCAATATTTGTATTGTAAATCTGTGTGTGTAAACGTTTTTGTTATTTTTGTATTTCATTTTTAAAACTGATATTTATTTACCAACTTGACCTCCCCTACGGTGTTGTTTTGTTTAGTTTATTGTCACGTGTAACAATGCACAGTGAAAAGTTTGTGGTGGTGGTGGTGGTACCTGCAACTTGTCTCCTCAACCATTGAATTAGGTGTGGTGAAGCTGCTCCCACATTGCTAAACCAGTTTGAGTTAACAATATTGGTATGGAATGGTTTGTGACGTAGTCACCAAAAACATCTACCATTGTAGTGACTTGTCAGCCATGACCTTAAGAATTTGGTCAGAGTCAATTTTGGAATGATGGACAATATATTCCTTAACTCAAATAGTCTGCACTCTTACTGTCCACCTGTGGGCTTCCTTTGGATATTGTTCAACAGAATATGATGTTGCTGGAGAGAGTGCAGAAATGTTTCACCAAGATGTTGACTGGGTTAGTTATGGGGAGACAATGGTTAAGCTGAGCTTGTTTTCCCTGGAATGAGGCTGAGGGAAGACATTATGAGAAACGTAGATGGGGTATGTCGTCAAAATCAGTTTGAAGTTTGGAAATACATATTATTCTGGAAGATTCTGTTTCACTATTAAACAGGAAATAGATAGATATCCATTTTAACAGTTAACGCCACATTTAAAATAAGGAGATGTTTCAACCACCTGCAGAAGTAAAGAAAAATATTTTGAGTATGCACTCTTTCAATCATAACCTAGTCTTTCTTCCTTTAAAGGATGCTGTCTAAAATGCTGTACATTTCTAGAATCAGTGGTTATTTGATTTGTATTCCCCCACTGACAATGTAAATCACATTCCCTTTGTTTCCTTATCCTCGTATCCTTTACAACTAGGAGTTATATTTGATCCATAAGCTCGCCTGTCATCTTCCTTGTTGTTAAAACATTTAAGGGTCAGTGGCAACTATTAACCACCAATTACATATCAAATGTTCTTTCACAGTTGCATGCATCTTGCTCTAACTTTGTGTTACAGTGCAATTGATCAACACGTGACAAAGATAAAGGATTTGAGTTATCAGTTTTGAGGAAAATGAGGAAACCACTCAAGATTCCTTTAGTTGACTGCTCTCAAGTAACACCCAAGGTCATATCTATTTCAGCCTTGTTATCTTTAATTACAAATCTGTGTGTGCTTTTTTGACATTTATGACCTCCCACTTCTAAACTGATTCTTCAGGTGAGTTACTACTGGCAATTGCGGATTGCTCTTGTTCCATGACATTTTATCCCGCATCTCTTGTAATTTTTACTTTGATGTCTCTCATATGCCCGCAGCTAAGCTTGGGTCAAACTTATTCCTTATTCACATGAAGCTTACAGAGTAAGCAGCATATAAAATGATAAGTACAACGGAAAATACAAAATACAAAACAGCAAAATGGTGCAAGAATGTCGTTCATTTGGCCCATTCCAGCAGCATTGCATGTTTCAATTATGAGAGCAAAAGCTAAAGTTATCCACATACATCAGCACTGAACACCAATGCCAGCAAATTGTTCCATTCCTATAAGAAAGACTAGTCAATTACATTCCTGAATGGGGACTGCAGCTTCATTTTTCTACAGCTCAACATCGTCCTTCTGAAGCAAGTGCTTTATTTTAGTATTAGTAGCTTATCCCGAATAACAGACTGGCATGGGCCTTGCATCAGGCTTCCTTTCATAATGACACACAGTCCATCCTCCCCATCAGCTTTTTAAAAAAAATGTCAATGCATTCACATTAATGTGGGAGTGTGAAATATTACCTCATAAATATTGAATTGTTCCACCAAGTCCAAGTCCGTTCCTTTTTTGTTCAAGTGTCTCTGAGAAATAGCTTCCATCCCTTGTTCTTCCAGACAGTCCACTACATCATAGAAGGAATCTTGATCAGGCAATCCTGCCAATGTCTGGGAATTCCAACAAAGCACATGAACACAATCATTCCATTAGGAGAGAGAAAGCGTTATTGAAAAGAAACACACTTTAAAAAAAAAAATGCATCTGCAAAACTGCTCCACTGCCAGCCTCTCTCTCTCTCTCTCTCTCTCTCTCTGCCAGAATTCACTGCTTCGACCAAATTTAGGCAATCAAAAGTTGTCACTTTTGTGGGCGCTGCAATGAAAAGATTGTATGAAGTTTTGAAACAAACTGCTCAAAGAATTAAAACAACACTTTGGAAATTCATTCTAAGTTCAGTGTGCACACACTGCACGATTATTTTGTGTGTGTGCGTGTTGTGTTTTTGACAGCTCAGTAGGCCCCCCACACACAAGAAGTTAGTGGATCCATTTAAGGTAAAGAAAATGTTCAGTTTTAGTTTAATTCATTTCATGTCAAAATTAATTGATTTCAAGGAAAGAATCAGTTCTGAAACTAATTATGTACGTGTATTTGCAAACATTAACTTCGCTTCTTTCTCATAAATTGTCAGACCACCAGCGCCTCAGTTGCCGTGCCTTTGTGTAACCTGGCGGGAGTCCAAGCATCTACTCACTTAGTATTTCAACCTGCTAACCACTAGCACCTCCCCTACCCCTATCCACTCAGCTTCCACTTGATACCCATTTCTTTCCTCCACTCATTATTTCAAGTGAGATATACATGAATGCCAATATTAAATGGACAAAGTAAAAGGGTGCTGAGATGGAGACGGACAATTCAATGTTGACCTTCTTGCTTATACCTACGTGTTCCCCACATTGCAATCTCAGTCTGATTAAAACATTGACATTACTTTTAATTATACAAACCCATAGTCAGAAAATGTTTCTTTCCTTATACCCACTACCCTGTGTGTGTCATCAGGTCATGAAAAAAATATGAAAATATGCAATCTAAAATGAAAATACAAAGCTAAAGATATAACTGTGGGGTTTATCATATAGCAAACTATATGATGCAATCGTCAAAGATTCAACCCTAAAAACATTACTTTATTAGCATTCTGTGATGTAATTATCCATTTGGTGGTGTACTGTACAATCTTAATATTCAGGGAAGAATAATGATCACAAGAATACAACCAGCAGAATGTCAGTTTTATTTTATTTGCCTATTTGTTGCCTTGTGGCAGTTTATTCCCAATTTATTCAGGCTTCTCTGCACAATTTAACCCAGCTGGACACTGGTAGACAGCTATTCCTGGACCTTTGTGGAAGCTCTTTGGCCACTAGTTCCAATACAGTTGAAACACAGCACCTACCCCCATCCCCCCCCCCCCCCCCCCCCCCCCCCCCCACCCCTTTCCAACCAAAGGTTTCATAGCAAAAGGATTTGAGTACAAGAGCAGGGAGGTTCTTCTGCAGTTGTACAGGGTCTTGGTGAGGCCACACCTGGAGTATTGCGTACAGTTTTGGTCTCCTAATCTGAGGAAAGACATTCTTGCCATAGAGGGAGTACAGGGAAGGTTCACCAGACTGATTCCTGGGATGGCACGACTTCCATATGAAGAAAGATTGGATAAACTTGGCTTGTACTCACTGGAATTTAGAAGATTGAGGGGTGATCTCATACTTACAAAATTCTTAAGGGGTTGGACAGGCTAGATGCAGGAAGATTGTTCCCGATGTTGGGGAAGTCCAGGACAAGGGGTCACAGTTTAAGGATAAGGGGGAAGTCTTTTAGGACCGAGATGAGAAAATCGTTTTTCACACAGAGAGTGGTGAATCTGTGGAATTCTCTGCCACAGAAGGTAGTTGAGGCCAGTTCGTTGGCCATATTTAAGAGGGAGTTGGATGTGGCCCTTGTGGCTGAAGGGATCTGGGGGTATGGAGAGAAGGCAGGTACACGATACTGAGTTGGATGATCAGCCATGATCATATTGAATGGCGGTGCAGGCTCGAAGGGCTGAATGGCCTGTTCCTGCACCTAATTTCTATGTTTCTATGTTTGTGAAAGCTGTGTGCACGTCAACAGATCACCACTGGATGGCGCACATGGCAATTATCCATAAACCTTCTGAATTTGGCGTTCCATTTCCAGCTTACAAATGTAACTATCAACATTTATTAAATGCTACCAGACTGTTAAGTGGCTGTTACAATGATATGTCATAAAATTCATCATTGCAATTAACCAATGGAGAAAAGTGTATTACAAGTGCATAAAGATGTTAAATGTCAAGTCATCGATTGTGTTAGTTGGCATAACATTTATGCTACCGCTGAGGATCTCATGGGTTACGATAGACACGCAAATGTTGGAGTAACTCAGCAGGACAGGCAGCATCTCTGAATAGAAAGAATAGATGACGTTTCGGGTTGAGACACTTCTTCAGACTGAAGATGGGTTTCAACCTGAAACGTCACCAATTTCTTCTATCCAGAGATGCTGCTTGCCCCGTTGAGTTACTCCAGCATTTTGTGTCTATCTTCGATTTAAACCAGCATCTGCAGTTCTTTGCTACAGATCTCATGGGTAAACTGATTAAACACCATCAACACCTGCTGGGATGATGGCCAAAAATAATGCCATTGCCAACGTCTGCAAAACTCGAAACAGGCTGGATTTGATTATATTTCTTGATATAAAAGACATTAGCTTGGTATTGAGTTAGAAGGTCAGTGTGATCATATTGAAAGGTAGAGCAGACCCAAATAATGGCCTACCTCTTTACCAAATTTCAATGTTTCTGCGGGGGAGCATCCTCTTTCTTGGCTGCAGCAGGTTTGTAAGATTGTTCTGTACTTTGTCGGAGGTTGCAGGTAGTGGAAGGTAAGACCTCCCTGGTGGAATAAAACTGGGTGAGAAAAAGGTCTTACCTTCCACTACCTGCAACCTCTGGCAACCACCTTCAACTAGCATCGCAACCGGCTTCGACTAAAAAATTCCCGATTTTTAAAATGGCAACCTATTTTTAGTCGCGGCCGGTTTTGAATTTTTTGAAATAATCGCTGGAACATAGAAGAAGCGGAAACCACTTTCGACCATTAGGGAGACTGACAAAAACCTCCGGGAACCTCTGGGAACCGCACGGAAACCTTGGGTGGGGCGCAAAGTCTCCAGAGGTTTCTGTTCAGGTTTCCTAAGTGGGACAGGGGCATTACAGTGAATTGGCCAGCCAGGTATAAGCATCATGATACCAATAATGAGAAAGCATCTGTCCAGATGTTCCTCTGCCAAGCACAGAGTTTAGTTTAGAGATACAGCATGGAATTCTTCAGCCCACCAAGTCCATGTGTCTCAGTTATCACCCGTTCACACTAGTTCTATGTTATCCCACTTAAACATCCACTCACTGCACATTTGGGGCAACTTTCAATGGTCAGTCAATCTACAAACCTGCACGTCTTTGGGATGTGGGAGGAAACCGGAGCACTTGGAAAAAACCCAGGCGGTCACAGGGAGAGCATGCAAACTCCACACAGAGAGCACCTGAGGTCAGGGTTGAACCTGGGTCTCTGACACTGCGAGGCAGTAGCTCTACCAACTGTGCCACTGTGTCACAGGTGGGCAAATGGCGACAGTCGGTAGCTGCTCCACACTGCTCTGCTGGATATTGCACACACCTTATTAATCAAAGTCATTGTGTAAACGAGAAGCTCTGTGTCAACCCCATCCTTTTCTTCCAGTATTTCCATGACATTTGACCAAGGCCTCACACCTGGGGAAAAAAACACATTTCAAACACCAATTAATATCTCACCTCAGAATTCCACTCGAGCTAGAGACACATTGATTTGAGACAAAAAGTACTGGAGAAATATTCCGTTTGTAGTGTAAATCTTACAGGGAAATAACAGGTGTAGAATTGTAATATCTTCTCAAGAAATGTTTTCTTCTATGATTGCTGATGGTTTGGTTAGGAAAGCAGATTCGATCGATGGCCAATGGGAATGAAGATGTCATTAAGGGGTTTGCCTAAAAAAGGGTCCCAACCCAAAACGTCATCCACCCTTTTTCTCCAGAGATGCTGCCTGACCCGTTGAGTTACTCCAGTGCTTTGTCTCTAATTTGTTGTCATTAAGGGAACTGTTTAAAGAAAGACCTGAAGCAGAGCGATTGATGCATCGACATGGGTCCATGCCCTTCCTCAACCATTGCCTCCTAGCCTCCCAGTCCTACAGATAGCGTAAAATTCAGATAAATGTTGTTACCCACTTCAGAAAGGCAAAGTATTACTTAAATCTTGACAGGATGGGGTATATTGACATTTAAAGAGACCTGGGTAACCTTGTACACCATTCACCCAAAGTAAGCAGCTAAGTCAGCAAATTATGTGCTGGCTTTCATTGCAAAGATATTTGAATATAGGAGTAAGGATGTCTGGTTACAATTGTACAGCACCTTGGTGAGACCATGCCTGGAGTATTGTGTGCAATTTTGGTCTCCTTAACCAAGAAATGTTATTCTTGACATAGAGGATGTGCAGTGAGAGTTTGCCACACTATTTCCAAGGACAGGGTGACTATCTATGACATGGGATTAGTCAGCAAATAATAAAGAGAGGGGATCACATTGAAATACTAAAGATTCAAACATGGACAGACAGACTGGAATGTAGGGAGGATGTTTCCTCTGGCTGGAGGGTCTACATTCAGGGACCATTCAGAAGATTGGTAGATAGAACTCAGCGGGACAGGTTGAGTTACTCCAGCATTTTGTGTTTATCTTCAGTGTAAACCAGCATCTACAGTTCCTTCCGCAGAAGCTGTTCCTGTGGAGAATTGCATTTCACATAACAGAATTGAGGATATGAGGATTTAATGAGGACACAGTTAGCAATGTTAGCAATGTTCACAGATCCGAATGAAGGGCCTTTTAAAATATTACAGAAACTTATAGAAAGTTATGAACTGCTACCAAAGAGATCTAAGCAGCTGAGGTAATGCAGTGTGAGCAGCGTTACTGAGCGGTCCATGACAGAGGAGATGGAAGCATCTGATCACAGCATCTCATGTTCTAAGAGCAAATTACAGACATTCAGCCAATCAAGTCTACACCGTTATTCAATCACGGCTGATCTGTCTTTCTCCCTCAACCCAATTCTCCTGCCACTGCCCCATAACTCCTGACACCCTTACTAATCAAAAATCTGTCAATCTCTGCCTTAGAAATATCCATTGACTTGACCTTCACCGCCGTCTGTGGCAATGAATTCCAACATGGGTAGGAATGCATTTCCAGAAAGGTACCAATGAACAGCTGAATTAAGGCCCTGTCCTGCAACTATGTATTCCTTCAGTACAAATGCATCTTTTGAGTCCTTGCTAACTTCAGCTAGCAAGCAGTTAAAGGGCTTGTTGTTAAAAGATCTCCTTAGGTTTTTTTTTCCAAACTACAAGCCACTGTTGACATGTATTCTCTTTCCACCAACCTATCAATCTACATCTACAGTCTCAACACAATCACAATAAAAGGGTTCAATCAGCACTGACCACATCTTATGAACAGGGAGGAGACATTTCTGCTGATCGACTCGGGTCAATTTGTCATTTGTAATCAACACATTTCCATGTCTCTCTTGCCAGAGTGTCTAATGAATATTCTGTTCATCTTGTCTTCCGCCAACTACACTCCCTTCCACCAAATTCGCCTGTATAGCTGAACCCATACTGTTAAAAATTATGAAAGGAAAAGGCCATTAATTTATAATTTCCCCTCATTGATGGGCTTGCCTTTCCAGGGCCTATCAACTGAAGAAATGCTTACTTACTTTACTCCTTCGCAATTTGACGCTCATTTCAATGACTTTTCAAAAAACGCTGACATCCCTTCAGCCGAAATAAATAGCCTTTCCCCTATTCACCATTAAACCAGCACGGACTATGCTGTGAAGTTGCTATTGGCATCATGTTTGGCACAAGCGCTGTGGGCCAATGGGCCTCTTCCGGTACTGTTCGACAAATAGATGGCCAAAGCAATTTATATCACAACCAGCTGGTCAGGATGCATCTCTAGAGGATATGGAGGGGCAACATTTTGGGTCGGGACTCTTCTGCAGATTGATGTAGCAGGGAGGAGAAAGCTGAAAAGAGGTGGAGGGGGGAACATAGGTGGATACAGGCAAAGAGGGTTTGATGTTTGGATGGGTGGACAAAGTCTAGCGATGAAAAGGGGACAAAAGGGTGTCAGATAAGGGGGGAAGAGGAGTGAATTGTAAAGCAGAGGGAGTGATATAGGTGAAAGGGGATGGTTGCGTGAGGGGAGGGGGGGAGGGAAGTGGATGGAGAATGGGCAGGATAGTAGGAGAAATGGGTATGCACTGGGATGGAATGAGAGGGGGAAAAAAATTAAGGAACAAATTGTGGTCACGGTGTAGAATTTTTATTTCTCTAAAAAAGAGATTTCACACCTGCAGCCCTTGCTGAATCAGAGATAATACACAGGAGTCTATTTAATCTACTGTCCTATGCAATCTAGCTCACCAGATCCCTCTGCTTTGTCTCTGCTTGCTAGAAGTCACAGCACATCCTGCGTGCTTGTGCTGCTCCTTAAAGAATGAACAATCTCTCCTGGAGTAACAAAACATTGCGCTCACGACATGCATTCTCTGAATAGTGGCTTGGCAGCATGTAGAAAAAGCACTAAATTCTTTCAGTAAAACTCTCAACACTGCAGGCATTGGGTGTGCAGCCAAGAGAAAATTACAGGTTGCAATAGTTGGATCCATTTGCTGCTGATGTGAATATTTATTTTGTGGTCAGATGGAAGACTTTGTCAGGATTAATGGCACATTGCAAGTAAAAGAAACATGCCCAAATCTACAGTCCGCGAATCTCAACCAGAGGAGAGTTAAGAGTCAAGAGAGTTTTTAATTGTCACATGTCCCGGACAGGACAATGAAATTCTTACTTGCTGCAGCACAACAGAATATGTGAATATGTACCAAAGGGGGAAAACAAAATCACATATAGTCTTAGAGTCATACAGCATGGATACAGACCCATCGGGTCCAACTTGCCCACACCGACCAACTACATGTCCCACTTGCCTGCATTTAGCCCACATCCCTCTAAACCTAAAATAGACACAAAAAACTGAAGTAACTCAGCAGGTCAGACAGCATCTCTGGAGAAACGGAATAGGTGACGTCTCGACCCGAAACGGAACCTATTTTGGTTTCTCCAGAGATGCTGCCTGACCTGCTGAGTTACTCTGGTTTTTAATAATAATACACTTTATTGTCATTGTAAATACATACAACAAAATTTCAGGCGCTCTGCCCGGGCGGAGCTCCAGCGTATCAGATAAATAATAACGAATAACAAAAGCGGCAAGAAAACGTCAAGTCAAGTCAGAATGTGCAGTGTGCAATATTCACAGAATAGTTTTGTGGCTGTACAAAATATTGGCTCTGGGGGCTGTGTGTTCAGTGCTGAGTTCAGAGTGGTGATGGCCTTGGGGTAGAAACAGTTTGTTAATCTTGTGGTGTGCAATTTGATGGACCTGTAATGCAGAAGGGCAGAAGTGCAACAAGTGATGTGCGGGATGAGATGAGCGCTTTAGTATGCGTGATGCCTTCCGCAGGCAACGAGAGCTATAGATCTGTTCCAGGGCTGGCAGGTGTGTGTTGGTGATCTTCTGGGCTGTATTGATGACTCTCTGCAGAGCCTTCTTCTAATCCGCAGAACTGTTGCCATACCATACCAGGATGCCAGGTGGCAGGACACTCTCTATGGCACAACGGTAGAATGACACTAGCAGTTGTCGTGGCAAGTTGACTTTCCTGAGTGATCTTCGGAAGTAAAGCCGTTGTTGTGTCTTCTTTACCAGGGAGTGCGTGTTAGTTGACCACCTGAGATCTGCTGAGATGTGGGTTCCCAGGAACCTGAAACTGGAGACTCTGCCCACTCTTTCTCCGTTTATGTGCAGTGGGGGATGGTCACCCTGCTTCTTCCTGAAAATGATGAGCTCTTTTGTTTTTTGTGTATTGAGTGCTAAGTTGTTCTCTGAGCACCAGCCTATTAACCTCTGAACCTCCTCCCTGTAAGCTGACTCATCGCCCTCAGTGATCAACTGTCGTGTCATCTGCAAATTGTATGATGGTGTTTCTGCTGTGGGTCGGTATGCAGTCATAGGTATACAGGGAGCAGAGGAGGGGGCTCAGCACACAACCATGTGGAGCTCCTGTGCTGAGTGTCAGAGTGGGGGAGTGGTGGGGTCCCATCCTGACTGACTGCGGCTGGTCCGTAAAGAAGTCCTTAATCCATAGGCAGATGTTGTGTTCGAAGCCTAGGTCGGACAGCGTACTGGGTATGATTGTGTTGAATGCGGAGCTGTAATCCACAAATAGCAGTTGTGCGTATGCTTTGTGTCTATCTTCGGTTTAAGCCAGTATCTGCAGTTCATTCCCACACATCCCTCTAAACCTATCCTGTCCATGTACCTGTCTAAAAGTTTTTTAAACGTTGCGATAGTCCATGCAAAAGAAAGATGCTGGATGTTGTGTACCATTAGCTATTATAGCATCCAGAAAACATAATGAGATTCTTGCTTGGGTTATTAAAGCAGCGCAGTTTTTTAAGACTTTAAGACTTTTGCCTTCCACCACAGTGAGGAGGTGCCTGGTGAACTGACTGTGGTGGATGTTAAGTATGTGTTTATTGTGTGTTGTTTTTTATTATATGTTATGACTGCAAGGTAACGAAATTTCATTCAGACCGAAAGGTCTGAATGACAATAAAGGATACTTTACTTCACTTAGTTGCACCAATCTCTGATAACCAGAAGAAAACAATCATGCCTCTGGCATTTTATTCAAATAATCATCACACAATATCGCACTCTTTCAATAAATTTGTGGCATAAACATTTGCTTGCTGGTCTACCATACCCTTGCCAGAGAGAAGTTGTGCGATTTAATTCTCTCAAAAAATCATTCCTCAAAGTTGTACTCAATTGATAACGTTTGATGTGTAGGAAGGAACTGCAGATGCTGGATTACACCGAAGATAAGACATAAAATGCTGGAGTACGTCAGCAGGTCAGGTGACATCTCTGGAGAGAAGGAAAAGGTGAGATCTATTTGGGTCGAGGCCTATTTTTTGCTTCCTCCCTCTGATGACATTCATTTCCCAACCCCGCAGGGCCCAGTTTCACCTCCTCCTCCCCATTTAAAAGAAAGGTCTCGACCAAAAACGTCATCTATTCATTTTCTCCAGAGATGCTGCCTGACCCACTGAGTTACTCCAGCATTTTGTGTCCATCTTTGGTGATAATGTTTGAATAATGTTTTATTTTGCAGAAACTTCGTAGGCCATTTCCAATAGAGCAATGTTTAAATGAATGCTGCTTGCTAAGCAAATTGGCAGCATGGTGGCATTATGGTAGATTAGCTGCTCTACAGGGCCGGAGACCCGAGTTTGATCCCGCATATGGGTGCTGTCTGTACGGAGTTTGTACATTCTCCCCATGACTCTGTGCGTTTTCTCCGAGATCTTTGGTTTCCTCCCACACTCCAAAGACGTATAGGTTTGTAGGTTACTTGGCTTGGCATAAATGTAAATTGTCCCTGATGTGTGTAGGACAGTGCTAGTGTGCTGGGATCACTGGTTGGTGCGAACTCGGTGGACCGAAGGGCCCTTTCCCATGCTGTATCTCTAAAAAAACTTTTTTTTTTAAATCTAAAGGGACTTCAACTCTTTGGCTTTCTGAAGGTAAAATTAATGATACATATAACCATATAACCATATAACAATTACAGCACGGAAACAGGCCCTCTCGGCCCTTCCAGTCCGTGCCGACCATTTGTTTTCCCCTAGTCCCATCTACCTGCACTCAGACCATACCCCTCCATTCCCTTCACGTCCATATACCTATCCACTTTAGTCTTAAATGTTAAAATCGATCCTGCCTCCACCACTTCTGCTGGAAGCTCATTCCACACAGCCACCACCCTCTGAGTAAAGAAGTTCCCCCTCACGTTACCCCAAAACCTCTGTCCCTTAATTCTCATGTCATGCCCTCTTGTTTGAATCTTCCCTACCCTCAATGGGAAAAACGTATCCACGTCAACTCTGTCTATCCCTTTCATCATTTTAAAGACCTCAATCAAGTCCCCCCTTAACCTTCTGCGCTCCAAAGAATAAAGACCTAACTTGTTCAACCTTTCTCTGTAACATAGTTACATGACAAAGAATGAAAGACTTCTGGAAATACTCCACATTGTTTTGGTGTAATGAGGGAATCTTTCAGCATAAGAAGACTCACCCCTCTTGTGGTCCACAGTGGTGACTGCCTGGATGAACAGTGGTGCGTTCGACTCTGTGTACTCCACAAACACCAGCAACAACTTCAGGGCTGTTTTCACCACCAGGCGGAACTGCACAAGAAACAAAGAGCACCATATGTCAATCCATCTTGTTGGGAGAAATTGTAACAAAATATATATATATATATCAGAAATGTCTTGGGAAACCAGTCTCATTAAAGAAGGTGTTAGTTTTCCCAAGATAAATTCTCAAAACATCAAATAAACAGTTTTGCACAGGCGGCAAGGGCCAGGCAGAAGGAGAGATGATTTTATTCCAAAGCTCAAAAGGCACAATTTTACATCCAAAAATGAAACCGATGAAACCATTTCTTCCTTTTTCTCCGTGTCTGGCAGAGGTCGTTTCCCTAGATTAGTTAAAGCTATTGAGAGTCTCTGTATGACTCTATGACCAGCAGGGAGGATGGGACAGTGGTGGTCTGTATTGGTTTAACGGCAGTGAAAGAGCTAGGGGAAATCAATGCCCAAAGAGTATGCTCCATGTCCAGGTGAAAATGAAAATCGCCTATCAGGTAAATTTGCAATCTGTTGTACCACCACAATGAGAAAAACAGACGATATTAAATTCTGATATCTGATAACCTATTTTCCAACCATTGGGAAACCCAAACAATTGGCATCTGGTTTATTTGGGTCAACTAAAATATTTGCTGTGCTCCCACTGGCACTCAGTTCACATATACACAACACTTGCTGGGGCCTCCAGACCCTGTGCCCTCTGCAACTGGCCAGGGTCCTGTCTCCTGCACTCTCTTCAAACATACCTGGTTCACTGGGAAATTATAATATTGCGTAACATCTGTAAAAAAAATTGATCAACAAATGTTTTGGGGTACTATTCTGGAAGACTTCCATTCACGTGGAAAATGTCCTCATTTAGTACCAGCAAACATGGTGGGTTATCAGAGATTTACTTTGCTTCCTGTATTTAAATGACAATAAACGGCATTCTGATTCTGATCTGATTAGTGCTTCCCGTCAACTTAAATTGCACACCATGTTGGACCTGTGGGCCCAAACATCACCTGAGATGTAGATACATGTTTGTAGTCTCTTGAGGAATAAAGGTGTCAATTTGACATTCATGTTTTACAGCTCTGCATTTTGCTTTTTGGAAGCGACAATGAAAATCACACCCCACGTTATGCTGTGTGTTTTCACGAGCAGAGTGGTCTTTTCCTCCAGAATAAAGGAGGTGACGGGACAGGTATAGGCAGCTGTGATCTATTGCCGCCCTGGGGGTGTTTAGAGGACTGCAGAGCATACTTAAGAAGGAAATCAGGAGGGCAAAAATGGGGCAAGAGATAGCTCTGGCAGATAATATTAAGGATAATCCATTGGAGATAGAATAGGGCACCTCAGAAACCAAAGCAGTCAAAGTATTGAGTTTGGAAGAACACCAGTTGAAGGTGAGAGGGTAAAGATATAATAGGAACCTGAGGGGCAACTTTTTTTACTCAGAGATTGGTAGATATGCGGAATGAGCTACAAGAGGAAGTTGTTGAGCAGGTACATTTAAAAGATACCTGAACAGGTACATGGATAGGACATGGCTTTGAGAAATATAGACCAAATGGGAACATTTAAATGCAGCACCTTGGACAGCATGGACGTGTTGGGCCGAAGGGTCTGTTTGCTTGCTCTATGACTCTTTTACTCCATGAGTGCCTCATTATAGAGTTAGCCAAGTTTTGATTTGTGAATTATTTAATAATCATATATATCATATATTAATCATAAACATGGCTAACGCCATAAAGAGGCACTTGTCATATATATAGATATATATGCACCAACTTCTTCATAATTCCACACAGAAAAGCTGTCAGAAAAGTAATGGAATTGGTTTTCATTTCCGATCATCACTGGATATCCGGCGCTCAGTCTTCCATCTTCAAATTATAGCCGTGCATCTGATAAAAAACTTTTACAACTCTGGAAGGGGCTCAGTTTCCACCACCAAGATATTTTATCAAGGACTTATCACGATCCATGCTGCCGGTGTTTATAAAATGGTCATCAACTAGAGGCGAGGTTGGACTTTGTTGATAAACACTCAAGGCCTTCGTACCATTTCTGTCTCAAAATAGTTTCCTTGTTGATCTCCATTCCATTTTAATCAAGGGCTGCTCACTGCATAGACTGATAAAGGTCAGTGAATCATGATGTTTACCCAAAGTAATAATAATGGTTCATGTAAGAATACAAACTGCATACCTCAACTGGAGAATTGTGCAATAATTGCAAAACCAGTGCAAGTGTGAAGCAAATAATAAGGATATTAGATGCTGCGTTATACCAATGGTAGACATAAAATGCTGGAGTATCTCTGCGGGTCAGACGGCATCTCTGGAGAAAATGGATAAGGTGACGTTTCGGGTCAGGACCTTTCATTGAATCATAGAAATAGGTGCAGGAGCAGGCCATTCGGCCCTTCAAGCCTGCACCGCCATTCAATATGATCATGGCTGATCATCCAACTCAGTATCCTGTACCTGCCTTCTCTCCATACCCCCTGCTCCCTTTAGCCACAAGGGCTACATCTAACTCCCTCTTAAATATGGCCAATGAACTGGCCTCAACTACCTTCTGTGGCAGAGAATTCCACAGACTCACCACTCTCTGTGTGAAAAATGATCTTCTCATCTCGGACTTCCCCCTTATCCTTAAACTGTGACCCCTTGTTCTGGAGTTCAATCGGGAACAATCTTCCTGCATCTAGCCTGTCCAACCCCTTAGGAATTTTGTAAGTCTCTATAAGATCCCCCCCAATCTCCTAAATTCCTTTCCTCAGTCTGAACCTGCTGAGTTACTCTAGCATGCGTGTCTATCACATGTTAATGGGCTTGGAAAGTGCGCTCCCCATTCATCAGGAATCGCTTGCTGACAGGAGCTTCTAACAAAGATTGGCATTTACAGTAAAAACAAATATTTCTTTATCCCACTGATCTCATCAAGAGGGAGATCATGGGTAGGAGGTGGGACAGTGCCTGCAATTCCCCCAAGTAATCAAAGTTATTAAGGTAACTGGAGTTACACACATTCCTAATGTCATGTTTCCTTGGGGATATCCTCCACAGAATGTTAAATGGGTCGAGTTGACACAAGTCTAATAAATCTGACTGCAGTCCCCATGTGTTTCAACCTCTGCCATAAATGTGCAGAGAGGGGAAGAATGAAGCCACAAAACACTACAGGAATGTTTTTTCTTATGCTGCATCTGATAGAAAATGTGCCTGAGTTACATGAAAATATGGATCCTGTAATGAACGATTGGATTATTACAAAATAAGTTCTAGGAGCAGAATTAGGGTATTTGGCCTCTCAATCATGGGTGACCTATCTTTCCCTCTCAACCCCATTATCCTGCCTTCGCCCCATAACCTCTGACACCCTTCATAATCAAGAATCTGTCAATCGCTGCCTTACAAATATGCAAAGACAGCCTCCACAGCCACCTGTGGCAAGGAATTCCATAGATTCACCATCCTCTGACTAAAGCAACTCCTCATCTCCTTTCTAAATGAACATCCTTTCATTCGGAGGCTATGGCCTCTGGTCCTAGACTCTCCCTCTAGTGGGAACATCCTCTCCACATTCACTCTATCCAGGGTTTTCACAACATCGTCAGCTCAATGCTTGCGATGAGTGGCTTGCAACAGCAGATGGCGATCATTTACAGGATTGTGCATGAACAATGCACACTTGCTGAGTTATGTTATGGCCACAATTTGTATATCCTTCCCAGTTGCTCACCCTTCGGCTTAATATCCTGAGCCTCGCTTATTATTTTAATTACTCCTTTATATATTTAGCCACAAATGCATTGCAGAGCATTTGCTCGTGCTTGGGGATTAAGAGAGTGGAGGGGTGAGAATGGGCAGGTCAACAAAATAAGTTGGTTTATTAAGATTGACGTTACAGAGAGGAGGGATAAAGTAACTGATCACCAAGGACCAAAGAACAAGATGACAAAGTTTCAACCATGAAATGAGATATGCAGGAGTTTTATTTTGAGAACAGATTGGAATTGAAGCTGGACACAAAGTGCTTGAGTAACTCAGCGGGTTAGGCAGCATCTCTGGAGAAAAAGAAAAGGTGACGTTTCAGGTCTGTAGAAGTGTACGGACCTGAAATGTCATCTATTCTTTTTCTCCAGAGTGGCTGGCTGAGTTATTCCCAGCATTTTGTGACTATCTTCAGTATAAACCAGCATCTGCAGTTCCTTCCTATACACTTGGAATTGAAGCTCTATGTATCTTTATTTTACTTCGGAGTCACGTGAGTGACTTCGTGAAGACCCCGCCAGCACGCATGCGCGGCATATCGTCGCGCGCATTTGCATCGGCAGGCTGGGGGGGGGGAGTGCGCTCTCTCCTCCGGCTCCTTCATAAGGTCGGCAGGTAAGTACTTACCTTCACTCCACAGGATGGACAAGGGCAAGAGGAAGGCGACGCTGTCGAGGAGCCGAGCTGCATCGACCAGCCAACGGCCCTTGTCCCCGGAGCTGCAAGCACCACCGGCAGCGTCGAGGCATGTGGGGGCAAGAATGCGGAAGTCGGGCGCTCCCGCTACTTTAGCGCCCGACTCACCCGAGTGGTTTACCGCCCCGGAGCTGGAGGCAACGGATCCAGACTTCGAGCCCCCTTCCCCCAAGAAAAGAGGGGGGAAACAGGTACGTGCAAAGGGGCCTCGCTCACAAGCGACCTCACCCCGAGCTCCAGAAGACCCGAGGGGGCTGGGCCGGGGGACAGCTGCACGACAGGGGAGCCCTGCAAATGTGCACCACCACGTACCACTGCCAGGGAGATCTGCCGTAGTGCAGTCTGGCAGCTCCACTGCTGCGTCGAGTAGGCCTGCTGGAGCAGATACCGCCGACAAAACACCCCGTCAGGCTGCGGTCAAGGGCGGAGGTGGCAGCAGTAGGCGGTCGGTCAGCTCAGCTCTGGGAGCGGCCGACCATGCGCCTCCACGCAAGTAATGGGCAAGTGTGGAGGTAAGCCTGCACGGACTCCGGGGAGCCAGGTTCCGGGGGCCGGCGCCGAGTCAACTCACCTGCCTTCATATCAGACAGGTGGGCCGCCACAGTCTGGAAGAAGACAGACTAGCGGAGAGTCCGTGCGGGAGTCGTATGACCCTACTTGGGTGGTAGGTCACGACAACCTGCCATTGGACCCAAGACAGCACCTTACGGAGGTGTGGTCCGATGGTGGAAGCCCCAGTGAGTTCGCAGGGCCTGGGGAAGTCGGCTTGTCCGCTGCAGATAGCAGGGACGGTCGCATAGAGCGGTTGGAGCTCTTAGTGGAGCAACTCCTCCAGCGGGACCGGGAACGGGAAGAGCGGGACTCGCGGGCATCCACTAGCCGTGCGAGGAGCCCACTCAGCATCTCATCGTCACCAGCCAGAAGTGCTAGCAATTGCCCAGCTGCTGTGTTTGAAGACGACCCGGGACAGCCAGTGACCGCTGAGCCAGAGCATGAGGAGGATATGCTGGACGTGGTGGGCAAGTTTGCCGCTACTACACAAACAGGGGAACCTCTGCACCACAAACTGGCGGGCACCATTGATTACCTGACTACGCACCAACTTCAGAATCAGGTTCTCAATGATACCTTGGAGAAAATAAAACCGCCCAAGAACTGCATCAACCTCAGTGTGCCCTTGGTTAATGCCCAGATCTGGGGACACTTGAGTACGGCCACCAGGATGCAGGATGTCCGCCTCCAGCGTATCTTAAAGGTTCTCTCCACGGGATAACGGCGTTTGCTAGGACCCTGGACGGGGATAATGTGCCCAGTGAAAAACAAGATGCACTGGCACTCCTATGCAACGCCCAGTATGAGATAAACTGCCTGCGTAAGAGCTCCATAAAGCCCACACTCAACCCCAAATTCGCAGGGTTGTGCCGACCATCAACCGCTCCACCGCCGCATCAGTTGTTTGGAGACCTGTCCAAACAGGTGAAGGAACTGGACGAGGAGGCCAAAACAGCTGGCCTCATGAAACCTCCGACGGCCAGACTTCACCCATACCACCGGCAACAGCCAAACACAACCTGGAAACCACGACTGCCGGACAGGACACAAAGGTCCTACCCACCTCCACTTCCGCAAACACAACGACCTTTTTTAGGGCAAGGCCAACAGCGGCCTGCATGGAAGATGCGGCCGCCACCCCGTCAACCTCCACAATGTCCAAACAAAACACCATATGTAAGGAACCGCCGCTAACCATGGAGGTAAGGGGGTCTGGCTCCTCTCACGCCGTAGCATCCCCTCCTGCGCAAATAGGTGGGCGATTGCGGGCTTTTTCGGACATATGGAGAACTGTCACCACAGATGAGTTTATTTTACAAAGTGTTCGAGGTTATGTTATAGAATTTATTGAAGCTATTTGCACCCCTAGTCTGGAGACCAGACTTGTATTGAAGGGGCAGATGAGTTTCCCCATAACTCCCCCACTAGCAAAAGCCATTCCTTACCTCTTCACCCTGTTGCTCAATGCACACAGTCCTCTGTCCAACATCCCAAGAGTTCAACAATGATTGAGTTTCCCCTGCCTACTTTTATATCACGAACTCCTGAAATAAAAGTTAGCGTTCCATGAGCTTCCCCAATAACCAGCAGCCCCTCAATGCTAGTTTTCTGCACTTCACGTAAGAACAACACAGATCCTTTTGTTCTGCAGCTTTCTGCAATCTTTTGGAATTTAGAAGATTGAGGGGTGATCTCATAGAGACTTACAAAATTCTTAAGGGGTTGGACAGGCTAGATGCAGGAAGATTGTTCCCAACGTTGGGGAAGTCCTGGACAAGGGGTCACAGCTTAAGGATAAGGGGGAAGTCTTTTAGGACCGAGATGAGAAAATCGTTTTTCACACAGAGAGTGGTGAATCTGTGGAATTCTCTGCCACAGAAGGTAGTTGAGGCCAGTTCGTTGGCCATATTTAAGAGGGAGTTGGATGTGGCCCTTGTGGCTGAAGGGTTCAGGGGGTATGGAGAGAAGGCAGGTACAGGATACTGAGTTGGATGATCAGCCATGATCATATTGAATGGCGGTGCAGGCTCAAAGGGCCGAATGGCCTACTCCTGCACCTAATTTCTATGTTTCTATGTTTGCCATCCCCTGACCTCAGTGGATCCACAGCAATTGGTCTCTCTTACCCTTCCTGCAACTCACATTCTCTGGTCTCCCCCCTCCAAACCGTGGCTCCACCGTGACTGACTGCAAGCCATTCTGAATGTATAAAGTCTGGAATGGGCTGAATGTGGGCCAGAATCAGTTTATAAAGTGTGAATGGAATAAATGTGGCCCAGTTCAAGTTTATAATGTGCTAGTGCAGGTTTCAAAGGGAGCATTAATATTTTCATGCTGATTCTGCTTATTGTGAAGTCAGGATCTTTTGCTGGTCTTAAATGAAATGATGCATGGAGCTAAGGAATAAATATATCTAACAGAGTTCAATAGTTCAGTATCTTACATGCCTGGGCCTCCCTTCCTTTACCTTTGCCTACCAACGTTCAAGACCTTGTTATTTTACATTCTCAAACTAATCATAAAAATGAAACATTGAGAGTAATTACTGCTTTCAGTACGAATGGAGTATTTCGATTTGTTTTTAAATGCTGGTTTTGTTTAGTTTGTTGAATGCAAACCCTGCAGTAGTCTGCCATTAATATTGAACGATAACAGCCGCAAGAACTGCCAGGAACTATCCTGAAATAATATTGGGAAGAAGTGAAATTCGGCTCAGGCCTGAAGGAACTACTGCATGGAAGACATCAATAGAACTTTCCCCTGCACAGGCAACATATAATATATATGCCCATACACACACAAGGGTGCAGATGTATCAAAATGGTGGCAGCAGCAGCAAACAGAGCAGACAATTGGTGCCTGCGAGCTTGCCTCTCACGCCCTCAAAAGCACTCCATGGTCAGCTACAGGGGCGACACAATAGCACAGTGGTTGAGTTGCTCCCTTACAGCCAGAAAGACCCACGTTTGATCGCGACTATGGGTGCTGAGTTTGTACGTTCTCCCTGTGACCGCGTGGGTTTTCCCCAGGTGCACCGCTTTCTCTCCACATTCCAAAGACATACAGGTTTGCAGTTTAATTAGGCTTTGGAAAAAAATAATAAATTGTCCCTAGAGCATAGGGTAGCTCTTGTGTACGGTGCTTGTGCAGTGCTGGTCAGTGCAGACCCGGCAGGCTGAAGGGCTGCTTCTGCGCTTTATCTCTAAACCAAAGTACAGGATGCACCCTTCCCTCCCCCACGGAATCAGAGTGGTGGCTGCGGGAGGCGAGGAGATGGCGCATTTAGATCGAGGCTACAGTGGAGGGACCACTGGAGGCCGTGCAGCAGCCAGGAGATCACATGGATCAGATGCCACTGGAGATCCCACATAGGTGGGGCGTGCAGGCTGATTGGACGTGGCCTGCAGCAGCACAGAGCAATGGTGGAGGACACAGACAGAATGGCCTGGCCAGGCTGACCCCCGACATCACCAACCCAGTGCCGCCCGTCAAGATAACGGGCTATTAAGGCTAATATAAAACTCAGTATTTTTAAGATACTTGAAAGGTACAAATTTGTACCAGAAATATGTGTGTTACCTCAGACGAAATCTACTATTGTTAAATAACAATCATTGCACTATTACTTGTAAAATCATGTATAGTATGATTTTACCAAATTGTATGCAAAACCAAGAATTTTACAGTGGCCAGATACAAGTGAAAATAACGTATTCGAACTATATAAAAAAATGAATGCAGCAAATCCACAAGAGTCTCTGCATATTATACTTATGCATACCTCGCAAATACAACCTAGACCCCTTGCAATTTGTATATAGAAAACAGATCTGTGGAGGGTGCCAACTCCGGATCAGCTCTGGATCACCTTGACGTTTGGACCACCAATGTCAGAAGGGTAACCAGTGATTATGGCTCAGCCTTAAACACCACATTAGCAAATTGATATCGGTACTATTTTATTATTGTCCCGTATACTGAGATACAATGAAACGCTTTGTTTAGCGTGCTATCCTGGCAAATCACACCATACACAGGTAAAATAAAACCGTTCACAAATACAGCAGGTAGTGTGAAAGAAATGAGGAAAAACTTCATCCAGAGAGTTGTGAATCTATGGAATTCTCTGCCTCGGAAGGCAGAGGAGTCCAATTTACTGGATGTTTTCAAGAGGGAGTTATATTTAGCTCTTAGGGCTAAAGGAATCAAGGGATATGGGGTAAAAACAGGAACATGGTACTGATTTTAGATGATCAGCCATGATCAAATTGAATAGCGGTACTGGCTCGAATGGCCTACTCCTGCACCTATTTTTCTTTGTTTCTGATGTAGTACCTTCACACTGATGCGGTGAACAAGAGAGCGCATCAGCGTATTTACTTGGTTTAGGCATCTGAGAAGATTTAGCATGACCACGAGGATTCTCTCAAACTTCTACGGATGTGCTATAGTTCAGTTCAGTTTAGAGATACAGCGCGGAAACAGGCCCTTCGGCCCACAGTGCCTGTACCGACCAGCGATCCACAAACATTAACACTATCCTATGCACACCAGCGACAATTATTTTACATTTATACCAAACCAATTAACCTACAAACCTGTATGTCATTGAAATGTGGGCGGAAACTGAAGATCTTGGAGAAAACCCGCAAGGTCACTGGGAGATCGTTCAAACTCCATACAGATAGCACCCGCAGTCAGGATCCATCTGGAGTCTCTGATGCTGTAAGGCAGCAACTCTACCTCTACCGTGTTGCCCAAGAAAATATTCTGATGGGATGTATCTTTGACCTGCTCTTGACTGCCTGAACCTGTGGAGCATGGTGAACGCAGCCCAGCGCACCACATGTTCCTCACTTCCCTTCATCCAGTCCATCTTCACGTTGCATCAGGAATGCTGGAAAAATCATCTGGTTTGCCTGCCATCCTGGCCATTCCCTTTTCATTCTTCTACAAGGTGCAGAAAGGAAAGGAATATTCTCTAAATGGGGAGAGAAATCAGAAATCGGAGGAGCAAAGGGGCTAGGGAGTGCTGGAGCTGGATTCCCAAAAAGGCAATTTGCAAGTCGAATTGAAGCAAGGAAGGCAAATACAAGACTAGCATTTATTTCGAGAGGGCTAGAGTACAGAAACAGGGATGTAAAGCTGAGGCTTTATAAGGTATTGGCCAGACCGCATTTGGAGTATTATTGTGAGCAGTTTTGGGCTCCACATTTGACAAAGGATGTGCTGGCGTTGGAGAGGGTCCAGAGGAGATTTTAGAGAATAATCCCAGGAATAATTGGGTAAACATACGAGTGTTTGAAGGCACTGGGCCTGTACTCGCTGGAGTTTAGAAGGATGAGGTGGGACCTCATTGAAACTTACCGAATAATGAAAGCCCTAGATAGAGTGAATGTGGAGAGGATGTTTCCACTAGTGGAAGAGTCTAGGACCAGAGGCCATGACCTCAGAATAAAAGAACATACCTTTAAGAAAGGAGATGAGAATGAATTTATTTTGTCAGAGGGTGGTAAATCTGTGCAATTCATTGCCACAGAAGGCTGTGGAGGCCAAGTCAATGGATATTTTTCAGGCAGATATTGACGGATTCTTTATTAATCTGGATGACTGAATGGCGGCGTAAACATGATGGGCCGAATGTTCTGCTCCTACAACTTATGAACAAGAAGATATAGGAATTTGAAAGCCCAAACATCACGATTTTAGAATAACTTCTTCCCCACTACTGTCACGCTCCTGAACCATTTGATTCTTTCAAATCCCTTATTGTATGTTTATGTTTTTTTGAACAACCTCAGATTGTACTGCAACCTTTGCACCATTCTGCTATTTTGCTCTTGTTGGTGCGTTTCTTGTTATATCTGCCATTACCATGCACAGAGTTTACTCTGTGAGATTCATGCAAACAAGGAATTACATTGCAGCCTGGTGTACATGGCAATACTCTGTATCTGAAGATCAATGCCGAGCTAGTAGGATGGGCAATGACAAACAAAAAATTATTCTGCTCATCTTGGAACTGTGAATATGCAGCTTGCTTTCCTACTCCCATTTCTTAGCTTAGAGAAGGGACACCTGGAATCTTAGAAACATAGAAAATAGGTGCAGGAGGAGTCCATTTGGCCCTTCGAGCCAGCACCGCCATTCATTGTGATCATGGCTGATCGTCCCCAATCAATAACCCCTGCCTGCCTTCTCCACATATCCCTTGATTCTACTAGCCATATAACCATATAACCATATAACAATTACAGCACGGAAACAGGCCCTCTCGGCCCTTCCAGTCCGTGCCGACCATTTGTTTTCCCCTAGTCCCATCTACCTGCACTCAGACCATACCCCTCCATTCCCTTCACGTCCATATACCTATCCACTTTACTCTTAAATGTTAAAATCGATCCTGCCTCCACCACTTCTGCTGGAAGCTCATTCCACACAGCCACCACCCTCTGAGTAAAGAAGTTCCCCCTCACGTTACCCCGAAACTTCTGTCCCTTAATTCTCATGTCAATACGATTCTCATGTCAACACAATTCTCATGTCAATACAATTCTCATAGCCCCTAGAGCTCTCTTAAATCCATCCAGTGATTTGGCCTCCACTGCACTCTGTGGCAGGGAATTCCACAAATTCACAACTCTCTGGGTGAGAAAGTATTTTCTCACATCTTGCTTGAGGATAGAACAGAATGTGGCTGATGCCACCCCCTCCTCAGACACATTTGAATGGTCTGCCAATACTAGCTACCTAGGTTCACATACCAAATGACAGATGAGGCTACAACACAAAACCTCTGCATTGACTGAACAACATTCTACCATTATCACTGCACTAGACATTCATTTAGATAGTTCTTAAGGTGCAAGAAGAAATTAAGCATGATGGATACCACATTGCTTCAGTACACCCAGACACGGATATATGTCAGTAAATATGAACATTCTGGGATAGGTTAAGCACAGACTAACAGACGGAGGATAAAAGACTCAAGATATGTATTGTGCGTGCCAGGGTTCAAGTAGCTGTGCAAAACCTTTCAAGTCTCGCATAAAGATCACACAAATTTTGTGTAACATATATCCAGGCCAAAAGGCCGCAGCCCTCGGGCACAGTGACACGCAGCTAGAAGTGATATATGAACAAGACATGCTTTAGTTCAGAATCCTCATCTGCTCCGTGCAGATTCTCCCCGCCCCCAATCAATCCCCTCCACACTGCGTGGAAACACCTGGGTCAACAAAAGAGATAGCCCTCGGCTGACTACTGCATGAAATGTATAAGAATATACTGTCATCGATTTATCTCACACACAGGTCATCCAGAAATACAACCAACACAATAAATCTCATCGTGGAGCAAGTTAGAACATTGGAGCCAGAGCTAACAGTGGACTTGCTTCCTTCAATTAACACAGCCTGCTCTTAAAAATACAGAAAATATATAGCCCACAGGATGGGAGCTGACATGCTCAGTCTAGTGACCCTTGGGCAGTAACAAATTAAAAAGAAAACATGACTACCTAGTCCCACTCATTCTAAAAATATAGCCATTGCAGGCCATAACCAGAAGAGCAAGGGGACTGTTCCTCCAGCGTATTTCCTTGGGTTTGAGTTTGAGTTTTGTTTATTGTCACGTGTATCGAGATACTGTGAAAAGCTTTTGTTGCATTCGAACCAGTCAGCTGAAACACAATACATGATAACAATTGAGCCATCCACAGTGTACATGATACAGGGAATAACGTGAATAACATTTGGTGCAAGATAATGTCCAGCAAAGTCCGATCAAAGATAGTCCAAGGGTCTTGAATGAAATAGATAGTAGCTTAGGACTGCTCTCTAGTTATTGGTATGATGGTTCAGTTGCCTGATAACAGCAGGGATTACACTGTCCCAGAATCTTGGGGTGTGCGTTTTCATACTTCTATACTTCTTGCCCAAAGGGAGAGGGGGAAAAAGAGGGAATGACTGGGCTGAGACACATCCTTGATTATGCTGGTGGCCTTGCCGAGGCAACGCGAAGTGTAAATGGAGTAACTTCTGACAAGTCTAGTTGAATAAGTCATGAAATTTACAAACATTTGGGGACTTTACCCAACTGGCATGGGTTCTGCCTGGTTTGAATTTAGAAAAGGAAATATTTAATGCATTTGATAATGTGGAACGTGAAACCAGAGATTTTATTAATCTCAGATTAATATCACAAACTCCTCAGTGAATACAAAATAAGGCATAAAAGCACTGCAAAATTATGTTGGGGTTTTTTTCTTCCGGTGACAAATAAACACCACAAAATTGGGTTTATTCCACAAGGAATACCCACTTCCAGCCAAGATCAAATTTTTATGCGATTCACTTATAAATTTATGACGCTTAGAAATGTAGTTGGAACTGGCAGGATGTTTGGAACACGAAATGATTCACTGCTGAACTTCATCAAAAAGCAGGGATTCCACAAAATGTGCACCAGCATTTTACTGTCTTTTCATACTCACTGAGAAACGGAATGAGTCATCAAATGGCCCTTCAGGTTTCTTTAGCAGTTTCCATGTTATTTGTTATGGTTCCTGTCTGGAACTTTCACCGTCAAAGTGTGGCAGCTTGGGATCGTGCCAGAAATTAAAATGCACCAGAGTTTGAAACAATGGTCAAACACATCTTGACCTTGGGTTTTAACTGGACAAGAGAAAGCAGTAGAGGGAACTCAATTAAAAAAAAAAATTAAAAGCCACTGTATCGCAACAATGCAGGATACATTGAAGTAACTCATTCCTCCACATTAAAGGAGATGTGTGGTGAAAGATCTTTTCCAGAGTTCTGGATGCCTGGAACATATTGCCAGGAGTGGTGGTGGAGACAGATACGATAGCGGCATTTGAGGGTTTTGGATAAGCATGTGTATCTATAAGGAACAGCCCAGTTCGACCCATCATGTTTGGCCCAGACATGGTGGGCCAAACGGCTTGTTCCTGTACCTATACTGTTCCATGTTCTATGTTCTTAACCTTGCAACACAATGAAACATACATCATCCTGGCATTCATCGTTGTCTAAAATCCCTGATAATGTACCAGGAGAGTATATGATTCTCATTGTGTACATGAGATAGGATCTTCAAATTAATCTTCTGCCAGCTACTACCCAGAGTCCCAATCATGCCTTTTACTGAAGATAGGCACAAAATGCTGGAGTAACTCATCGAGACAGGCAGCATCTCTGTAGAGAAGGAATGGGTGACGTTTCGGGTTGAGACCCTTCTTCAGACGTCACACATTCATTCTCTCTGGAGGAGTCTGAAGGTCTTGACCCGAAACGTCACACGTTCCTTCTCTCCTGAGATGCAACCTGTCCCGCTGAGTTACTCCAGCATTTTGTGTCTATCTTTGGTGTAAACCAGCATCAGCAGTTCCTTCTTACACATGCCAGTTACTGAACTGGTCTGCACTGTGCCATCTGCAGAATGTTCCAGAAAATTCCAGCAAAGTTCATGTCCTGCTGTTGCCGACAAATTCAATGTAACCCAATAAAAACAAATCCAGGTGATTGCTCGTGTTAAGTTCCATTCATTTTGAAAAAAGGTTTTTTTTCTTGTATCTCTCTAAGCTGGCGCAACACTGGCTCTTGGCATAAAATCACTGATGCAAAGTGAGATATCCTTAGTTTTTTTCCCCCAACACAGGCGACTGCTACCTTAGAATAAGGGCAGGACCTACATAGTAAATGGTAGGCCTCTGGGTAGTGTTGTAGAGCAGAGGGAACTAGGAGTACAGGTGTCTGGTTCTTTGAAGGTCTAGAAGGTTCTTTGAGGATATTGCCAGGTCTAGAGGGTGTGAGCTGCAGGGAGAGGTTGAGTAGGCTGGGTCTCTATTCCATGGAATGCAGGAGGATGAGGGGAGATGAGGGGAGGTATACAACATCATGAGATGAATAGATCCTGTAGATGCACAGAGTCTTTTGCTCAGAGTAGGGGAATCGAGAACCAGAGGACATAGGTTCAAGGTGAAGGGAAAAGATTTAATGGGAATCCGAGGGGTAACTTTTTCACACAAATTGGGTGGGTGTATGGAACAAGCTGCCAGAGAAGGTAGTTGAGGCTGGGACTATCCCATAGTTTAAGAAACAGTTAGACAGGTACATGGAAAGGAAGGTTTGGAGGGATATGGAACAAGCACAGGCATGTGGGACTAGTGTAGCTGGGACATTGTTGGCCAGTGCGGGCGAGTTGAGCCGAAGGGCCTGTTTCCACACTATATCACTCTATGACTATAATATGAACTTCAAAACAACACCGATCAGGTCAGGAGAGACATACATGCATTTTTGGTACGTACAAGATGGATTGAAGACCTATTTAACATAGAAATAAATGTATATTAATAGAATAAGAACCATGTTTGTTTAAAATAATCAAGTCACTTATTGTTTCTTACTGGGGTTGTCAAACGACTAAAACATATATCACATGTTAATTGTTGGTTTACTTGCATTGTTGAGAGTGCAATGACAATATTATTAAAATAATGTAAAGGACACTTGGATAGGGATGTGGACAGGTAAACGTTAGAAGGATATGGCCCAAACGTGGGCAGATGGGTCTAGAGTAAATCATAAGTATGTAAGTGATGGTAAGTGATAGGAGCAGAATTAGGCCATTCGGCCCATCGTCTACTCTGCCATTCAATCATGGCTGATCTATCTCTCCTTCCTAATCCCATTCGCCTGTCTTCTCTCCATAACCTCTGACACCTGTACGAATCAAGAATCTATCTCTCTGCCTTAAATATATCCACTGACTTGGCCTCCACAGCCTTCTGAGGCAACGAATTCCACAGATCCACCGCCTTCTGACTGAAGGAATTCCTCCTCATTTCCTTCCTAAAAGAATGAACTTTAATTCTGAGCCTCTCGTCCTAGACTCTCCCACTAGTGGAAACATCCTCTCCACATCCACTTTATCCAAACCTTTCACTATTCTGTACATTTTAATGATGTCTCCTCTCATTCTTTAAACTCCAGCGAGTATGGGCCCAGTGCCGTCATATGCTAACCTAAAATGGGGCAGCTTGGTCAACATGGGCAAGGTGGATGATGAGCCAGATTCCATGCTACATGAATCGTTGTTGAAAAGCATCAGGCACAGTGCACCAGAGATGAGCAGTTAGCAGTCTAGACTTTGAGCATGAATTTATTGTTTTTGAAGCTCCATTTTGGTTCTTATTATGTGCCCAGGCTATATGTACCTGAGACAAAATACTAACTGAGCAAATGGGGGAAGGGGTGAAAGTGGCAGCCAGAAAACATTGTTTTGGGGTGGGTAAGGCATGGTGGACAGAGAAGCATGTGATAGATGGGGGCTTGAGGAAAAGCTTGTCATTGTATGTTGGTACATGTGACAATAATAAACCTAAACTTGAATTTGACCCAGGGAAGAGTTTAGTTTAGTTTAGAGATACATCGTGGAAACAGGCCCTTCAGCCCACCGACCAGCGATCACTGCACATTAACGCTATCCTACACACACTAGGGACAATTTATACCTATATCAAGCCAATTAACCTACAAACCTGTACGTCTTTGGATTGTGGGAGGAAACCAAAGAGCTCGGAGAAAATCCACACGGTCATCGGGAGAACGTACAAACTCCATACAGACAGCACCCCTAGTCGGGATTGAACCCGAGTCTCCAGCGCTGCAGGTGCTGTAAGGCAACAACGCTACCGCTGCTCTACCGTGCCACTCCTATTTAATAATGTTATTTTTTTTGAATCTGCATTTTTGTGGTGTAAAGTAATTATTACATTACAAATTAATACAGTAATTCAAAAATGAACTAATTGCATGTGTTACCATTGGTTAACAAGCAGCCCTAACCCCTGCTCTTGACATATTTTCCTTTTTTTTCTTCTTTCCAAATGTCAGGTCACCCACACCATTTTCCTCCTCACTGCAGAGGAAAGCATTGAGACGTGTAGATTTATTAGATAGTGCAGCAAGCATTATTAACTCTATTCCCAGCTGAATCATGAGGGACTGGAGTTACAGGAGCGACACTTCACCATCTTCCCATTCCCACTGTTATCATGTCTGGCTGCGAGGAGCAAGGGAACCAGAGGAAGGAAGTTGTAGAAACCTTACAAAGAGACAAAATACAGCAGTGTCAAGGAAAGCTGTGAGTCTGTGTGTATCGTCTGTTCTGCACGAGTTGTTATAGCTTTCCTCACTTTTTTTTAAACGCACTGTGCTGCATGAATGATAGTCAGGCCCTTGTGGGAAAATGATAAAACTAAAACAGCATGGGACCACCAAGAGGAAGCTGGTGATTACAGCACAATATGAAAGATTTTCCAAATCCAATGAATCATAATTTCAGCAGAAACAGAATATTTCTTTAATTTTAAATACATTTTACAAGAGACCCTTAAAATCCAATTCTGATGTTAAAGTATTCACCGAATCGATGATTAAGGTCTGAACCATGCTCGGAGACCACTTCTATGACAAATAATATTAATTTATTTCAGCTTCATAAGATGCACAAATGCCCTGAGTTTCCGCACCTCTTATTATCTTTTCCAATCTGATGCAGTATATGCTTTTAATTCACAGGTAAGGCACGTCAAGTGATGGAAACCTAAATTGGTTTCACTGCAGGCACATAATGTTAAACCCTCCCTGCGCAAGAACACCACAACTGGACCATTCTCTGCCATACGTCCACAGACACCCACCAGTACTGGTGTAGCTTGACTTGTGTAAAATTACGGGCAGTGCATTGAGACCATTTTAGCCCAATTCACAATTTCTTTTTTTTCAGTAAACAGCCAAATTCTGCCCCAATTGTCCCAACATCATAATTAACTGCAGGACTCAAATTACATTTTATTTCGGAGTCACGTGAGTGACTGCGTGAAGACCCCGTCCAGCACGCATGCGCGACATTAGCGTTCATGCAGTGCACCCGCGACGGACGGGAGTTCAAGGCGCTCCCACTACAAATTGAAAAGTCGGGCCGACAGGTAAGTTTTACCGTGGCCGTGTGTATTTTCTCTGTGGTCTGCTTTATGTTCCAGGAGAATGAGCAAGACCAGAGGGAAAGAAATCTGCAGCTCGCCCCTGTTCGTCTTCCATTGAGTAATGTTCTTTGGAGGGGGGGCAAGAGGCGGCAGGATTGACTACCGAGCCGAGCCCAGCACCACTAGTGCAGCCTGAGCAGCGGGCTGGAGGTACCTGCAGCCAGAACCGGGCGGTAGTATCCGACGATTCGGATGAAGATGCCTCACCGCTCGAGAGCGGCACAGGCAGCCGCCTAAGCTGAATGGAACGGCTTATGGAGCAATTGCTCCAGCGAGATCTGCTGAGAGAGCAGCAGCAGACTCGCCAAGGGAGCTCAGGCACTCCCACAGTGCCCATTACGGCACTGACCATTGCTTTACCTTCTTTTGAAGGCAGCATTGGCGACCAGGTCTGGGCTGGTCAAGAAGAGGGGTTGCTGGCTGAAGATGTCCAGAGTACGCAGGGTGTACAGGATCAGGAAGAGCTGCTGGGTGTGGTCAACTGCTACGTGGTCATTCCACGAGCGGGTCGGCCTTTAGAGCCAAAACTTGCAGCCAGCATTGACCACCTGTCCTCAAAACCCCTACAAGAACAGGTGGTCAATGAGGCTCTTGAACAATATACAGCCCCAGAAAATTGTACATCATTGAATGTACCAGCTGTAAACAGCCAAATTTGGGGACATTTGGGGCAGAACATCAGGAACCTGGAGTTGAAGCTCCAGAAAATCCTTAAACTCCTGACTGCAGGAATAACATCATATGCTCGGTCCATTGATGGTCTGGACATCTCCACAAATCAGCAAAACACATTAGCTCTACTGTGCACAACTCAATCTGAGATAAACAATTTACGGAAGGAAATCATCAAGCCTGCCCTCAACCCTAAATTTGCGGGACTTTGCAAAACACTGGGTTCAGAACCTCCAATTCTGCTCTTTGGAAAGGACCTTCCGAAAAAGGTGAAAGACCTAGAGGAAGAATCCAAGACCTTTGGTCTCGTGAGGGCAGGTTTGGGACCGAGCAGACCTAACAAACCCAGGACGGCAGTACCCCACGGCGTCCACCAGTCGTCGACCACCATATGCGACTGGTGAAAGCTCGGGGTCCGCAACCATTCCCCGTAAGCCTTTTTTAGGCCAGGGCCCAGAGCGGACCCCATGGAAAATGCGCCACCCCCAACAACATCAACATCAACATCAACAGCAGCCCTCTACAGCCCAGTAGAGACCTCATCATCCAGCGAAGAGGCAGAAGAAGCACCAGTAACCATGGAGGTAGGTGGGTCTGGTTCCTCTCAGCATATGAGCCGTAGGGGCTCTATAGTAACAGGGGATGATTGCACTTGTTTTTGGATGCATGGGAATCCATCACTAATGACAAGTATATACTCAGCAGCATTCATGGCTATAAAATTGACTTTGTTCATGAAAACATTCCGCCAGTTCAGCTAATACCCCAAAGGGTAGTCACCCTCTCAGTCAAAGAGAAACAAGAGGGACAAGCTGAACTGATGAGGCTACTAGCAAAAGGTGTCATTGAAAGAACAAAACATGAACCTTTGGAATTTGTGTCTAATATTTTCACTTAAAACTAAAAAAAATGGTGGATGTCGCATCATCATTGACTTAACTACTTTAAACAAGTCTGTTAAGTATATACATTTCAAGGTGGAAACTTTTGAAACATCTAGACTATTGATTTCTAGAGGTTAATTTCTAGCAAACATTGATTCAAAAGATGCCTACTACTCAGTACCCATACACAAGGAACATCGTAAATAAAGTTTATCTGGATGAAACAGCTATGGCAATTTAAAGCCTTACCAAAAGGGACTAACCTCTGCTCCAAAGTTGTTCACTAAAATCTTAAAACCCGCTTTGGCATTATTGAGGAAACAAAAGCCTATAGTCATGGCGTACTTAGACGACATTTTAATAGTAGGGAAAACCTTGGAGACAGCTATTTTGGCAGTAGCAGCCACCAAACGTTTGTTTGAAACTTTGGGGTTTGTCATACGTCCAGATAAATCCAATTTTACACCATCCACTACCATGGACTATCTTGGATTTACAATTGATACTGTTCGCAAGATTGTAACTCTGCCGAAGGGGACAGCATCAGAATTGGCACTATCGTGCAGTGAACCAATGGATAAACATCAGTCAACCATACGGCAGGTAGCCAGAGTTATTGGTAAAATGGTAGCAGCTTTTTCAGCTGTACAATTTGGGCCTTCGCACTATCAAAATTTGCAAAGAGCAAAAGTGCACGCACTAAAGCAAAACTCAGGTCACTTTGACTGAGTTATGAATTTAACTGCTGAATCCATTCCAGAGTTACAATGGTGGACAAGGAACGTTAGGCTCAGTTCCAGTCCCATAATAATCACCAACCCAGTATTAACCATTCAAACAGATGCCAGTGCTTTGGGCTGGGGAGCAACTAACATGCAATCCAGCACAGGGGGCAGATGGACTAATTCTGAATCATCCTGCCTACAGACACAGGGTATCAACTACTTAGAAATGTTGGGTGCGTTTGATGGTTTAAAAGCATATTCATCTAATACGCATCATGCACATGTCCGGTTGCAATTAGATAATACCACGGTGGTGGCTTATATCAACCACATGGGTGGTGTAAAGTCGATATCGTGTGACAATTTGGTCAACCTAATCTGGCAATGGTGTGTCAAAAGACATATTTGGTTATCAGCAACTTACCTACCAGGTAAGCAAAATACAGTGGCAGACACCAGGTCACGCAAATTTAACGATAACATTGAATGGATGTTAAATCCCAAAGTATTTGCTGAAATTACAAAGCAATATGGCACACCAGATATTGATCTATTTGCATCCAGGCTGAATCACCAGGTACCAACGTATGTCGCTTGGGAACCAGACCCTGAGGCAGCAGCAGTTGATGCATTCTCGCTGCATTGGGGGGAAAATGTTCTTTTATGCTTTTCCTCCCTTCTGCCTCATCAGTCGGGTATTACGCAAGATTCAATTGGATTCCGCTTCAGGAATCTTGATAATACCCGACTGGCCTACACAGCCATGGTTCCCAGTGGCCCTCGACATGGCTGTCGAAACACCATTGGAATTCCCCAGCAGTCCAGAATTATTAATCCACCCAGTGTCAGGCATTAGTCACCCGTGCCATGGCAGAGTCAATCTCCTGGCTTGCAGATTCTAAAAAGACCTCTACAGGGCCTGGGAATGTCTGAGGACGCCATCAACATGATGACCGCATCCCACGGGAGTCCACCAGGAGACAATACCTGACCAACATAAGAAAATGGGAGCGGTATTGCTCCAAAACAGGAACTACCTACTCAACAGCTACAGCCACCAGTGTTGTGGAGTTCCTGGTTGGATTACATCGGGAAGGACTCAGCTACAGCGCCAGGAGTGCGTTGTCAGCTTATTTGTTTCCAGCAGCAGGACAACAGGCTTTGGGGTCCCATCCACTAGTGGTCAAAATCATGAGGGGCATTTTTAACACTAATTCCCCCAGACCAAGGTACACTCAGATCTGGGATGTCAGCATTGTGCTGACGTACCTTAGGGGATGGCCACCACCCAGGTCACTCACGCTGGAACAACTTACTCTGAAATCAGTCATGCTCATGGCACTAGTGTCAGCTCCAATGGTACAGTCCCTCCACCTTCTGAGGCTGGACAGCATGACAGAGTCATTGGACTGTTTCACATTCCATATTCAGGGACTGGTCAAACAAACTAAACCAGGTACCACGCCTCCAGTCATGGAGTTCCGGGCATATTCATCTGACCCATGGCTGTGTGCCAAGACCCATCTCGCAAATTACATAGACACAACATACAACTTAAGAGGGAGAGAAAAAGCCTTATGGATAAGCCACAAGAAGCCTCATGGTCAGGTGACGAGCCAAACCATTTCAAGGTGGCTCAAGCAGGTGCTTAAGTCCGCAGGAGTCAATACTAATGTTTACAAATCTCACTCCACCAGGGCTGCATCTACGTCGGCGGCTAGGCAAATGGACGTGCCTATGGACCATATTCTGGCCAGAGCAGGATGGTCCTCGGAAAGAACTTTCCAAAGGTTTTATAATAAGCCGCTGGCGGAACCTGCTACATTTGTAGATAGAATTTTAGAGTCTGCAGATAATATTTAATTTAAGCCCGGGGGAGCTCTCTGTTTTTTGTTGTCATTAATAAACCTTTTTTGTTCACAAACAGGTTATTGTTGATTGTGATAACATACTTCCTCCCTCTAAGGTCTTCGGACAGTGAGTGAAGCATGAGCTGGTACACGGTTCGGAATCACAGAGCTTTGAAGTCTTCACGTAGTCACTCACGTGACTCCGAAATAAAATAGTGAGATTAAATGAGAACTTACCAGTTCGAAGTTTGATCTGTATTTTATGAGGAGTTACGATGAGGGATTACGTGCCCTCCGCTCCCACCCTCTATTATACAGATCAACTGGTAATTAAGTTCTTATTTTTTCCTTACTATATTTATTTCAATTGTTGTGTTTTTTCTGTGAATCCACACCGCTGCTTTGAAGAATGTCGCGCATGCGTGCTGGACGGGGTCTTCACGTAATCCCTCATCGTAACTCCTCATAAAATACAGATCAAACTTCGAACTGGTAAGTTCTCATTGAATCTCACTATTTTAGGTTACAGCACAAGAGTAAATTGGAGGGGAGCCCCCAGGATAATGGTTTGCAAAGCTCTCCAGTGCTGTGGTTCTCCTCAATGCACATTAGTTCTGCTTTTGTGATCGGATAAACTATGATTAAATGTCCCTTTGGTGAGTGTATTATCAGATTGGTCGAATCACTGGCCTTTCTTCAAAATGCAAGTTCCCAATTTCTATGCAATGCCTTTGCATTAAACCAACAGCACTGCTCACCGTTGCAAACTTTCTTCTGCATTTTCAATGATGCTTTACAGTCAAATAACCAATTACGGCCTTAATGTAAATTTTTAAGATGGTAAATTTCTGGGAAAAATCAAATATTCCTCTATTATTCAAAATAGGGAACTGCAGATGCTGCAGAGTTTGAAAAAGTGTCCCGACCCAAAACATAATTTCTCCATGTCCACCAGAATTGCTGCCTGACGTTTGTGTCGTTTTTCTATTAATTTTACTTTGTCCAAAAGTACTATATCACTAATTGGATGATTTAAATGCTGCTAAGATTTTGGAAAACAAGAGCCCATTTCATTAAAATTTATAAAGCTTGCCATGGTTGGTGCTGAGCAATGATTGTCTTGGGGCTCAAATTTCTTTACTCAAAGGATTTAAAATCATTGGAATTCTCCAGAGTTCAGCTACTTGCTTTTGACAATGAGTACAACAGATTTCTAGAAAACAGGGGTTTCTTATTCATAATACAAGCAGGAGAGAAATATAAAATTAATTCACAATTGCCAATATTGCAAGTGTCAAAGACTAAAATTCAGAAAATGCATTGAAAATCCAATTGAAGCAGGAATTGTATGAACTTCTATATTCAAGTCTCTTGCCCTCTGAAATAATCCTACTGGTGAAGTCTTTAAACACATTAAAAAAATTAAGGGTCTATGGACCCGTCTCTTTTGCTATTTCCCTGCAAGAAATATCTGGATCTGCATCAAATTGCCAATTGCCACAAAAGGTCAACAGTAAATGCCATTTTGTCCACTCTCCACTCTGGGCCATGTGGGTAACAAGAACACCTTTATCGACTACAGCTCTGTGTTCAACAAAACCATCTCCTCCAAACTCACCACCAAGCCTCTTCATCTTGCTTTGCAAATGGATCCTTGACTTCTTCATCAGCAGACCTCTGTCAGTGTGAAGTGGAACGACCTCCTGTTCACTGCCCACCAACACAGGTGGAAGTTACGGCTGCATGCTTAGTCCCCTGCACTTCTCTCTTTCAACTATGACCTTGGGGCTAAGACCAGCTCCGATGCCATTTACAAATTCCCAGACGACATCACTGTTGTCCCATCCATGAAGCTCCTCTGGAAAACTGTGACAGCCAAAGCCACCACATTTCTCTGCCCTACCATGCCTCCATAAACACATACATCAGCTTTGTCATCTATCAAAACCGTCAAGCACAGAAACATTAAAAAAAAATCAAGAACTAATTTTCTTTTAAAAATCAATAAATGTAGCAATTAAACATACCATTAATTTAAGATGATGGAGTCTAGTCCAGATATAGCTGATGCTGTTCAGCATGTGATATCTCTTTAAAACTACCGGCAAAAATTGCGCTGAAAACTTGCTGTATTTCTATGAATCTTGCACTTGTAGTTTTGCCCGTTGTTTAGAATCTGCCTCCCTGATTAGCTACTTGACTACCAATGGGAACATTTTCCCCTCACATGCTCTGCCAAACCTCTTGAACTTCAACTTCCATTACAACTTGCCTTCACTTTGCTTCTTCCAAGGGCATAACCTCGACTTTTCTAGCCACTCCACATAACTGGAATTTTCACTAGGATTCTCTCCAGGGCATAACATTCTCACATATGATGCCCAGATTTAGGCACTATTCTTCAAAGCCTAGTTGGGGAATTTTAGCGTCTCCTGGTTCTTGGTGTGGAAAAATTCTCTACTTCTGTTCTTTGACCCTTTTCCAATTTTGGTTCCTTATCCAATTTTAGAAGAGGGAAGTTTCTCACCTTCCGTCTAATCTCATGCTTTCCTTGCCAACAATCTATTACATTATATTTTATTAAATGCCTTTTGAAAGTCCAGATACTATCACGTGATATTGCCATCAATTTCTTTCTATTCTTCAGCAATAAAACTCAAGGCAACATGTTCAGATTGTTACGAAAATAAACTACATTAAAATTCGTTTTCTCAGGTTTCCAGATTGCTTCAAAATATTGTCACCACCGATATTGGACAGATGTGCTTGTGAGTACACCATGCTGAGCTGACTTGTTATTCATCAATATAGTTGCAACACTTGCAAATTTTCAATCATCTAGCTTCATTTTTTAATCGAGAGGATTGAATGAATGGCTCAAATTGCCATTCCTTTGTGATTTTCACCCGCTGTCCTTTCGGCCACCTCCAATGCATTCTAGCTGAACCGAGTTACTTCAATAACTTGAACTTGTCCAACCTTTTAAATATCTCCACTCTTCCATTTACTTTCTACACTATTGCAGTAATATCTCCTTTAATGAGAAACCAAGAGTTTTCTTTGCTTTTGAAGATAGATACAAAGTATGCATCTATTACCTCAGCCACTCCCTGAACTTCTCAATGAAAATCTCCTTGTGGCGACTCTTTGGCCCCAATGTTTGACTCTCCCTTTGTTACGAAGTGGTTCTGCATAAGCAATTTCTATTTTCACATTGTAAACAAATCTATTCTTATGCATTCTTGGCCATTACTTATTTTTATGTTTCATTTCTTATGCATTCTTACTCAACTTTACCTCCATTGGGGTAATGAACAAAGATAGACACAAAGTCCTGGAGCAACTCAGCAGGTCAGGCAGCAACTCTGGACGAGAAAGATAAGTAACGTTTCGGGTCAGGATTCTTCCTCAGACCCAGGTCTGCAACAGAAACGTCACCAATTCTTTTCCTGCAGAGATGCTGCCTGACCCTCTGAGTTACTCCAGCACTTTGTCTACCTTTGGTATAAACCAGCATCGGCAGTTCTATGTTTCTAAAAAAAAAGTTACATCAGTTTCATGGCATGAACAAGAAAGATGAGATGAGAACATGGTGAGAATGAAGCAAAATGTAAAATAACTGCATATGCAGGAATCTGAAACCAAAACAAAAATGCTGGAGAAACTCAACCAGTCAGGCAGCATCTGTGGAAGAAGAAATCAAGCAGTTTTTTTGGGGGTCAGTAACCCTTCTTCACAACTAGGGGATGAGTGGCGAGATTGCAGTTTCAAAACAGAGCTTAGTGCAGGAGTAAAGTGCAAGACAAAAGACTTTGAAAATAAATAGAGAAAAATCAAATCAAGAGCATGAGCACTGACCATGAGCAAGACATGTTTCCCATGTCTATGTCCCTTGCTCAATGGATGCGTCATGCTTGGTGCAGACTTGGTGGTCCAATGTGTCTGTTTCTATGCTGTATGTTTCCATGACCTCCAGAGTAGTGCTTACCTGCGTCTCTTTTAGAATGCCTCCACGGATGCTGCCTGACCTGCTGAGTTACTCTGGGACTTAAGATTCTAGCACCTGCTGTTCCTTTTCTCACTCTTTTAGAATTGTTATCTGGCATTTCACCTCCAAAATTCTTTCCAGTAAATTTAGTGTTATTTAAAGAGGGGAAATTTCTAGTCTTCCGCTGGCATGATGGGTCAAAGATTTGCGTACATGAGAACACAAGTGTGCAACAACGGCACACTCCTCAAACCCGGCAGGAGTTCAGACGGCAACTTCCTGGCATTCAAGTGTGAGAACTGACTGCAATGCAAATGTGTCTCCATTGGTTCACAGTTTAATAAACTCAATGCCAAACATGTGCTTCTTGGTGGAAAATTAATATGGCATTATGGACAGCATGCCAAACCAGACTACTGTTTGGAAGCTCATTAAAAAGCCTGTACAACATTACTCATTATTCTCTCCCCAAGGCACTGCAGGAACCACTACAAAAGATTTCTGGAAACAATTTCCAATGAATGATTTCCTTAGTTAATTTTTCTTTAATCCAAGAATACCATTCATAACTGGATCACTGCCCTGATTTCTACACACATGTATTTTCCTTGTATGCCACATGGAACCAGCTGGTTACTAAATAAAGCTCAAAAAGCAAGTTGGAGAAAATAACTTTGTATGGAAGTCATATTATTCTAAGCCTCTACTGCAGTAGAATAGAACAGCGCAGAAATTAGACAATATGAGTGTATTAAGTGGCAATAAAACTGCAAGCAATTTTATAGAGTTCAGTTGTTAAAAATGGAAAAATCTTCAAGATAGGGTCCAACTTCCGAGCTTCTCAAAACCACGACTGCGAAGATGCAGAAAAATATAGTCTATTTTTGCTCACACCTGATATGCAATCTCCTCTGGTCTGGGAAATGTACTGAGAAATTTTATCATTTAAAATTTATCCTATTAGATTGTGCTTATTTTGCGGGGGGGGGGGGGGGGGGGGGGGGGGGGGGGGGGAGGGAGGTGTTAATCCAACTGATTTATTTCTTTGAATTTTGTTTCAGATTCCAACATCTGCAATTGTTTGTATCAACACCTCAGTTTTTAAACATCTAATTAAATAACCGTGACAAATGGATGGCATGGGATCTAGGAGAAGTTAGCCAACTGGATAGAAAATTGGCTTCATGGAAGGAAGCAGATGGTGGAAGGTTGTTTTTCGGACTGGAGGCCAGTTACCAGTGGGGTGCCTCAGGGATGTGTGCTGGTCCCATTGCTGTTTATGGTGTATATCAATAATTTGGATGAGAATGTGCAAGGCATGACAAGTACATTTGCAGATTACATTAAAGAGGGTGGTATTTTAGGTAGTGAAGATGCAAAACCGTATTTCCCATAGATTCCCATGTTATAAGCAGAGATGTGTCGCTGTAGGAAGTTTTATTTCTCTCAACTATAATGCCGAGTAATGAAGCTACTGGTTCCACTTGGAGCCACTTAAGGGATTTCCATTGGAATCTGACAAGACCATCACTGAGGTGGCCAGTAGGTGTATTTCGAGACACGTAAGTGAAGGATGAGGGGGACCTTAATGAAATTTACCAAATAGTGAAAAGCCTGAATACAAATTTAACAGAGGTAAGATAGTTTAATAATAACTCATAACAAATGAGACATCATTTAGGTTCACAACTTGCACTTAAAATAATCTTCATGGTAGATAATCTGGAAAACTCTTGGGCGGGGGGCAAGAAATCTCTGGACAGCAATGTGAACTGACCTTGAAAGAAAAAAAATTACATGCATATGCTTCAAGAAATGTGAACTGAAACAAAAATAGAAGAAAAATTGTTGATAAGATATTGCCAATGAGTCAAGATTGCCAAGATATTGCCAATCTTGAGCAGAAAACAACGTGCTGGAGAAACATCAACAGGTCAGGCAGCATCCATAAAGCAAAATAGTCAAATAACATTGAGTCAGAACCCTTCTTCAAGACTGGACTAGAAGGGGAGGTAGCTGGTAGAAAGAGAGGAGAAGGCAGTGGGGAAAGAGGTCTTACCTCACCCCTTCAAGACAGATGCAATGCCTGACCAAGATCTGAAAAAGCTGAATATTTTCCAGACTTGCATTGACTCCTGTAGAGAACCTCACATAGGTAAAGATTTAGTGTCACAGTAGTGGCATCCATTATGTGTGTCATAATTGAATTACTTGATTGGAAGCAGCACATTAGAATTGATCCCGATCAGGAAATGAGTTTGAAAATTACGAGCTGGTTAATGTGGGGTGAGGAGGTGGAGAGCAGTTTCTAGGACTGACTGAAGGGGGTGAATCAGGCAAATAGAAATATCACAATCCTGTTGGGGCTATTCTTGATGATTGTTTTGAAAAATTAACTGATCTAAACTATACAGATCTGATTTCCCAGCTTCCTATCGTTAACAACAAGGAAGTAGAATCTCATGATTCTATTTTCAGTGTCTGGTGGCACATTGTGTGTAAATCTAGTCACATTCTATTACACCAAAAATTGAGGATTATATTCAATTCTGAAATATCACGATGGATTAAAAATGGAACTTACATTGTTTTTTGAAAAGTATGCAATGACATGCATGAATATTGCATTAATATTCCTAATCACCGCATCATTTTGTCCATTATTGCCTTCATTGCTTCAATGAACAGAGAAGATGGAGTCGCTTTACATCTCCTCTCCTCTTCCTTGCTATCACTGGAGCAGAATATCGATTATTTCGATCTATGTTTCCACTTACATGCTGCTTTGGAGAGCTTAAGAATATACTGTAGCTTACTTAACGTGCACTTTCAACTACGCAGAGAAGGACTGAGTGCTGATGCTCCTGATTATGGAAAGGCTGCATTATTGAAAGTGGTTCCAATTTGAAACTAGCTAGAGGAGTATATGAGGGGGAATAACATTGATGCATTAAAAAGGAAACAAGATAAACATACCACAAGGGGGAAAAAAAGCAAGACACCTATAGTAGCAAAATTATATAAAGAAGGGTTGACGAGGACTCACATTAAGAATTAGCTGGCATGAATCTATGGGCTGAGTGGCCAGGTTTTGTGCAAAAAAAAATTAGGTTTTCGATAGTGTTTAATTGTCATTTATACCAAAAAGGTAATTACATCACAATGGGCTTCCAGCGATGATGATGTCACAATGCCACTCACAGTGCACCAATCACAATGGGCTCTCAAGCTGCTGAGTGCCACAATGTCATCACAATGGGATGTTGCCAATGGTAAGTGCAGCTTCTCACAGAGAGTTTTTTTTTCCAGGAGCTTCCAGTGATGATGCTATATTTATGCAAGTTATTGATAATTAAAGCTTTAAAAATGTCAACTTTAACAAGATTTTTATTCTTAAAATCCTTCCTGCCAGCTTCCAACACACTTCAATACAAAGTTAAAATACAGGAACACTCTGAGCTTTTCACCTGAATGGGATATCACAGCATGTGCTTCATCAGGAGGGGGAGGGTGAATTGGTATTGCAAATGGAACTGCTGACATTCGGGAACAGCTTAAGTTGGGGGACCACGCCTCCCGTGGTACAGGTTAGTGGTGCAATATTGTGTTGGGGAACGGGTTACGTTGGGGGACCAGGCCTCCCGTGCGACAGGGATCGAACGGTCCCACTTGGTCTAGTATATATATCACTAAAACTCTCATCTTGTTTGTTTGTATTCGTGTGTGTACGTGATATCTCAAAACCCTGCCAAAACAGCATACGATAATGCTACAATTTTTGGCCCACCTTACTCACCATTGTCCGTTCGGATCGGTGGTATATTTTATGTTATTGACATTTTAAACTTTACAAAAATCACTTTTCAAACCACTTTTCCACTTGCCCATCAGACGCGTTACAATGACGTCATAACGATCCCGAATCTCATTTATATTTTTAAAAATTGCGATTTTCAAAAAAAAAAATCAGTTTTAATCAAATTCATCCATTATCATTCATAATGACGTCACAATGGGATCCCAAATCTCATTTACATAAAAAATCGCGATGTTCAAAAAAAACTAAAGTTTTAATCAAATTCTTCAGTTTTCATTAACAGCTAGTATAGTGTATTTCATTAATAGCTAGTATAGTTAATTCCCAGGACGGCGGGACTGCTATATTTTGATAGAATGGTGCGGCTGGGCTTGTATACTCCGGAATTTAGAAGGATGAGAGGGGATCTTCTTGAAACATATAACATTATTCAGGGTTTGGACATGCTAGAGGCAGGAAACATGTTCCCGATGTTGGGGGACTCCAGAACTAGGGGCCACAGTTTAAGAATAAGGGATAAGCCTTTAGAATGGAGATGAGGAAATATTTTTTCACACAGAGTTCTGTCTGTGGAATTCTCATCCTCAGAGGGCGGTGGAGGTTGGTTCTTTCGATGCTTTTAAGAGAGAGTTAGATAGAGCTCTTAAAGATAGCGGAGTCAAGGGATCTGGAGAGAAGGCAGGAACGGGGTACTGATTGTGGATGATCAGCCTTGAACACATTGAATGGCGGTGCTGGCGCGAAGGGCCAAATGGCCAACTCCTGCACCTATTGTCTATTGTCTATGGAGTGTGGGATAGAGGGAGAGGAGGGCAGAGTGGGAGGTGAGGAGGGGGCATGGGGGAGTGGGATGGGGGGAGGTGAGTAGTTGGGGAGCAGGGAGATAGAGGGAGGGGAATGGGATTATGGATGGAGGGAGGGACTGTGGATAGGGGAAAGGGGAGGGAGGGAGAGGTGAGGGAGGGAGTTGTGGAGTGGATGAGGAGAGGGGATAGAAGAGGGAGGGTGAAGAGGAGGGGAGGGAGTGCTGGGGGATGACGGGGAAAGGAGGTGATTCAGGGTTAAGAGGGATGGCGAGGCGCTGTTAGGGGAGGGTTGCCATGACTCGCATCACAACGGGGATCTCCGCCGTCACAACGGGATCCCCTCTGCCGCACGTGCGCAGTTTGGGGCTATGGGTGAGTGGTGGAATATTGCACTGGGGGACGGGGTCCAACGGGTCCACACCTGATCTAGTATAATTATATAACTGTGTTACAAAGACGGGTGGGATAGCATCCACATGATACCCTGAATATCGGCCATACAATGGAGGTACACAATGCATAAGCAGACTACTAATTGCTGGTTTATTTTCTTTACTGTTTGTAGATCCGCAAAGTCATACAGATCACCGAAGATGCACAACGGTTCGATCATTAATGGACACAAAGTGCTGGACACAAAGACCCAAAGGGTTAGGCAGCATCTCTAGAGAAAAAGGATAGGTCAGGACTTGGTATCTTGCATCACTGATGCTCACTGGTTAGGCTGCTACACTTTATATTATGATAAAGAGAAATCTTGTCTTTTCAGCGATAGCTATAACACAATGTAGCAAGTTGATTAACAACAAATAGCCTCATTGAAATCCCAGCAAAAATAAGAAAATATCCTATTTTATACTTTTTATAGGCAAAGATCCGATTTGCTTATAAAAACAAGCACTGCTATAAATGTACATTGGTAGAGAGAAAACCGCTCATTTTTGTTGTTATTCACTCATTCTGAAGACAGACCATTACATGTGGTCAACAGCGCTGCAAAGTGTGCGGAGGAACTTGTAAGACCGATCTGGCCTTAACAGTTTCTTGGCACACAAGTGACAAAATTGTAGAGATTCAGATTTGTGGTTTTCAATCTTCCCATTTTCTGTTTGGTCCCTCCATTCCAGCTTCCTTCAGAGACAATGAAGCACTTCTTTTGAGGGGTAAGCGCACAAATTTGCACAAGCATAGATATGATGATAACCGTAGTTTAAATAGACACAACATGCTGGAGTAACTCAGCGGGTCTGGCAACATTTCCTGAGAAAAGGAAAAAGTCTGATGAAGGGTCTTCTCCAGAGATGCTGCCTGACCCGCTGAGTTACTCCAGCATTTTGCATCTATCTTTAGTGTAAACCAGCATCTGCAGTTCTTTCTTACACAGTTTAAATAGTATTGGTTGTGGGAGAAACTGAGCTTCCTCTGTGTTATATATTTCACTAGGTATTTTGGGAAATTGCTCTCTCAAAATCGCCTGCCACAGTATTCCAGGTGAAAGGAAGCACCAGAGGCATCTGTTTAATGTTTGATATGAAAATTGACACCTTCCATTGCATTACACCCTCACTACTGTGGCTGAACTACTAGCCTGAATTTATGTGCTTGAATCTCTAAGATGGAATTTTGCAGCATCATCCTCAGATTGAGATGACAATGTGATCAACTAATCCACAGCATGGGAAGGTCATGGTCAGATACAGAAGTGTTTAAAAACACACGTTCTAATTAATTTCGCATAAATTACACAGAAAACCTCTCAACATGCGAGTTCGGTATTCCGACTGCGCATGCCCAGGTCAAAGGTCACTATGCATATACAGCCCTGGAAAGCAGTGGAACAATAAATACAACTATTTCATAGCTTGAAATCAGTATTGTCTTACCTAGAAGAATCAAAGCTGGAATCAAAGCAAGAATCAAAGGTCCAGCTTTCCAGGGCTAGTTCTGCATAGTGACCTTTGACCTGGGCATGTGCAGTCGGTATACCGGACTCGTTGATTAAGTGATGTTATTTGGAATATGAACAACAATTAAGCTGCAGACATCAACAGGTACCAATTGTCACCGCCAAGCCAAATAGCTCAGAAATATTACAGAAGATACCCCCTGTAGCAAGGACATTCAGTGAGTAGGCTGGAAGGGAGGGAGAAGCCCCTCAGCCATCTTGGCAAATGTCTGAGGATGTGGCACAAACAGTCTGCTGTCACTGCTTGGCAGTGGTGCACAGGATTGAGCAGCAAACTCTCCCACACAGGCTGCAGCTCCAGGTGCCAAATGACGCCTGCAGCAATCTCTGCATTTTGGGCCACATTCCTAAAAAGTATATCCATGAAATAAAACAAGCAACGAAAAAACAAAAATATTGTTCAAGAGGCCGTTTCTGTTTGATTGCAAATTGCACTGCTCTCTCTGCACCTGCTCCTCTCATTCAGGTCACAATGCCTATACTTATGTTAGAGATACAAAATGGAAACAGTCTATCACCCATTCACACTAGTTTTATGTTATCCCACTTTTGCATGACACTTTCCCTCCACACCAAGGGCAATTTCCAGAGGTTAATTAATCTACAAACCTGCACATCTTTGGGTTGTGGGCGGAAACCAGCGCATCCGGGAGGAAACCCATGTAGTCAGCGGGAGGACGTGCAAACTCCACACATACAGTAGCCGAGGTCATGACCGAACCCGCTGTAAGACAGCGGCACCACCAGGTGTAACCCTGCAGCATTTCACAGAGGTGGTGATCATTGCATTATTTCATGCTGATAGGAATCCTCATGTCTGATAAACACCCAGAACTCGAGTACATAAGAAACAGAAGCAGTCACCTGTGAGCCAGTTCTGCCATTCATTTAGATCATGGTTGAACTTGCATCTCATGATCAGTTTCTTGTACAAACCTCATATCCTATATTATCATTTTTATCCAAAAATCAATCAATCTCAATGAGGAACACACACATTGAAAGAGCCGTGAAGAATGCAGACTCCAATGAAACTTTAATCTTTTTAAAAGCTACCAACCAAACCATATAACCATATAACAATTACAGCACGGAAACAGGCCCTCTCGGCCCTTCCAGTCCGTGCCGACCATTTGTTTTCCCCTAGTCCCATCTACCTGCACTCAGACCATACCCCTCCATTCCCTTCACGTCCATATACCTATCCACTTTAGTCTTAAATGTTAAAATCGATCCTTCCTCCACCACTTCTGCTGGAAGCTCATTCCACACAGCCACCACCCTCTGAGTAAAGAAGTTCCCCCTCACGTTACCCCGAAACCTTCTGTCCCTTAATTCTCATGTCATGCCCTCTTGTTTGAATCTTCCCTACCCTCAATGGGAAAAACGTATCCACGTCAACTCTGTCTATCCCTTTCATCATTTTAAAGACCTCAATCAAGTCCCCCCTTAACCTTCTGCGCTCCAAAGAATAAAGACCTAACTTGTTCAACATTTCTCTGTAACATAGTTGCTGGAACCCTGGCAACATTCTAGTAAATCTCCTCTGTACTCTCTCTATTTTGTTGACATCCTTCCTATAACTAGGCGACCAAAAGGCAGGGCATGGGGTCGATTGTTGAGAATTCATGGTACAGGTCATTTGAGATCATAAGTCATAAGAGTAGAAGTAGGACATCTGCCCCTTCAAATCTACTCTGCCGTTCAATCATGGCTGATCTATCTTTCTCTCACCCATTCTCCAAAACCCTTGACACCCTATTAATCAAGAATTTGTCAATCTCTGCCTTAAAAATACCCAATAACCTGGCCTCCTCAGCTATACGTGGCAATGAATTCAACAGATTCACCACCCTCTGACTAAAGAAGTTCCTCCTCATCTCTTTGCTAAAGGTGCGTCATTTTATTCTGAAGCTGTACCCTCTGGTTCTGGACTCTCCCACTAGTGGAAAACATCCTCTCTGCATCCACTCTATCCAGGCCTTTCACTACTCGGTAAGCTTCAATTAGGTCCCCCCTCATCTTTCTAAATAAGTACCATCTACTCAAATATGATTGACAAATATAATACACAAATTGAAATTAGCTGTGAGCATTGCAATCCCTTCAATATAAACATCAGGTAGTTATTTTATGGGCAGTTAACTAAGCTCACTCAAAGACAGAAGATAGACACAAAAAGCTGTAGTATCTCTGCGGGACAGGAGAGAAGGAATGGGTGATGTTTTGGGTCGAGATCCTTCTTAAAGGGCAGTTGTGTTTATGGATTTGGGGAGAAGGTAAAACTGGACTGTGCAGGGCTAGGAAACGATAAGGTTGGAGGCTGTGGAAGGCAGGCAGCCAGAAGTGATGAAATCGGAAAGGGTGTGTGAGAATAAGGCCTGGTGCTCGTCTGTGGTCAAAGGATCAGTAGGAGAAGGTGTCTGAGAACTGTCACTGAAAGACAGGTTCTGTTTTAGCATATTTTGCAGAAATTTGCCATTCTACATTGGATTGAAAGTATTTATTTATTGGTACTTAATCAGAAGGCCTTCCAGCCCATTGAGCAGTTTCCAGCTCTCTGGGTGAACAATTTAATCAGCTCTATTGAATTAGCACCCACAACCCATCAGGCAACGCTTTCCACATTCCAAGCTGCCTAATGTAAAATAAATAAAAACTAAGTGTCGGAAAAATCTGAACATAACAATCATACACCTGATAAACTGATCAGTTCTCTGACCACTGATGCTGCCCGACCTGCTGCGTTAATTGAGTTTTTTCAATTTCAGATTTTAAGGGCGGCAGGGTAGCGCAACAGTGGAGTTGCTGCCTTAGAGCACTAGTGACCCATGTTTGATCCTGACTACAAGTGATGTCTGAATGGAGTTTGTATGTTCTCCCCGTGGCCTGCGTGTGTTTTCTCCGAGATCTTTGGTTTCCTCCAACACTGAAAGACGCACGGGTTTATAGGTTAATTGGCTTAGTACAAATGTAAAAAATGTCCCTTGTGTAGGATAGTGTTAGCGTGCAGGGATCACTGATCGCTGCGGACTCTGCGGGCCAAACGGCCTTTTTCCACGCTGCATCTCCAAACTAAACTAAAATTTCCAGCACCTGCAATTTGGTTTTGATTCTGCAGTGCAGGAATAACCTACCATGATTTTGTCTCTAATTTTTAAGAAGGAACTGAAGAAGGGTTTCGACCTGAAACGTTGCCTATTTCCTTCGCTCCATAGATGCTGCCTCACCCGCTGAGTTTCTCCAGCATTTTTGTCTACCTATGATTTTGTCTCTGATTCTTTTGCCGATTACATTAAAATTGTGTTTTCCAATTGCTTGCTGCCCATGCACAGCAAATATGTGAGTGTGTTCCTTTCATTCCCTTTTGACAGCTGGAGGACACAGAGTACTGAAGTAGCTCAGCATGTCAGGCAGCATCTCAGCAGAACACGGATAGGCAACGTTTTGGGTCGGGACCCTCCTTATCTGTTTACCTGCTCCAATATCTGTGCTGAACAGCCAGATAAACATACACACTCTGCACTCTTGGTTTGTTAATGTGTAGGAAGAAACTGCAAGTGCTGATTTACCAAGAGATAGACACAAAATGCTGGAGTAACTCTACAGGCCAGGCAATTTTTTCCTTGAACTTCGTCTCCTTTGATCTCTCATTTTCACACCTTACCCTTCCCTATCTCTATGTCACCCTCTCTCTTGACTTACAGTCTGAAGAAGGGTCTTGACCCAAAACGTCACCCATTCCTTCTATCCAGAGATGCTGAATTATTCCAACATTTTGTGTGTATCTCTTGGTTTGCGATCCAGATTCTGCGATATGGCATGTTCGTTTACATTTTAGAACATTAACAACAGAAAAGAAAAAGCCTGCCAGAATTTACACACCAGACCCAGTCTAGCACATAACCGATCGGGCAACACGAGAGTGTTATGAACAGACCAGTCAAAACATACAGCCCTTAAACCACAAGTTCAAAGGAAGGAATTCTCTGTAAATATCTGATTAAAGAACAGGCATGACATTTCATCCATAATCAGCAGCACAATAAAGCCTCCAGGTGCACTTCATTTCAGTCAGATGGAATTCCAATGCAGTGACGATACAGAGCTTGAAACACTCTGAGCAGCACACTGAGGCACGCAGCATCCCTGCCCTTTGTCATTTCACAGGCCTGAGCTCAGACACAGTGCCATAGCAACAGGGCACAGCTAAACTGACACAGACAGGATACCACCACATGAAGCTTTCCATCCAAACAGCTCAAATGTAACGGAGTAACAGAGCAACAACAGCAGGTGTGATAGTGAGAAATATACAGCAGAAGGCAAGAACGGGAAAATTAAAGGCCAATGCAAGCGGCTTGCTCAGAACGTGGGAAGGAATACTACTACACAGCTTAACCCTATCTCCTTATCATGTATCTAAACACTGCAAATTGGAATCATTTATTACCTGTCCGCTGACTGGCTGGCATGCAACAAAAGCTTTAAAGAAGGAACTGCAGATGCTGGAGAATCGAGGGTACACAAAAAGCTGGAGAAACTCAGCGGGTGCAGCAGCATCTAAGGAGCGAAGGAGATAGGCGACGTTTCGGGTCGAGACCCTTCTTCAGCAACAAAAGCTTTTCACTGTACCTCGGTACACGTGACAATAAAAGAAACTGAATAAAGGGAGTGCTGAGGAGCTCAATGCTGGGAGGGGAGATGAACTGAAAGAAAGCTGGGAACTTTGTGGAAACGATTCAGCTGGAGAGCATGTTGGAATGTACTCCAATTGTCGGGACGTAATGCTGAGGGTCAATAAGGTGCTGGTCAGGCTGCGTTTGGAGTATTGTGAGCAATTTTGGGCACCATATCTGAGGAAGGATGTGCTGGCTCAGGAGAGGGTCCTGAGGAGGTTAACAAGAATTATCCCAGGAACGAATGGGTTGACATTTGATGAGCGTTTGACGGCAGTGGGCCTGTACTCATGAGTTTAGAACAATGATGGGTGACCTCATTGAAAGGTATTGAATAGTGAAAGGCTTGAATAGAGTGGATGTGGAGAAGATGTTTCCACTAGTGGGAGTGTCTAGGACTGGAGGTCATAGCCTTTGGGAAGGAGATGGAGGAATTTCTTTAGTCAGAGGGTGGTGAATCTGTGGAATTCTGCCTCAGAAGGCTGTGGAGGCCATCAATTGACGTTTTTAAGGCAGAGATAGATAGATTCTTGATTAATACGGATGTCAGGGGTTATGAGGAGAAGGCAGGCGATTGGGGTTAGTAGGGAGTGATAGATCAACCATGATTGTATAGCTGAGTAGACTTGATGGGCCGAATGACCTAATGTACCCCTATCACATGGCGTGTAAGGTTCAACACCAGATAAACCCGTCCACTAGATTGGCATCTAAGCCAGCAGTTTTAATGTTTACTCCATTCACCAGCATCAACTCTTGCTGCAGTGTGCGCTAGCTACAAAGTGCACCGCAGCAACCTGCCAAAGCTCTTTCAGAAACCTCAAACCTTTGATTTTCACCAACAATGAGGAAAAGGGGAGCTTTGGGTTTAAAGGTAGGGTTCTCTTCGAGATCACAGGTGTCTGAAATATTCAGCTGTTCTTTCATCATTGCCATTTTAAATAATGGAATCCATATGGGACTGTTATCAGCACATAGACTGCAAGAGTTCAAGGAGGGGGCTCACAACCACTTCTTTCATGGACAATCAGGTACGGTGGCACAGTGGGAAAGTTGCTGGCTTACAGTGACAGAGACCCGAGTTTGTTCCCGACAACGGGTACCCGTACGGAATTTGCACGTTCTCCCCGTAATCTGGATACGTTTTCTCCGTGATCTTCGGTTTCCACCCACACTCCAAAGACGCACAGGTTTGTAGGTTGATTGCCTTGGTATACGTGTAAGTATGATCTTGTGTGTGTCGGATAGCGTTAATGTGTGGGGATCGCTGTTCAGTTCAGACTCGATGGGCTGAAGGGCCTGTTTCCGTGCTGTACCTCTAAACTAAACTAATGTAGGCAATCATTGCCCACAAGGTATGCTCCACTGGGCAACCCATAGTGTTCAGAGCTGCTGCCTGGCTCACTGAGTTACTCCATCACTTTGTGTCTTTTTGGGGGCAATTGGTCTGGCTCCTATGTGTCTATGATAGATAGATAGAAAAAGAGAAAGAGAGAGGGAGAGAGAGAGAGACTGTGTGTGTGTGAAGGCAAGGGTTACTTGAAGTTAGAGAAGTCACTATACATACTGCTAGGGGAACTGGATGAATACAGGTTTTTTTTTAAACTCTTTTTCCTTACGGCTGCCACTATACATAAATGCACAAAACATTCTGCTGCTGAGGTGGGTGAGGGACAGGGGGCTTGTTAGAAACACAATGACTGTTCCAGATGACTGACCTGGCATTGAAAGGAATGTCCAAGTTAAAAGACCAGAGGGTAGCTTTCGAAAATACACTCTGCTCTGATCTCCAAGCCCTGTAACTGTCGACTGCCGATTCAGGGTTAAAGGTCTTGGGCCCGGCAGGATCTTCCTTCTATGCATTTTGTGGATGAGTAATGGAGCAGGTCCCGCTATCCTCTACTTTGAACATCCCGGCTGGGGGGGGGGGGTGCTCATTCATTAAAATCTACCCTTAAATAGCAAATTCCTCTTGGAGAAAGCAGTTGCTTTTCTATGGAGCCCAGAGGAAAAATAAAATCTGAGCAACAAATTTGCCGACTGAAATGTGGTGTGTGGACATACATATGCCATAATTTACAGCCATGCTCCAAATTCACACTTGCACCCATCTGGACACTTGTAGCTTTATCAACGCTGATCATGGTGTAACCAGGAGAATTTGCTCAGATCAAGCACACATTAGCAACTGGCTGCACAGGCAAAGCTCACTGCAGTAAAACTCTAATAATCTGATACACTTGTAACTTAGGTAGGCCTGGGCTAGCAGATTTTCTGGACTGTTCTATATTCTTTTAACATTCTCTTAATATCCAAACACAACTTTATTTTACTTAACCTTAGCGGGTACACAGAAATATAATGAAACAGCAGGCACGGCAGCGCAGCGGAGGAGTTACTGCCTAAAGGGCCTGTCCCACTGTACGAGTTCTCCCGGGTTTTCCCCTGATTCGAACTCGGAGAATGTCCGTAGCGGGTTCATAGGAGTTCGTGGATGTCTCGTAGCGGCTCGTACGAGTAACAGTAGGTACTTGGGAAATCCGGTAAGCTCGTGACGTTTATTCAACACTGTGAAAAATGTCCACGAGTTAAAAATTACTCATGATGAAAAATGTTTTTACTTTTTACTCGTACGAGCCGCTACGAGACATCCACGAAACTCCTACAGACCCGCTATGGGCATCCGAGTTCAAATCAGGGGAATACCCGGGAGTACTCTTGAATTACCTCCTACAGTGGGACAGGCCCTTTACTGCACTTGTAGCACCGGAGACCCTGGTTCAATCCCGACTACGGGGGCTGTCTGTATGGAGTTTGTATGTTCTCCCCGTGACCAAGTGGGTTTTCTCCGAGTTCTTCGGTTTCCTCCCACACTGCAAAGACGTACAGGCATGTAGGTAAATTGGCTCGGTATAAGTGTAAATTTACCAAGTGTGTGTAGGATGCTGTTGGTTTGCGGGGATCACTGGTCAATGCGGATTGTGTGGGATGTTGTATCTTTAAAACTAAAACATCATGTAGAATTGATGCGATACCCTCTCGGGCATTGTGGATTTCAAGACAGTTAGATTTAGCTCTTAAGGCTAATGGAATCAAGGGATATGGAGGAAATAGCAGGAACGGGGTATTGATTTGGGATCAATGGCTCGAAGGGCCGAATGGCCTACTCCTGCACCTATTTTCTGTTTCTATGTTTCTATGAAACAAGTAGGTTTAAAAGGAGTCAACAATAAACCAACACTCTGGACCACAGCTCTGACCCCAACCCTTGGCTCTGAGTGGATATCCCACTTACACTGACCTGGCTCATGCACTAGCCATACACTGAACTGAGAGGATTTCTGAACTAGATGCTGAATTAACTGAGTTTTGCTGTACTTACCACGTTGCTAATCCAATTAATCCGAAATATAAACACTTCACAATCGCTTCCATCTGCAATATCATGATTTGAATAAAAAGCAAAACTGGAAAAGCATCCTTTTCACAGCACAAAACCTCTAGGAGCCTGGGCCTCAAAGCTCTTAAAGAGAAACTTTTGGATGAGTAGATTTACAGACACTATCCGAATAATCACCTGGAAGTTTGCAAATTTGAAATTTGTGTGCTGGAACCAAAACTCCATGCTTGGTCTATATTGCTCTGGTGCCTGCCTGGCAGGGAATGCCCTGCCCACACGAACAACATCAACCCACTGCTGAATGGCATCTGCAGCATCGTCACTGGTGACCTTAATCATCATTAGACATCAATAGAGCAGCGGACAGCCGTCCGTCCACGGTCTTGCTAGCGCAGAACAATGCTTTCTTTTAGTCTGTAATGGTTTCATGATGACAACCAGCTGTGAGGAAATGAGGGCGGATGCGATGCTCAAACCTTCATGGTGGGTTCATTGCAGTTAGTGAACCAGTTCTGCAGGAGCAAAGGATAAACGATCACCAAGGCGGCTCTAAATGGCCTTTGTGTCCATGTCAGCCAGTCATGAGCTGATAAGGTGAATTGGAACAAAAGGGACAATACTTGAGGCAGTGATCGTCTGTGACAATGTGGGTTTTTCGTGTGCTCCCACGTTCCAAAGATGTGCAGGTTGTTTCACAGTTTAGGAAGGAACTGCAGATGCTGGTTTATACCGAATATAGACACAAAATGCTGGAGTAACTCAGCGGGACAGGCAGCATCTCTGGATAGAAGGAATGGGTGACGTTTCGGGTCGAGACCCTACTTCATTAATTGGCCACCGTAAATTCCCCGAAGGAAAGTGTTCGAATCGGGGAGGAGTTAGTGGGGAGAATAAATAATGCGATTAATGTAGGATAAATTTACATGACTATTTGATGATCAGTGCAGACAGTGGGCTGAAGGGTCTGTTTCCATGCAGTATCCCTTTCAATCTGGATGGGTAGATTGACCACATCAGCTGGAATCAAGTAAATGGAGTATTGATTTTCAGACAGGAGCATGAATCTCCTAAATTTGAAATGAGAGATTTAAATTTAAAGCATTAAAACATATCTGGAATTTAAAATGCTTCCCTTTGTGGCTCCTGTAATGCTATCAATAAAATTGTTCTCATCTAATTCAGTGACATTCATTGAGAAAGAAAATCTTGCTGACTCATTTGGTGTGGTCGTATCCAACTGTGGCAGATCCTTAACTTCCATCTGAAATGATCCAACAAGCCGCTAAATGAGGGATGAACCACAGATGCTGGTCTTGCCAGTTGCAATCTCCTTCCTTCAATGTTACTGTGCAGAGATCGCTGGTCGATGTGGTCACGGTGGGCCAAAGGGCCTGTTTCCACGCTGTAAACTAAAAACTAAATGAATAAACGAACAGAGAGTCCAGGACCAGAGGGCACATCCTCAGAATAAAAGGACGTACCTTTGGAATGGAGATGAGGGGGAACTTCTTTCGCCAGAGAGTGGTGAATCTATGGAATTCATTGCCACAGATAATGGTGGAGACCAAGTCATTCACTACTTTTAAACTGGAGATTGATAAGTTCTTGATTAGTGACGGTGTCAAAGGTTATGGGGAGAAGGAAAGAGAATGCGGTGGAGAGGGGGAAAAATAGGTAATCTATGATCAAATGGCGGAGCCCACTCGATAGGCCGAATAGCCTAATTCTGCTCCTATGTCTCTTGAAAACAAAGATCTGTGAACACATAATCTAGCTAAGGCAGCCCAAGTGATCCCAACTTTTACAAGCAAACTACTAGGATTGCTTGGCACAAGAATATTCTCCAAATGCCGCAATGGGCAAAAGCGAAAATAAAGATGCTTTGGATCTTTGAAACTAATGGATGTTTCCACTAGTGGGAGAGTCTAGGATCAGAGGGCACAGCCTCAGAACAAAAGGACATATCTTTAGAAAGGAGATGAGGAAGAATTTATCTAGGCGGTGAATGTGTGTAATTCATTGACACAGATGACTGTGGAGGTCATCATTAAGTATATTTAAGGTGCAGATTTACAGATTCTCAATCAGTAAGGGTGTCGGGGGTTATGGGGAGAAGGCAGGAGAATGGGGAGAAGGCAGGAGAATGGGGTTGAAAGGGAAAGATGGATCAGCCTGATTGAATGGCAAAGTAGACTTAATGAGCCGAATGACCAATTATGCTCCTATAACTTATGGGACTAGGAAGAGCCTAGGTTTTGTCACTCAAGCAGAGGATTGCTTGACACAAGAATCCAAAGAGACAAGCCTTCTCAAAATTTGACAATGGGCAAGATGGATTATAAAGAGTAATTGAAATACATCATTAATAGAAGTACTTTTGTAAAACTCTATTTTAACCACAAATGTCGATGTTTCCATTAACATGCTAATTTGAGATAAGCAGCAAAAAACACTGCAAAGATTTGGTCAGGATTAATTAAATATAGCAAGAAAGTAGATGTATGGGATTTCCATGGAATTTGTTTCTATCGCCCCCCGACCCCAAGGCAAAGTGATAAAAATATATATTTCAACAAATGTCGCTTAAATAATTAAACCCTTTGGGCGAGAAATTATTTTGTGCAATGTTTAAGTATGTTGAGTAAATTATCCAATTGTTTACTATTTTTGTCAATGGCATAGTGTTAGATTTTTATGCATGATACACTGGGATCATGGTGTATAGAAGTTGCATTTAAATTTCACAAACATAGATTCTGCAAAACTGCCTTTCAACGTTGTACTGTTTTTGGTTGCACTTAGTGGGGCACGGTGGCGCAGCGGTAGAGCTGCTGCCTTACACGTACTTACAGCGCCGGAGACCCGGGTTCGATCCCGACTACGGGCGCTGTCTGTACGGAGTTTGTACGTTCTCCCCGTGACCACGTGGGATTTCTCCGAGATCTTCAGTTTCCTCCCACACTTCAAAGACGTACATGTTTGTAGGTTAATTGGCTTGGTGTAAATGTAAATTGTCCCTAGTGTGTGTAGGATAGTGAGGGGATCGCTGGTCAGTGCGGACTCGGTGGGCTGAAGGGTCTGTTTCCATGCTGTATCTCTAAACTAAACTAAGCTCACATATGCTCACGCCACACTGCAAGTTATTTTGCAGAAGACCACAGCATACCAAAGTAATACTGATAATTTTACCCAGTGACAGGCTGTTCAGGTCAAACTGCGGACTGGTTTGTAACTGCACAAATAGAGAGCCATTCCACCGATGGCTCCTCTTTCTTAGAGCTTAGCTCTGTGGCTTAGCTCTGTGGCTTAGGGCAGAAGGAAGCCTCAGAATAGAAAGTCTCCATCAAGCTCAAAATTCTATCGTGTACTTGGAAAGTTTATGAAGTTTTTTTCCCGCCCAAGTATTCAATATATATATTTTTTAAATACATTGTGTTGCTGGAAAAGTAAATTGCATAAACTTATATTCCCATATTTTTCCTCTCACTTTCAGGGAGAGTGAATGATGCGGATCAGAAGTGATTCTATAGTTCAATTATGAGATGCTCGTCCATGGATTCAACACCATTACCAGATTTCAGCATTTTGCTTGATCTCCAGCTTTTACTTGTTCAACAGCTTCCAGCAAGATGTGAACCTCGAGCCTGCCGGTACAGGAGGTCAAGAGGGCAGGCTCCACGCTTATCCCTGTAGTGCTAGACTCAGACAGGGGCTAAGAAATTGAAATTAAAACAATGTGTGTGATATAAATCTTTAATCAACCTTGTTGTATCAACCTCATCCTGACATTCCACTCAGTCTTTGGAGATTAGTCAACAGCACTTTGAAAATGGATTACTTTTCTCCAAAAGTGCTGCCTCTTGGGAACCAAAAGCAGGTTATAGTCTCAGAGGAGAAAGTTTTACAGTTAGTAAAAGATTATAGAAATAGAAATACAGGGACCTTGGTCTTTCTACTTTTATAGCTTTTGGCCGAACCTGTATTGACTCTGTGTATTTCAATCGCAGTTACTAATCCCATCAGAAAACAAACAGCAGCAACTGTACAGTAATGTAAAAGGCAGACTGACAGATACTTGCCACTGAAGCTGTGCAGACTGACTTGAGACCGACTCCTCCTCCTCAAAGGTCTCTGGTTAACAGAGTGCGGGAGGAGGGGAGCAGATCAAGCAGTCTCAGCCCCTGGCAGCTGAACAGTTGTTGAAAAGCATTTGTGTTTCTCAGGTAATTTACTTCATAATGACCGACTAACTGCAGGCAGGCAGTTCGAAGCAATGGCTGGCAGAGCACCCAGCCACAAGCTGGCTGCAATTCTACATTAGGTGAAAAGCCAACAAAGAGTTTAGGAGTTGCACGCAAGACTATGCAGAGTTGGTTAAATGTGCTGGTGGGATTAAAAGCGCAACACCTCAGGCACTTTGGGGCATTAATGCAGAAGATTGCTGGCCCGCATTCCCTTTCAAGTTGACAAAGTTTGATTTCTTCCAGCACAGGCACATAGTGGCTACAGCTTCCATTCTATATTTTTCAATCAATTTAGTCAATTCCAGAATGTGCTAGAGAGAATCACCAAGGCTATTGCAAGAAGCCCTCCCAAACCTATGACCTGAACCATCAAGAAGAACAAAGACAGCAGGCACACTCGCTGCAGATTCCCCCTCCAAGTTGCACACCAGTGGAAATATATATACTTGGAAATATATTGACATTCCACCTTATTACCACAATTTCACAGTACTGAGTATGAGTTGAATTTTTTGTCACATGTACTGAGGCACAATGATAAACTTTTTAGTTTTGTTTTAGTTTAGAGACATAGCACTTTGCAGCGCTCGAAATTAGCGATTGCCCGGGTGCCAATGACCACCCAAAGTGCCGCCGGGCAACCTAAACGCCGACTCATTTTGCCCGGATTGGCAAGCAAATACTGATTTATACCGATAGACACAAAAAACAGGAGTAACTCCATGGGTCAGGCATCATCTCTGAAGAATAGGAGCGTCTCGTTTCGTGTCGACGGCGGCGGCTGTACTCCTCTAGTATCTTTGATTACGGGGCAAAGATACCAGGTGCGTGACGAAGTGTTGGAGCGAATGATGGGCCCCGAACAGCGGCAGCAGCGGCCGCGACAGCGGCTCCATCTCCTCCTCCTCCCGCACCCCGCCCGGCGGAAGGAGACCACCCTCTCCCTTCCTCCTCCCGGCCTCACCGTGCGAGAGGGGTTGTTTTGAAAGCGCAGTTGGTGGATTTGAAGCAGTAGCTTTTGAGTTGCAGGCAGCGGCTGCTATCGCCCTGATAATGGCCGCTATCGCCCTGATAACGACCGCAGCCTACAAACCCGTTAACGGCGCTTTCAATACAACCCCTCTCGCACGCCGAGGCCGGAAGGAGGGAGAGAGGAAGAGAGGGAGAGAGGGAGAGAGGGAGTGAGGGAGAGAGGGAGAGAGGGATGCGGAGGCCTCCTTCTGCCGACAGCAGCAGCTGCACCAAAGATCCTATAGCTATAGGATCTTTGAGCTGCACTGTTCGGCCCTGCACCTACCTGTCGGCAGGCGGAGGAGGGGAGGCGGTGGCGATGAGTTCCCAACCACCTCCCCCTTTGGCTGCGGCACTTTGGCGTTGGACAGGGATGGCCAAGGCAGCGGCGTGATGTTGTCCGAGGAGCGCTGACCTTCCCCCCTCCCCACCTCCTCTGCCCCTTCTCTCTCTCTCTCTCTCTCTCTCGTACGCCCCCTCCATCCCTCTTATCCTGGGACCCCTCCTCTCCATCCCGCACTGATCCCCATTCCCTCCTCTATTCAGTCCTCACTGACATCCCCTGTGCTCCCCTCCCCATCTACCCCCTCCAATCTATTCATCACCCTACCCACCTCGCATTGATTCTCCTACACTGGTCCCCCAATTCATCCTGACTGACCCACCTTCCCATCCATCCTGCATTTCTCCCCCCATTCATACTGCACTGATCCTCTCATTCATCCCGTACTAACCCACCTTCCATTTACCCTGCACCAAACCCCCCATCCATCCTGTAGTGATCTCCACATTCATCTTTTACTGTTCCCCCATTCATCCTGTACTGATCCCCTCATGCATCCTGTACTGATCCCCCATTCATCCTATACTGATCCCCTCATTCATCCTGTAGTGATCTCCCATTCATCTTGCACAGACCCTCCGATCCACACTGTCCTGACCCCCCCCATTCATCCTGTACTGATCCCCCCCCCCCCCCGCTCATCCTGTGCTGACCCCCCCTCCCATCCATCCTGTACTGATCCCCCCATTCTAGAAGAATGGGGGGAACAGTCTGAAGAAGGGTCTCGACCCGAAACTTTGCCTATTTTCTTAGCTCCATAGATGCTGCCTCACCCGCTGAATTTCTCCAGCATTTTTGTCTACCCCCATTCATCCCATACTGATCCCCCATTCAACACCACTGACATCCCCTGTGCTCTCCCCTCACAATTTTACATACTCCAACCAACACGTACTAATTCACCTGCCTCAATCCATCCATTCAGCATCGATTGTCTTCTCAACCCCCCCCCCCCCCCCCCCACGCCATATATCCACCCCGTACTGATTCACACACCCTGACCCTATTGTGATTCATGGTCTTCAGAGCGAACATTGACTATGTTTGATAACGGCCATGGCCATGTCATGGTAATTTTCTGTCCTTCACAGAACACATGCTTGCATCAATCTGTAGTGTGCATGGTCCAGGATTTATTGGCACAGGTTGATCATTTGCTGAATAATACAACCACATTTTTGTTTGGAAGTGGAAAGAACTAATAGAAATTGCATTAATTGCAATATGTAAAAAGAGTTGAGATATTGTATTATAATGTTGCTGCATGTCATTGTGGTATATATCATGTCTTGATTGGTGAATATGTTTAGTTTGTGAGTTATTTGAAGCAGAAAAAATATGTGAATGTAGACAAAAGTGCTGGAGAAACTCAGCGGATGCGGCAGCATCTATGGAGCAAAGGAAATAGGCAACGTTTCGGGCCAAAACCCTTCTTCAGACTGATGGGTTTCGGCCTGAAATGTTGCCTATTTCCTTCGCTCCATAGATGCTGCTGCACCCGCTGAGTTTCTGCAGCACTTTTGTCTACCTTCGATTTTCCAGCATCTGCAGTTCCTTCTTGAACATAATATGTGAATGCTGCATTGAGCATAATTCTGACTGGTAACTACGCACTTCGTCCGAGCACATTATCGCACGCGTCATGCAAACCATCTTAAATGACCACCTAAACTGTCATTTGGCAACCTAAAAAGCTGTCAAGGTTGCCCGGCTGGCAACAGGGAAAAAAAGTTAAGCGAGAGCCCAGCTTTGGCCCATGCTAATCAGCGATCCCCGCACACTAACACTATCCAACACACTAGGAACTATTTACCATTTTACTGAAGCCCATTAACCTACAAACCTGTACCATGTTTGGAGCGTGGGAGGAAACCAGAGCACCCAGAGAAAATCCAGGTCACGGGAAGAATGTACAAACTCTGTACTGACAGCACCCGTAGTCAGGATCGAACCCGGGTCTCTGGTGCTGTAAGGCAGCAACTCTACCTCTGTACCACTAAGCCACTGTCCCGCCATTTTGTTGCGCGCTAACCAGTCAGCAGGAAGACAATACATGATTACAATCGAGCCATGGACAGTGTACGGATACATGATAAAGGTCTAACGCAAATAATGTTTAGTGCGAGATAACGTCCAGTCAAGTCCAATCAAAGAAAGCACCAGGGTCTCCATTGAGGTCACTAGTAGCTCAGGATTGCTTGCTAGTTGTTGGTAGGTTGGTTCAGTTGCCTAATAACAGCTGGGAAGAAACTGTACCTGAATCTGGAGGTGTGCATTCTCACACTTCTATATTTTTTGCCCGATGAGAGAGGGGAGAAGAGAGAGTGGCTGGGGTGCAACTTGTGGGAGTACCTTCACTACTACAGTAGTTTAAAGCAGCAATTCATCACCGTCACTCTCTTTTATAAACAATTACGGATGGACAATAATGTTCAGATACTGAAAACCATGATTTCCATTGAAAACATTATTTTTAAATGTCATTGTTTGTTAGCCTTTTTCCAACCTTATAGCCTTTCCTAAGATCATCCTTTTTCACATTTTGCCTCTTGGTCATCTCAAAATATAATTCAGCATCCCAACCCTTAAAGTTTCTAAAACTATTCAGTCGTTCTTCTTCGAACGCACTGTTTAAAGCTTAAATAATAAGAAAATTACGTAGTCAAGCAAGACCAGAGTAGCAGCTATAATGTTTGTGTCTCAATCACATCTTGTACACTTTCCTTCTGACGCCAGGAGTTTTCAACGCCCAAACTTTTAAAATAATGCATCTGATGTATTTTCAAATACATATTGAAAATACTCATGCAACGAAGTTGAACTTCAGGGCTTCTTTCAGTGTGACATGTTTTCAGTTTGTGTCAGCACATGACAGCAGGCCAACTGGGGAACAAAGTCCATGACCACACTAAACAGCAAGGTCATGGAAGAACATAGAACCTGGGACAGTATAGCACGGGAATAGGCACTTCTGACCACAATGTCTGCGCCAAACATGGTGCCAAGTTAAGCTAATCTCCTCTGTCTGCACATGATCCATATCCCGCCATTCCTTTTACATCCATGAGCAGATCCAAAAGCCTTTTAAATGCCACTATCGTATCTGCCTTCACCACCACCTCTGGAAGCGCATTCCTGGCACCCACCACTCTGAGTAGCAAACTCGCCCCACAAATCTCCCTTAAACTTTGCCCTTCTCAGCATAAAGCTACACCAACAAATCTTTGATATTTTCCTCCTGAGAAAGAGATCCTGATTGTCTACCCGTATTATGCCTCTCATGATTTTATATACTTCTATCAGGTCTCCAACAAGATAATCCAATCTAACGAGCTTTAACTTCAACAATCCATGGCATCATTGCAACGTCAGACATCACCTTGGCAGCAAGTACTGGAGATATTTCAGCAATTAAGTTCAGGTTGTGCTGTTGCCCTTTTGCCAACAGTAAAACTGTAGCTGCAGCTGACATGGAGACAGGAGCTTGGCAATCAGCAGGCTCTGTGGAAATGGTAGTGTAACAGTATTACTCTCAGCAGGCGAGGCTGCTGCTTACAGCGTTACGGTTTTCCGTTATTACCTTTCCACTCAGACAAAGGGCACACAACTGATTTTAAGGTTGCATTGTAGCTTTTTCATGGAATGTAATAATATCCTGAATAAGTTGTTTTTGTTTCCATTTTCCCTTCAAGAAACAAGAGAAGACATTTCCTGGTCAACGCTCTCTTTTAAAACAGTTAATTCCAGGATTAATTTATATGATACAAATGTACATAGAACATAATGTAGTGAGCATTGCAATTCCCCCACTGTTAGGATGTGCATTTGCACTCGATGCTTCCTATGTACCATTAGTTTAACACCGTGTAGTTACAGCACACCACTGTTTAGGGAAGCAATTTATCATTCAGATTGCTAACAAGCTGACATTTTCACCACCTCAGAGGACTATTTTTTTACATGAAATTCCAGTATTCCAGCAGAGAAGCAAGGCTATAAGTAACAAGTAAAATACTGCCAAACCTTTGCCCAGAATGTATTGCCTTGGAAGGTAGAATGTATGCATGTAATTCTGTTTTATGTACATCTCTGCAACAAACTCTGGTCCCTAATCACTAACCATATCCTCTCTCTCTCTCTCTGGTCAATGCTTGATTCAGATCATTTACAACCTCACCATGCAACTTGGCCCGGGCCAGAGTTATAGGCCCAAAGCCTTAACCAGGAGAATTCTACTCCATGGAGTTAAAACCCCATAATGAGGAAGCTGAGATAGCCACAACTTTCTTGTTAGAACTCATTTGGTAAAGTTTTCAGTTTGGGACATTGCACTTTAGGATGAATAGCACCTTATGGCAATACCACGGTTGCCAGCCGGATCAAAGACAATGGTGAGAGGAAAGAAAGTAGGGTGGTAAAGGAAAGCGAACCTTGTGTCATGGTGTCAGGATAGCAATCTAATCCTTAACGGCGGCTAGGAGGGAGTGGGGGCGGATGAACACAACCATGTCCTAATCATCACAGCTGCTGTAGAGATGGTCGAGTCTGTAGTTAGAAGGCTCTCCTTCTCACAAAATGTTGTGGAAATAACGAATATCTTCACAAAAATCCCGCTGAGGCTAGGACTAGTGGCAGCACTGTGGCGCAGAGGTATAGTTGGTGCCTTAACAGTGCCAGAGATCTGGGTTCAATCCTGACTACAGGTGCTGCATGTACGGAGTTTGGACGTTTTCTCCAGGTGCTCCGGTTTCCTCCCACATTCTAAAGACATGCAGGTTTGTAAGTTACTTGGCTTTTGTAAAATTGTAAATTGTCCCCAGTGTGTAAGGAGGGATTACAGACTCGGTGGGCCGAAGGGCCTGTTTCCGTGCTGTATCGCTTAGTAAAGTAAGACTAAATGCAAAGTTGAAAAGAAAACTAGTAGAATGGTGACACAAGGAATTTCAGATGCTAGATTACAAAAATAGGATCCCTATCCCGAAACGTCGCTTATCGATGTTCTCCACAGATGCTACCTGACCCACTGAGTTGCTCCAGCACTGTGTCTTTTCTTATAAATTAATTTTGGTTAGATATAGGGAATAAGACTTTTAAACCAAGGCAGGTAAATTAGTTAAGATACAATCAGCCAAGAACTAATTCAGTAGTCCCCAACACACAGGCCACATTTGATCCATCCAGCTCGCATAAATGAATAGTCCAGGAAAACCTCCAACCAGAGTTCTGCAATAGACCAGCACAAGTTCCATTCTGTTACCTTGCGAAGATTCTCTTTGCATCCCCTACCTGTATTTACCTGCAGAGAGCTGGAAGACTTATCTTGCTTGGCACTGCTCTTCTGACTAAGAAAATGAAATCCCAGTTTCCAAAAAACTTGACTTAAAATACTGCAAGAAATGCTACACTTGTCCCTTCACCTCCCCCCTCCACTGCTTTCAGGGACCCAAGCAGTCCTTCCAGGTCCGACAGAGGTTCACCTGCACCTCCTCCAACCTCATCTACTGCATCCGCTGCTCCAGATGCCAGATGATCTATATCAGTGAGACCAAGCGGAGGCTTGGCGATCGTTTCGCGAAAAACCTCTGCTCGGTCCGCATTAACCAACCCGACCGCCCGGTGGCTCAGCACTTCAACTCCCCCTCCCATTCCGTATCCGACCTCTCGGTCCTGGGCCTCCTCCACGGCCAGAGTGAGCAACACCGCAAGTGGGAGGAACAGCACCTCATATTCCGCTTGGGGAGTCTGCATCCTTTGGGCTTGAACATTGAATTTTTTCAATTCTGTTAACCCTTGCTGTCTCCTCCCCTTCCCACCTTTCCCTCAGCCCTCGGGCCCTGGCATTCTCTCCCTCTCTCTCTATCTCCCTCCCCCACCCTAGTCGCACCAGCTTCTCATTTTCACACCACAAACAGCTTACAATGGCTTGTTCCCTTTATCATCAATACTTTTTTTGCATATCTTTCATTCATTGTTCCTTATCTCTCCACGTCACCGTCTATATCTCTCGTTTCCCTGATCCCTGACCAGTCTGAAGAAGGGTCTCGACCCGAAACGTCGCCTATCTCCTTCGCTCCTTAGATGCTGCTGCACCCGCTGAGTTTCTCCAGCCTTTTGTGTACCCACTTAAAATAATTCAGTAGGTTCGTTTAACCCAAGTCGGTCCAAACATGCTCTTCATCTGAAAAGTGCCCATTACACTCACACCCACATTATGCTCAGAAAAACTGCAGGAAAATTGTAGGAGAATGACACTCTCATCTGCTTTGATCTGTCATTTTCACACCTTACATTCTCTTTGTACCCTCTTCCATATCTCCAGTTTGCCTCTCCCCCAACCTTCAGTCTGAAGAAGGGTCCCAACCCAAATAGTCACCCCATTCCTTCTCTCCTGAGATGCCACCTGTCCCGTTGAGTTACTCCAGCATTTTGTGTCTATCTTCAATATAAACCAGCATCTGCAGTTCCTTCCTGCACACTCCATTACTGGTTTCCATCCATTAAGACTTTCAACACGATCTCTTATGAAGCGCCTTCAGAAGTGATTCCGATCGTCAATGTGACATCATGCAGCATTGACTTAACAGAATAGTGGAACAGCCCCAAGGAGCTGAACACTCCACTGCTGCTCACACTTCGAAGAGTAGTTTCAGAGCAGGATCACAGTGCAAAGAAAGATTCAGTGAAGAAAAGAGAAAAAGTGGATGGAAAAATAACTTTGAATTAGCTAATTCTTGAATTGAGAATTCAGTCTCAAATGTCCCCTTTCTGTGCTAAAGAAATTGAGCGACACAAATCTTCTCTAACAAGGTACTTGTGCTGTCAAGTAGATGCCATGACCTATTGCAATGAAGACTAATTGGCAAAACGAGCAATACAATTATTTTCCTGTCTCGGAGATATGGAGCACAACTGGCCAGGAATTTAGTTCAAAATAATGTTGGATTAATATTCAATCACATTCATGTGTAACAAAACTGCTTGAAGTTATTATTTTCAGAAAGTCACTATTAACTCCACGATTTTTGATTGAAATCAGTGAAATAGCGAGGGTTGAAAATTGCTCACGCTCGCAATGGGTGCAATACGTTTGATGCAGTGTTTCATTACAAACATTTACGCTGTTGATGGAGGCAGGGGTTTAAGTCAGTAAGAGCTGAGGTTGTGTCTGAGAGAGAGACTCCAATTTCTTACTTGTCCTTTTATTACCCTGCATTTTTACAGCAGTCGAGAACACATGCCTTCAAGGTTCAACATCCCTTTCTGATTACTTCTATAACCAAAACGACTCAGATCACAGGAAAAATCACTACCTCAGGCACTTGCTTCAGTAAGCAGAGTATTTTGTTTCGTTTTTTACCAACACCGAAGAACCATAAAACAGCATGCTTATTGATACACTGCACAAATGAATATACAATTAATCTGTTTCCCCAACTCCCTGAAGAGAACAATCTTTTTATTTTTATTAGTTTAAATGACCTGTTCAAGGTTTAATTTGCTGATGTCAGAGCATGTTTGTAATATCATAATTTACTGGTGACCATGTAGGCTTCGTTCAGAAGATTATCTCCTATTCGCATCATTGCAGTTACTCAAACGACCTGTTGACATTTTCTAAATTTATCCTATGCCTTTTCAAGCCCGGGCAAGCTTTAAATTTCAAATCTGTGCTTGGTGTTCCACATCTATCATGTTAAACAATTTCTAGTTTATAAATACCAGGCACGTGCCATGAGTAATTAGGGTAGGCTGTCAGCCGGCTTTCAAAAAAAAATCTTAAACCGCGCATGCGCAGATGGTTCGCTTCGTAAAAAAATAAAAAAAAAGTAACAATTCAATTTTACCAAGGCTTCTCAATCTCCTTCATGTTTTAATCACTGAATGGGTCTGGAATGGAGGATGAAGGCAGGTGGAGAGATGGTGGGAAAAACGGGAGCACACCAGGACGTTGAATCAGTTGTCATCTTATTGAATGACAATACTAATTCAAGGGTCCAATTGGAGGGAGAGTTCCTTTCACAGCGTGTGGAGAGTCTGTGCCAGGGGTTAAAGATGCGGGGAGTGCAGGAGTGTTGAAAAGGAGGAGGGTCAGAGATCATAGAAACATAGAAACATAGAAATTAGGTGCAGGAGCAGGCCATTCGGCCCTTCGAGCCTGCACCGCCATTCAATATGATCATGGCTGATCATCCAACTCAGTATCTTGTACCTGCCTTCTCTCCATACCCCCTGATCCCTTCAGCCACAAGGGCCACATCCAACTCCCTCTTAAATATGGCCAACGAACTGGCCTCAACTACCTTCTGTGGCAGAGAATTCCACAGATTCACCACTCTCTGTGTGAAAAACGATTTTCTCATCTCGGTCCTAAAAGACTTCCCCCTTATCCTTAAACTGTGACCCCTTGTCCAGGACTTCCCCAACACCGGGAACAATCTTCCTGCATCTAGCCTGTCCAACCCCTTAAGAATTTTGTAAGTCTCTATGAGATCACCCCTCAATCTTCTAAATTCCGGCGAGCACAAGCCAAGTCTATCCAGTCTTTCTTCATATGGAAGTCCTGCCATCCCAGGAATCAGTCTGGTGAACCTTCTCTGTACTCCCTCTATGGCAAGTATGTCTTTCCTCAGATTAGGAGACCAAAACTGTATGCAATACTCCAGGTGTGGCCTCAACAAGACCCTCTACAACTGCAGTAGAACCTCCCTGCTCTTGAACTCAAATCCTTTTGCTCTGAATGCCAACATACCATTCGCTTTCTTCACAGCCTGCTGCACCTGCATGCTTACTTTCAATGATTGGTGTACCATGACACCCAGGTCTCGCTGCACCTCCCCTTTTCCTAATCGGTCACCATTCAAATAATAGTCTACCTTCCTGTTTTTGCCACCAAAGTGGATAACCTCACATTTATCCACATTATACTGCATCTGCCATGCATTTGCCCACTCACCCAGTCTATCCAAGTCATCCTGCAGCCTCCTAGCATCCTCCTCACAGCTAACACTGCCCCCCAGCTTCGTGTCATCCGCAAACTTCAAGATGTTGCATTTAATTCCCTCGTCCAAATCATTAATGTATATTGTAAATAGCTGGGGTCCCAGCACTGAGCCTTGCGGCACCCCACTAGTCACTGTCTGCCATCCTGAAAAGGACCCGTTCACTCCTACTCTTTGCTTCCTGTCTGCCAGCCAGTTCTCTATCCACATCAATACTGAACCACCAATACCGTGTGCTTTACGTTTGTATACCAATCTCTTGTGTGGGACCTTGTCGAAAGCCTTCTGAAAGTCCAGATATAACACATCCACTGCTTCTCCCTTATCCACTCTACTAGTTACATCCTCAAAAAATTCAATAAGATTCATCAGACATGATTTACCCTTCATAAATCCATGCTGACTTTGTCCAATGATTTCACCACTTTCCAAATGCGCTGCTATCCCATCTTTAATAATTAACTCTAGCAGTTTCCCCACTACCAATGTTAGACTAACTGGTCTGTAATTCCCCGTTTTCTCTCTCCCTCCCTTTTTAAAAAGTGGGGTTACATTAGCTACCCTCCAATCCTCAGGAACTACTCCAGAATCTAAAGAGTTTTGAAAAATTATCACTAAGGCATCTGCTATTTCTGGGGCTACTTCCTTAAGTACCCTGGGATGCAGCCTATCTGGCCCTGGGGATTTATCGGCCTTTAATCCATTCAATTTACCTAACACCACTTTCCGGCTAACCTGGATTTCACTCCTTTCCTCCATCTCATTTGACCCGCGATCCCCTGCTATTTCCAGCAAATTATTTATGTCTTCCTTAGTGAAGACAGAACCAGTTATTCAATTGGTCTGCCATGTCCTTGTTCCCCATGATCAATTCACCCGTTTCTGACTGCAAGGGACCTACATTTGTTTTAACTAATCTTTTGAGCTTCACATATCGATAAAAACTTTTGCAGTCAGTTTTTATGTTTCCTGCCAGTTTTCTTTCATACTCCATTTTCCCTTTCCTAATTAAGCCCTTTGTCCTCCTCTGTTGGTCTCAGAATTTCTCCCCGTCCTCTGGTAGGCTGCTTTATCTGGCTAATTTGTACGCTTCATCTTTTTCTTTGATACTATCCCTGATTTCCCTCGTTATCCACGGATGCGCCACCTTCCCTGATTTATTCTTTTGCCATACTGGGATGAACAATTGTTGTAGTTCATCCATGCAGTCTTTAAATGCCTTCCATTGCATATCCACCGTCAACCCTTCAAGAATCAATTGCCAGTCGATCTTGGCCAATTCACGTCTCCAAGATCATGTCAGACTCACTCACTGCTGCCACAGCGCTCCGGGCACGGACAGCAGAACTGGCAGCCACTTCCGAGGATAGAAGCAGCTCGGCTGCGAACGGCAGCCGGGACCTGACAACAGAACCGGCTGCCATTTCAAGCGCCTTCTGCCGGTTGACACCTCTGGCATTGCTCTTTGTCTGAACATCTCTCACCTGCCGCTCGCCGGCTTCGCTCATGTCAACCACGTCCCGCAAATCCTTACATTCCCACAGCCGAGTAACCTCAACTGGTCCCGTGAACGCGCTGTCGGAATTTAAAGATTTGCGGGAAGCCGGCCGGCGAGCGGCAGGTGAGAGATGTTCAGACAGAGACACTGCCAGAGGTGATGGGGACTAGCAGAAGGGGCTGAAGTGGCAGGGTCCCGGCGGCCGCTCAAAGTCAGTCATCCTCGGAAGTGGCGGCCAGTTGTGCTGTCCGTGCCCGGAGCGCTGCGGCAGCCACCCAAGCTAATTCACTCCCCGGCCACAATAAAACCATATAGCAGTCTGAATAAGGGTCTCCATCCGAAACGTCGCCTATCTCCTTCGCTCCTTAGATGCTGCTGCACCCGCTGAGTTTCTCCAGCCTTTTGTGTACCCTAGCAATTACAGCACGGAAACAGGTTATCTCGGCCCTTTTACTCCGTGCCGAACACTTACTCTCACCTAGTCCCATCTACCTGCACTCAGACCTGAGTGTGGCAAGTGGGTTGCTGACCCGAATCCCCTCCTTCACAACGCCAGACTCCCCAAACACTGTGAACGGAGCTCTCCCCCCACCCCGGGAAATACAGCATTTAAAAACATAAAGCACCAAGAAATGCACTTACCACGTTATTGGTACATTAAGTCCATTCTTCACTCTGTGTTCCCTGAGAAACTATTAAAATAATGGCAATCCATATTTGAAAATCCCACCAAGAAACTCGCGCTGCGCGTGCGCATCAGGCTGCTGCGCATGCGCAGTGCTGCAAAGGCAGAATTTCTGCTGCCTTCAGCTTCCCTTGAAACTGACGGCTCAGGCAGCGCTGACGGCACGTGGGCTGCACAGCCCTTCGCGTGTTACAAGCGCTGTGGATGAAAGGCACGGAGAATTATGCCTACCCAGGAGATCGATCTTTTACATAGGCATAATTCTCCCATGCCTTTACTATTTATATTTAAGAATTGCCATTTCATAATTTTAGTCAGGGTAGGTAGTGCCTACCTTGCCTACCCTGACGGCACGTGCCTGATAAATACCTAGCCACAACTGCTTCTGTAGTTCCTTGTAGCGCATATACACTTCAATTGAACAAGAGTACACCATTCAGCCCCTTCAGTTCATTGAACATTCAATTTGTATTATTAGTTATCTATTTTCAATCCCTACAGTCCAAGCTCCTAGTCCAGAAAACCTTTTCCCCCAGAATTCACAGACTTCTGTCCAAAATGCTGCAAACGTCCACTACTTTCACAGAGCGAGAGAAAGATATATGTCTCGATGTCGGCACGGTGGTGCAGCCCGTAAAGCTGCTGCCCCACAGTTCCAGACTTCTACTTCACATTCGGGTTCAATCATGACCTCTGTTATATGGAGAACGTGGTCACGGACACGTTTCCTCCAGGTGCTCTGGTGTCTACCCACATCATGCGTTTTTACGTCAATTGGCCTCTGCAAACTACCCCAAGAGTGTGCGGAAGTGGGATAACGTAGAACCAGCGTGAATAGATGATGTATGGTTGTTGTGGAGTTTATGGCCTGATGGGTCTATTTCCATGCTGCATCCTTCAATCATCCTTTCAATCAATCAAATTCAAATTTTAAGATTATCCCCTGCTGTTTTGGATGCTGTCAGCATTGGAATCGCTTTATCACTTTTGATCACTTTATAATTTACTACCACTTTCGGATCAAACCATCGAAGGCTGTGGACCAAGTGCTGGTAAGTGAAACTGTACAACCCTATGATTCTGTCATCCCTAAAGCTACTAAACTCAAGTAACTGCAGACCAGATTGCTGCAATCAGTCACATAAGTCATTCTTAGGCCATGCTTTCACTTTGCTGAATCTGCACTTCCTCAAAGGTAGATATTTCCAGAGGTGCAAAGCATCTACCCGAATGATCTAAATTTCAGCACACTTCCAGTGTTCCATGAATACCCTCAATATTCACGTTATTCCCTTTATCTTGCATCTGTACATTGTGGACGGCTCAATTGTAATCATGTGTTGTCTTTCTGCTGACTGGTTAGCACGCAACAAAAGCTTTCACTGTACCTCGGTACACGTGACAATAAACTAAACTCAAGCTCATTTAAACTGTCAACTAGATTTTTATCTTGACCAACTCAGGCAAACACAGTCTCACTGAACAAGAGATGCACAGAGTCTCGTGCCCAGAGTAGGGGAATCGAGGACCAGAGTTTAAAGGTGTTTCACGGTGAAGGGGAAAAGATTTAATAGGAATACGATGGATAACTTTTTCACACAAAGGGTGGTGGGTACATGGAACAAGCTGCCAGAGTTAGTTGAGGTTAGGACTATCCCATCGTTTAAGAAACAGTTAGACAGGTACATGAATAGGAGTGTTTTGGAGGGATATGGACCAAACGCAGGCAGGTGGGACTTGTGTAGCTGGGACATTGTTGACCGGTGTGGGCAAGTTGGACCGAAGGGCCTGTTTCGACACTGTATCACCCTATGAATCTAGATCCAAGGTAGACACAAAATGCTGGAGTAACTCAGCGGGACAGGCAGCATCTCTAGTTTAGTTTAATTTAGTTTAGAGATACAGCGCAGCAACAGCGAGTCCGTACCGACCAACAATCCCTGCTTAATTTAGTTTAGTTTAGAGATACAGCATGGAAACAGGCCCATCTGGCCACCGAGCCCACACTGACCAGCGATCCCCGTACATTAACACTATCCTTTAAACATTAGGGACAATTTTACATTTATACCAGGCCAATTAACCTGTATGTCTTTGGAATGTGAGAGGAAACCGAAGATCTTTGAGAAAACCCACGTGGTCACGGGACAAATGTACAAACTCCATACAGACAGCACCCGTAGTCGGGATCAAACCTGGGTCTCTGGCTCTGTAAGCGCTGCAAGGCAGCAACTCTACCGCTGCGCCACTGTGCTGCCTCCTATCTCAATCTCTAGTTAGTTCCATCTCTGGATCACTGCCCTGCTGAGTTACTCCAGCATTTTGTGTCTTTCTTCAGTGTAAACCAGCATCTGCAGTTCCTTGTTCCACAAGAAATCCAAGCGGATTTTCAAAGCTCCTTTAAAACATGTGTTCTAATGCAAACTATGTATTATATTCTGGTACTTTTCTAGCACAGTTTCCAGAAGACTTAGGTTAAAACAGCCTTCACTTATCCCAATGGCATTTTGGTTGCTTCAGTATTTTGGTCTGGTTTTGGTAGAATGGAACTAGATTTACTCGTATAAACACAAGGTGCCAACTCACACACCCACACCTCCTGGAATTTAGACCAAGTAAACATCACCATGGCTTTAGAAACTTTCTGAAATCACCCCAATTTCAACTATAAAAGAAGCGACTGTTCACTGTCCTGAGAAAGCATCACATTGGCCAGTCCCCAACCTCAATGGGGACAGTAGTTTGATCCTGTTTTAAAACCACAGTCTTCGAGTATTTATTTCTGTGGCACAGATTCATTTTTTAAAAATAACAAAGTCTTCACCATCTCATGTGGAGATGTCCACACATAATGTCTATATATCAATATAACAACACTTAAAAAGCATTTGGACAGGTACGTGGATAGGAAAGTGTAAACAGGAGTCATACACATTATGCGATCCAAAATCATCTTTAATCAGTATGTAGACTCTAGCAGTACAGTGGGTGATTAGTTGTCACAGCATCCTGACTGTTGTACGAACTGAGCAGTGGGTGTTAGTACAAATGTTACAGTAAGGTGGGGTCAGTGATGCTAACTTATATATGATTGGTTGACATGCATAAACCAATCTACAGAAAGATTTAGAATGATATGGGCCAAATGTGGGCATCTTTGTTTGCCTCTTTCCATGCTCTCTGGGTCTATGACTCCAAGTCAAAGGAAAATCAATTCTCATGTAGATTTACTGGGTTTAAGGGAACAGCTACTCTGCAGTGTGAAAATATTTCACATGGAAGTGCAGTGGGGCTGGAGGTGTTTCATACAGTGGAAATATCTCAGCTTCCAAAACGTTCATCCATGAATGTTCTAGTCTATGTCACTGTTGTTGATTCAGGGATTGAGATACCACCAGAGCTTTATAACCTTCAATAAATATTATTCAGTTAAATACCACAATCTTGATGAAATTGACTCAATGGCCTATCTTGTCTAATGCATCAGTTTAGTTTAGTTTATTGTCACGTGTACGGAGGTACAGTGAAAAGCTTTTGATGCATGCTAATCTGTCAGCAGAAAGATAATACATGGTTACAATTTATCCATTTACAGTGTATAGGTACATGATAAGGGAATAATATTTAGTGCAAGATAAATGTAGCAAAGTCCGATCAAGGATAGTCCAAGGGACACCGCAGAACCTTTGATTGTACAATCTTTAATCACATCTGGCTGCATTAAATGGGAGCAGCAAGGTACCAGATCTCTTGGCTGCATCACTGCACCATCCGCACCTTTGAGTAGCTCCTCCTCATTAGTTGTCCAACAAGAGAGAGATGGTTAAGATGATTGGTCCTGGGCATTGCTGATATTGTTGTTTAGTGCGCAAGACAATCCCTGATGTTTTGTCATTCAGATCTTTCGCATCACATGAAATTGATATGACTGCCAACACTAGTTACAAAACTTCTTCACTAAAGACAATTTTCCATTATCTAAGGCTAAATTAACAATGTGGCAGCTGATGATGATTCGCTGAGTAATAGTTTAGATCCAAATACACAATAATAACAAAGACTTTATATAAAGATTAATAAAGATTTTGTTCTTACCTTTGAGCCTATGAGCGTATACAACCATTGGATGCTTTCATTGTGGCCAATCACCCCATTCATTCCATCCACATAAAGCATAATCTGGCCAAGGGCTGCAGAACAAAGAACATTGAACATATTAACGTTCTGGGGACAATCACATTAGAGCACAAATATTAGTGACCTTGAAAAAAAACAATAATTTTTTATCAATTTTGTATTAGCATAAAGGCAGCAATTCCTTGCAGAACCTGACCACGGGTTCTGTCTGTACGGAGTTTGTACATTCTCCCCGTGACCTGTGTGGGTTTTTTTCCAGGGTGCTCCGGTTCCCTCCCACACTCCGAAGACGTACAGGTTTGTAGGTTAATTGCCTTGGTGAATTGGTGAATTGTCCCGAGCGTGTGGCATAATGGTGAATTGTCCCGAGCGTGTGGCATAATGTTAAATGTGTGTGGGGATTGCTGGTCGGTGTGGACTCAGTGGGCTGAAGGGCCTGATTCCGTGCTGTATCTCAAAGCTAAACTAAACTGCTCTGCATGGATCGGGTTCCAGAAGGGAAACTAGAGCCAGCAGCACAAGGGCTGGTCCTTCAGCCCATCAGCCCCCTGCTGGCCCACCAACATTGATCTCGCTCACCAGCCCTTGACCCACAGCTCCTCCGCTTGGCAATGGAATCTCTCCTGCAGCTGTGGTTGGAGTCTCTCCCTCGGGCAGCAGCTGCGGTTACATGGAAAAGCGCAACATTCAGTGATCATCAGGTGGGAGTGTTTTGGGGATCGACGGAGTGGTTTACAATCTGCAGTGAACGCGGAAATTCCCAGCACGCCACAGACTGCAGGGAGAGAGCGCCGAGCTGCAACATGAGGAATGCCATTTAATAATTGTACAGGATATTTGTAAGGCCACATTTGACATATTGTATGCAGTTCTTGTCACCCCGCTAAAGGAAAAATGTAATTAAATTGGAAAGTGTGCAATAAAAAATTACAAGAGTATTACTAGGTCTGGTGGGTTTAAGCTATAAATAGAGGTGGGAGAGGCTGGATCTTTGTTTTCCCCTCAGCTTAGGAGGCCGAGGTAATCTTCGTAAATGTACGTGATAGGAGCAGATTTAGGGCATTTGGCTAATGTTAAGCCCCAGATAAAGGTGGACAGCAACTGTCTTTTCACAGGGAGGGGCTGCAAAACTAGAGGGCATAGGTTTAAAGGGAGAGGGGAAAGGTTTGAAAGGAAGCTGAAGGGGCAACATTTTCACAGTGGGTGAAGTACCCGGAATGAGCTGCCAGAGGACATTTTGGAGGAAGCTGCAGTTACAACATTTAACAGGCTCTTGAACATGATTAGGAAAGGTTTAGACAAACGGGATTAGCTGATTTAAGCAACTTGGTCAGCATGGATGAGTTGGGCTGAAGAGCCTATTTTGTATAACACACCCCTGAATTGCTGTACTGCTTTAGTTTTAGTGATTAGTTTTAGTCCCACCGGGTCCGCGTCGACCAGCGATCCTCACACATTAACACATACACCAAGCCAATTAATCTCCAGACCTGTACTTCTTTGGAGTGTGGTACGAAACTGAAGATCTCGGAGAAATCCCACGCGGTCATGGGGATAACGGACAAACTCCGTACAGACAGCACCCGTGGTCGGGATCGAACCCGGATCGCCGGCTGGAAGGCAGCAACTCTGCCGCTACTCCACCGTGCCGCCTCATACTGCTGTACTGCTCTACACTCCTTTGGCTCATTTGCCAAGCAAACACAATGTAGAAGATGCTCTAGAGGAAGCAGTATTGAATTATGAGGCTTCACATTCTATTCCATGTCTTTGCTTAATGTCATTTACAAAAAGATATAGCATGGTTTAGATTCTTTTTAATTTAGTTTCGAGATACAGCGTGAAAACCTGCCCTTCGGCCCACTGAGTCCGCATCGACCAGCGATCCCCACACATTAACACCAGGGACATTTCTTTCCATTTATATCAAGTCAATTAACCTACAAACCTGTACATCTTTGGCGTGTGGGAGGAAACCAAAGTTCTCGGAGAAAACCCATGCAAGTCACGGGGAGAACGTACAAACGTCGTACCCTTAGCCAGGAACGAACAGGGGTCTCTGGTGTTGAAAGCCACCCTAAACAAGCCCTTCGGCTCATCGAATCCACGCAGTCCGTCGCTCACCTGTTCACACCACTTTCTATGTTATCCTGCTTTCTCATCCACTCCCCACACATTAGGGGCAATTTGCAGAGGCCAATAAACCTACAAACGCACAAATCTTTGGGATGCAAGAAGAAGCCAGTGGAACCGGAAAAAAAAACCATACGGTGACAGGGAGAACATGTAAATTCCACACGAACAGCAACAGAGGTTAGGATCAAATCTCTGATGCTGTGAGGCAGCAGCTCCCGTGTCACAATGCCGCCATATCTGACAAGAAATATGTACAAGAGGTGACTTTGGTGCACTTCTGTATATTTCTAGACCTGATCTCAACAGCATCACCATAGAAACCAACAGTGTGAGATCTACCAGGCCCCACTAAGAAATGTTGACAGCTCATAAAATAATGATGAATATATACAGAATGTGCCTAGCAGGTTGGTCACATTAAGATTTCATTTCTTTGTTTAAACAAAACCTCCCCGGTTTGAGCCATGTTTCCTTAATCTAAATTCTGAATCTGCTGTGATGATTACTTCTGTGTGCTGGCAAACCCTCAGCTGTGCTCATGTCATCTATGAGCAGCAGATAACAAATGGGCTAAAGTGCAGTGTTGAAGCATGTATTCTGACACGGAAGAAAACCAATGAAGCAATCATTGGAAGGTTCCAACTTTCCAACAGGCCCCAGAGCAGGCAAAGTGATTTACTTTCGAGCTCCTCAAACAGAAACCGAGCTTCAACAGTAATGAACAATACTAGAAGGTTCAAGTAGACATGGCAATGAATGCTCATTCATTGAACTAACTAGGCCTTTGTACTTTCTACCATTTCAACTGCAAATATTTGTTTTTCAGAAAACACTAATATTTAAAGTAAATCAAGAATTCTCAGAAATAAAATCTCTGAAATTCCACACCTGGGCACTGTTCTTGAGGAAGCACATACTGACCCTCTCGGATGTGGGTGGGGTTAAAGGGAGATGGTCATGGGGGATAACTACCCTGAGAGGTGAATTAAAGATGATCTACTTATAGTTATGCTCAATGAATCTCCCTTAGACTTCAGACCTGCTCAGGCTGGATTGGTTTGGCATAAAAAGTTAAGTAGGCCTTACTGGCTGTGAATGGATCAGAAATAGTAACAAACGAAAGTCACGTCCAACCATATGATACTCATCATGAAATATCGTCGCACCTATATGGTCACCTATGAACATAGGTCAGTCAGAAATCTCAAAAGCATTGTCATCCACATGGTATACTTTTGTTTTTCTAAATTTTAAATTGTTGTAATTATTTGTGCAATGCATGAAAACATGCTGCACTACAAAACGTCCCAGCCATTAATTTTCCTGCTTTAGGGTTGTCGAGGGTACCGTCCTAAAAATAGTTAGACCTTGCTGGAGTGAAGGAAACTATTCTAAACAGAAGATAGACACAAAATGCTGAAGTAACTCAGCAGGAAGGGCAGCATCGCTGGAAAGAAGGAATGGGTGAGAGAGAGAGAGAGAGAGAGAGAGAGAGAGAGAGAGAGAGAGAGAGAGAGAGAGAGAGAGAGAGAGAGAGAGAGAGAGAGAGAGAGAGAGAGAGAGAGAGAGAGAGAGAGAGAGAGAGAGAGAGAGAGAGAGAGAGAGAGACAGAAATATGGAAGGGTAAGGTGTGAAAATGACAGATCAAAGGGGCCATTGATAAATGTACAATGGTTCATTGTTAGCTATGGGGAAGGTGCCAACGAGGCATACAATCTAAAATTTAATCAGGAGGACAACGAGGACAACGAAACTAGTTGGAAGACTACGATGGAGGAGAGACAGAGAGAGAGAGAGGGAAAGCAAGGGTTACTTGAAGTTAGAGATATTAATAGAGTGTATAGGGACATGAAAAGGTAAAGCCACCAAAGTCCGATCAAGGATAGTCCGAGGGTCACCAATGAGGTTGATAGTAGTTCCGGACTGCTCTCAGCTGCGGTAGGATGATTCAGGTGCATGAGTATGGGAACGGGAAAGGGAATTAAAGAGTTTAGCAACCGGGAGAACATGCGGGCCTAGGTGGACTGGGGGACGGTGGGAGAAATTTATAACTTCCTTCTACAAACTCCAAAATTGAGATCAATAGAACTGATATCAATAGAATTGCTTTTTAGGGAAATGCATCAACAATTATGAGGGAAAAATAAAAGATGTAGTTGATGCCTGACCTGCTGAATTACTCCAGCATTTTGCATCTTGTAATGAAGTTCCTTTCTTGTCCAAAACATTTAATGTGTTTATTGCTTGGGTGAAAATGAATTCTAGGAATTTCTTTAACATTTGTGCTGCAATAAATAGCAATATAATGGCTAAGGTTGGCTCTGCCCATTATGAATTCCATAGGGCCACATATCTGCAAAAGGCACTAGGGTATGGAATTGCAAATTAATTTTTCCCTTGTCCGGGAATGTGAAGTGCAGTGATGACAAGGGCAAATTGATGTAAATCCTGGAATTAATATGGAGCAGACATCAAAATTAGCACCCTCATAATCTCTCAGACTTGATCCCATCTCATGTGTGCCATGTAACCTTGAGGCTTAACAACATTGATGTACAGAGGGGCCCATGGATCCAAATTCATAGCTCCCTGAAAGTGACAACACAAGTAGATGGTCCTTCTCTCCAGAAATGTATACTTTGCTAATTAATGTTAACCTAAAATAAGTGATTGGAGTAGAATTAGGCCATTCGCTCCATCTTCAACTCCGCCATTCAATCATGGCTGATCTATCTTTCCTTCCCAACCCCAGTCTCCTGCCTTCCCCCCATAACCCCTGTCAAGAATCTATCTATCTCTGCCTTAAAGATATCCATTAACTTGGCCTCCACAGCCTTCTGCGGCAATGAGTTCCACAGATTCACCACCATTGATCATGTATTTTAAACCGAAGATACACACAAAAAGCTGGAGTACCTCAGCGGGACAGGCAGCATCTCCAGTGAGAAGGAATGGGTGACATTTTGGGTCGAGACCCTTCTTGAGAAACGTCACCAATTGCTTCTGTTCAGAGATGCTGCCTGTCCCACTGAGTTACTCCAGCTTTTTGTGCCAATCTTCGGTTTAAACCAGCATCTGCAGTTCCTTCTTGCACATGTTTTTTAAACCATTTAATTACCATTTTCAACTGGACAAAGAAGCTGAACGGAACATTTGTAAGTGATTTTAGCAAGTAATTAAGAACTCAATGTGATGCTGCCCTTAAGGGCCTGTCCCACCAGCATGCGCCTGCATGAGGCGAGCGTGACCAAACCGGCAGTGGGGGCCGGGCGGAGGTCGGGTGAGTGGCGCGACGTGGCGCGAAGTTGGAGCGAAGTTGGAGCAAAGTTGGAGCAAAGTTGGAGCAAAGTTGGAGCAAAGTTGGAGCAAAGTTGGAGCAAAGTTGGAGCAAAGTTGGAGCAAAGTTGGAGCAAAGTTGGAGCAAAGTTGGAGCAAAGTTGGAGCAAAGTTGGAGCAAAGTTGGAGCAAAGTTGGAGCAGTTGGAGTAAAGTTGGAGCAAAGTTGGAGCGAAGTTGGAGCGAAGTCTGCGGTAAGTTCGCACGGACAGAGAGGGACACACAGAGCGGGGCCACGGAGGCACACAGAGAGAGGGCCATGGAGGCACATATAGAGAGTGTCACGGAGGCACAGAGAGAGAGCCACGAAGGCACACAGAGAGAGGGTCACAGAGGCACACATATAGAGGGTCACAGAGGCACACATATAGAGGGTCACAGAGGCACACAGAGAGGGTCACGGAGGCACATATAGAGAGGGACACGGAGGCACGACGTGAGGCGGTGCGTAATGCGTCGAGGCGGCTGCGGGCCGACAGGCCGTTGCTGCATGGAATTTTTGAACACGGTCAGTTTTTCGGAGCCCCGTGCGATGTCGGGACCAGCTCCGCACAACTCCATACGGCTCCGGCGATCGAAGTGGGACCGGCCCCGCGAGGCAGGACAGCTCAAGCGACCACGTTAGGTCGCGCTCACTGCATGGAGTCGCATGCTGGTAGGACAGGCCCTTTAAGAAGTTTGCAGCTTGTCTACTATAGTTAGTGTGGATAAATCCCTCCCAATTGACAGATTGAATGCACAGATATACAATTTCAAAGCACAGAGAAACTATTTATAGGGGTCTATTCATAATGAGCAACTGTACACCATTATTATGATATGGAGCCTTTCAGATAAGTAGGCAAGTAGACATTACCATGTACCAAGGCCACATAAATCAGAGAAATCTCTGCAACATGAGTGGTACAATTGATCTCTCATGATGAATGCTTCCTACAACTCCAAGAGCCCCTGGCTTCATTACAATGGCCCAGGGACCTATATGAAGACAATACTGTCAAGGAACATGCTTAAACAACTATCTATCCCAAGTTCACATGCAATTCTAAAATCCTTTGAATTGTTAGCTCCTTGGAGGTTTACAGTCTAAAAGTCACTATGAAAGTGTGAGCTGTTGCACAATATTGTATGTTCATAAGTTATTAAATTGTAGGAACAGAATTAGGCCACTTGGACCCTCAAGCCTACTCCATCATGGCTGATCTATTTGCCCTCTCAACCCCATTCTCCTGCCTTCTCCCCATAACCCCTGACACCCTTACTAATCAAGAATCTATCAATCTCTGCCTAACAAATATGCATTGACACCCTCCCAATCCTTCCATGGATTTATTCTACGGATTCACCACCCTCTGGCTAAAGAAATTCCTCTTCATCTCCTTTCTAAATGGCAAAAAATGACAGGGTTTGTGCCAATATCTTACTTGGCATCTACCACCTTAGTCTGTCAAATCTACTCCCAGTTTACAAGTCACTCAATGAAGGGAACAGAACAGGCAGGCAGCTTTAAATAGGATACACAGGTGTCTAGCATAGTGACTGTATCACTCAATGACAATTAAACGTTAAACATCAAATTATAACCCAAACAAAAAAAACCCAGTAAATGCTGGAAATATAAAATAATAAGAGCATGTTGGAAATACTCAGGTAATCAAGCAACATTTGTGAATAAAGAAACACAAAGTAAACATTTCAAGTTGATGACCTCCACCAAAACATAGCATTCAATTATATTTCACTGTTACCACAATTTAAATGGACTCTGGAAATCAATACACGAACTAAGAAAAGAGAATGAAACGGAATTAAATATCACTCGTGTCCAAATACAAAGCTGCAACAAGGTGGTATGATAAAGTATTTGAGAAAGTCTCACATAATTTAAGACTGTCCATATCTGTTGATCAGATAGCTGCGCCAGGAATCATTCCCGGTCTTCATCACCTTCAGGAGCCTTTTTAAGGACCCGGAGGTGGAGGCAGGGCAGCTCAGACAAAGGGTGCCACTGCCTCAGCAGGCGTGGAGCACATGTTTATATGGAAACATATCCATTAGAGATGACAGTCTGGCTTGCTTTTGATCAGCACGTTTAAATGAAAAGTTGCTTTGAAGCAGGAGAAAGAAGAATGCCAAATGCCTTTTAGACTAAAATTATGTCAAAATTGCCAACCCTTGGTCATGTATATTAATCCTCATTAGATATTTCATGCCCCAATGCTACTTGCTTGTAAATGCTGTTTTTGTTAAACTCAACATGTGGAGCCAGTGACTGTGCTTCAAAGGGATAAAATGCAATAAAACACAAACAGATTTTGTTGAGGGTCGGTTTATTATTCAATGGCGTATGAAGATAAATTGTGCTGACATAAAGTCCATACGTTGTTCCTTCTGATTCAATAAGAATACATAATCGATCTGAAATATTAATTGTTCCTCTCTCCAGAGATGCAGTACAAGTTGCTGTACACCTCATGGAATTTTAGAGAGATTTGGAGTTTTACTGCACAGAAACAGGCCCCTCGACTCAACTCATCCATGCCGACAAAGATGTCCATCCATGGTAGTAACACACAAAACTGCAGATGGTTGAATCTTGGGTAAAAAAAATAAAATGCTGGAAAAGGGAAGGGATGGATGATTTGGGTCGAGTCCCTTCATCAGACTGTAGGTTCCTGCCTTACTCTTGTAGCCATTCGTAAATAAAGAGATGCTTTACTCCAGTCTTCTGGCACCTCACCCTCTGGGCGGCCCAATGACATAGCGGTAGAGCTACTGACTTACTGAGCCAGAGACCCCGGTTCGATCCTGAGGATGGGTGCTTGTCTGTGTGGAGTTTATACGTTCTCCCCGTGACCTGCATGGGTTTTCACCGAGATCTTTGATTCCTCCCACACTCCATAGATATACCGGTATGTAGGTTAATTGGCTTGGTAGAAAAAAATGTAAAATTGTCCCCAGTGTGTGGGGTATTGTACGGGGATCGCTGGTCGGCGGACTGTATCTCTAAACTAAACCTGCGGTTAAAGATAATGATCTTTGCTATGAGCCCTGCAATTTCTTCCCAGGAAGGCAGATTATTATCTAAATGGTGTCAAGTTGGGAAAAGGGGAAGTACAACGGGATCTGGGGGTCCTTGTTCATCAGTCAATGAAAGTAAGCATGCAGGTACAGCAGGCAGTGAAGAAAGCGATGGCATGTTGGCCTTCATAACAAAAGGAGTTAAGTATAGGAGCAAAGATGTCCTTCTGCAGTTGTATGGGCCCCTAGTGAGACCACACCTGGAGTATTGTGTGCAGTTTTGGTCCCCTAATTTGAGGAAGGACATTATTGCTATTGAGGGAGTGCAGCGTAGGTTTACAAGGTTAATTCCCGGCATGGCGGGACTGTCAAATGCTGAGAGAATGAAGTGGCTGGGCTTGTATACACTGAAATATAGAAGGATGTGAGGGGATCTTATTGAAACATATAAGATTATTAAGGGTTTGTACACGCTAGAGGCAGGAAACATGTTCCCGATCTTAGGGGAGTCCAGAAACAGGGGCCACTTTTTGAGAATAAGGGGCAAGCCATTTAGAAGAGAGATGAAGAAACACTTTTTCACACACACAGTTGTGAGTCTGTGGAATTCTCTGCCTCAGAGGGCGGTGGAGGCCAGTTCTCTGGGTACTTTCAAGAAACATAGAAACATAGAAAATAGGTGCAGGATGAGGCCATTCGGCCCTTTGAGCCAGCACCACCATTCATTGCGAACGTGGCTGATCGTCCCCAATCCATAACACGTGCCTTCCTTCTCCCCATATCCCTTGATTCCACTATCCCCTAGAGCTCTATCTAACTCTCTCTTAAATCCATCCCGTGATTTGGCCTCCACTGCCCTCTGTGGCAGGGAATTCCACAAATTCACAACTCTCTGGGTGAAAACGATTTTTCTCACCTCAGTATTAAATGGCCTCCCCTTTATTCTAAGACTGTGGATCCTGGTTCCGGACTCGCCCAACATTGGGAACATTTTTCCTGCACCTAGCTTGTCCATTCCTTTTATTTTATCTCTCAAGAGAGAGCTAGATAGGGCCCTTAAAGATAGCGGAGTCAGGTGATATGGGGAGAAGGCAGGAACGGGGTACTGATTGTGGATGATCAGCCATGATCACATTGAATGGCGGTGCTGGCTCGAAGGGCCGAATGGCCTACTCCTGCACCTATTGTGTATTGTCTATAATATTCCTTAATTTCATTAACAATTTCTTTAAAATCTTCAACAACATTTTCCTATCGTTGCTTCGTTCAGTAATTGTGTTACATTTCTTCCAGTGGGATATATTATTTGCACTCATTGTCCTGAATCAATCACTGACCAAATTTGAGCCCAAGGAATAAATACAACTTACTGTAGATTCATGGTGCACATCATCGAGAGTACATCCTAAAATATTTCTCCATTTACAAAATAGTTTATAATTTGAATGCCCTACAGGAAACACAGCAGCTAATTTGTACTTCATAAAAAAGCAGCAAAGGCTATAAACCTAAAACAACTTTTTCAACAAGACAATGGGAAAACTAATGAGCCATGCTGCCTGACCCAGAGTCCTCCAGCACTGTTTTTTTTTGCTCAGGATTCCAATATCTGCAGCCTCTTATGTCTCCATTTTACAGCAACAATTTCCCCTTTTGCTCTTCCTGTCTAAGCTAGTGAGTATTCCTGCATTGCACACAAACAGTAATGAACCAAATAACCAGATAATCTTTAATTTTATGCTTTTGATTAAACCTGTTTTCATTAACAGTGTTCTTTACCTCCTTGGAATAGCCCAAAACCCTTTGCAATAGTCCAATAGTGATTTGCAAGGAGATATCTATCCACCAATCAGATGGATAGCAGAAAAGCGTGATGCAATGATGAAAGCAAATAATACACAGAATTACAAGATGTTGAGAAATATAGAGCAATATCATAACATGGTTTGGGAACAGCTCCATCCAAGACCACAAGAAATTGTAGAGTTGTGAATATAGCCCAGACCATCACACAGAACTAACCACCCTGCCATTTCAACATTTCCATCCATCAACATTTCGCATTGCCTCGGCAAGGCCACCAGCATAATCAAAAAACGGTCTCATCCTGGTGACTCCCTCCTCGCTCATCTCCCATCACGCAAGAAGCACATATGTTTGAAAATGCATATCTCGAGAATCGGGGACAGTTTCTTCCCAGCCGTTATCAGACAACTGAACCATTCTCTCACCAACTAGAGAGCGATCCTGACCTCCCAACTACCTCATAGGCCACCTTGACTTTATCTTGCACAAAACATTATACCCTTTATCCTGTATCTGCACACTGTGTACAGCTTGATTGTTATTATCATACATAGACTTTTCACTGACTTGATAGCCTGTAACAAAAAGCGTCTCACTCTACCTCAGTACCCATGACAGTAAACTAAACTATTGAGTCAGTGGCATTATCCAATGTCATTAGTGATGGAAATGCACTTTTATCATAATCATAAAATGCACTCTTCCTCACAGCTTCTCCCCAACTCTCAAGCCTGTAGGACATATTTTAGCTATGTGTTTCTCGTACTTGGATTTCTTCTCCACTGAAACCAGGTTCCAATAAACTATCTGAAAAATGGTCTCGCCCTGAAATGTCACCTAACCACGTTCTCCAGACACGGTGCCAGATTCGTAGAGTTACTCCACGCTTTATGTCTTTTTTTGTAAGTAAGCATCTGCAGCTCCCTGTATCTCAAATAAATGTTGAGCATGGTTGGGTTTTATTTAAGTCATCAGGTTGTTTCATTCATAGTTTCTAACCACTTTTGCACCTGACTGTATTAGAGCTTGGATATGCTCCACTGCTTTTAGGTAGCAATTGAGTATTATTTTAAAATAAAAATTCAGTGTTAACTGGAGTGTTATTCGGAAAGAACAGAATAGCAAATAATTATGCGTGCAGGCACTGATCAGAGATGCAATAAAGATCCGAGAGAGTGTCGCAGATACTGAAGTTGCAGTAAGTGTTGCCAGCTTTTGGCAATTTTGCTGCACAATGCAGATGGGGCATCTCACACAAAAACAAGTCAGGAAATAAATCCATTCTCCTCTCCCTTGACATGCCACCCTCACGCACAGAATTCCTAATACTGAGCCAATATCAGAAGTGTTTGAGATAAGAAAGAGTAAAACCATGCAAGCACACTTGAGTAAATGAAGTGGTGTTTACTTATTCCTGGAGTGATAAAGTTTAAAGCCATTGACTCATGGGCAGAATCGTTAACTGTTAACCAAGCCGGCACAAAGTCCCTCCTATTAATAAACAAACTGGAAACCCTCACAAATTTGAAGCAGTTATTAATCAATCATAGCAATACCTCCAGAGAAGATATGAGCAATGGAAAGCATGAGAAAAATAAAATAAAATCGTTGCAACTTCAAGCTTGGGAAACCCGTTGAATAGAATTCTCCAACTGCCTCTATTAGGAATTTAAAATTTACTTGTGGTCTTAGAATGGCGATTGAGCCCAGTAGCATACGAGTAACATGGATTGTTTAAATTGATCACAGCACATTTCTTCTTATCATTAACCTGCATCTACAGACCAATATTTTGTAAATGTTCGAATGTGTTGAATCTGTGGAATTCATTGCCACAGAAGGCTGTGAAGGCCAAGTCAATGGATATTTTTCAGACAGAGATTGATGGATTATTTATTAGTATGGGTGTCAGGGGTTATGGGAAGAAAGCAGGAGAATTGGGTTAAGAGTGAAAGACAGAGCAGCCATGATTGAATGGCGGAGTAGATGACTTGATGGACCGAATGGCCTAATTCTGCTCCCATCACGATGAACTTATGGTGAGTGGCAGATCAGTGATCCAAGAAGTTGAGAAAATGATCCTGGCCAGTACTCCATTACCTCTTGCAATCTTGACTACCCATCTAAACAGGCACATTTAGCATTAAAGAATGGGAACATTCACAATGCATCACCTTCTAAATACAGCTGTAAAATGTCAGCTCTCTGCAATTGGACTTCAGAAGAGGTTTCACATTTCCAAGTCTGGAATAAATTGTCTGCAAGAGGTGAAAACTGTTTCAATATTACCTTATATTCAATAAGGGGATGGGAGAATACATTTGAAAGTGAAGAAATTCAAAGGATGTGGACAGGAAGTGTTTTTTTTTCATTTTCACGATCTGGATATTACTACAAGGCAAAAGTTCATTACCCTTGTGAGGCATGAAGGTATCCATACACAGTGCAATTGGATAGGGAATTCAAGGAATTAGACTAGGTCAATTTACAGAAGCCAATTAATCTACACACCTGAATGTCTTTGGAATGTGGGAGGAAACTGGAGGACCTGGAGAAAACCCATGTGGTCATGGGCAGAACATATAAAATTCAGACAGGTGGCACCCATACTAGATCATACTCTAGTCTCTGGCACTAGAAGGCAGCAACTCTTTCACTGCATTAATGTGCCGCCCATTAATCTAATTTTACTCATCAAGAACTTTTCAATCTCTGCCTTGAAAGTACTCACTGTCTTGGGCTTCACAACCATTTGTGGCAATGAATTACACTGTTTCACCAACCTCTGGGTAAAGACATTTGTCCTCATTTCCATTTTGAAGGTATGTCCTTTTATTCGCAGACTGAGGCCTCTGGTCCTAAATTCTACCTTTACTGGAAACATCCTGAGGAAACAGTAATGTCAATGGCCATTTGTGGAGATGAAAATCCCAGAATTAAAATGTAAGGTATTAATAGAGCTGGAAGTGGATGCAGGTAATTTTATTACCAGCCTCTATTAACTCTGTTGGATGTCATTAGGCTGTGGAGGCTGCACCTAAATTCACTTGTCAGCAGCATTTGCATGCAATGTTTGAATCTAACTCAACTTTGCCTTTGGAATTCTTTACCACAGAAGGCTGTGGAGGCCAAGTTAGTGGATATGTTAAATGCAGAGATAGATAGATTCCAGATTAGTATGGGTGTCAGAGGTAATGGGAAGAAGGCAGGAGAATGGGGTTAGGAGAGATAGATCAGCCATGATTCAATAGCGGAGTAGACTTGATGGGCCGAATGACTTAATTCTGCTCCTATCACTTGATCTTATGAACTTTCTTTGGAATTATAATTGGCCAATTTTTGAGCTTCAGCTTTTTCGAAGAATTTGTTTTTGCTATCAAGTATACATCCATCTTCGAGGTAGGATCATTGAAGAATTCAGCGTAATCCAGGATAAACTTCCCAACCTTTTAGAAGTAGTAGCTAAGCATAAGAAAGGGGCTCAATAAAACAGGAGTCTCCCTCAACCTGTTGACACATGTAGCCCGGATAATGCTTTGTCACATGCAGTTAAATTAAATCACAGTGTCACGCCTGTTGCAATACCATTCATCCACAAGGAATGTACACTGACCAACGCAAAGTTATTGTCCTTTTATTAGCAACTAAAACTTCAGGAAATAAGGAACAGGATAAATTAAACATTATTGAAGTAATAAAGAATAATATGCCCTGCATCATGCTCTGTGAATGCATTTCAGGGTTAAGATGACTTTGATAAATGGCTCCAGCTTTACTTTTGTGCTTTTTGCTATAATTTTAATAATCTGCGATAATTCCCTGGAACTCAGCAGACTTTCACAACCTATTTGGCTTCAGAGGTAAATATTGGATTCTCAAAAGAGAATTCCACTGCCACACAAGAAAAGCTCAGCAATATTTTTGCTGCATTTCCTCAGAAGCCCAGACTGAAAACTTGTCTCAACACCTGTTCAGGGAAAGTTTCTTTTTATTGTTAACTGCTTTGCAGATTCACCGTAACTTGCTGACAGATAATCAATAGTTAAAGTGGAAAGTCAACTCTTAATCTATCACTATGCAGAGCAAAAGAGGATAATTAACTAAAATTGAAAGAAAATTACAGGTCTTTGGTAGCGAGTTCAAATCTCTCCACGTCAATCATCCTTAAAACTGTTCAAAGGCACTCTCTCTTCAGCGCTAAATTCTTGGCAATCCAATCAACCACCCACCCATCATTTATCCAGTATTGTTGTCTGAGTTTCAGGTGCAAACATAGAAACATAGAAATTAGGTGCAGGAGTAGGCCATTCAGCCCTTCGAGCCTGCACCGCCATTCAATATGATCATGGCTGATCATCCAACTCAGTATCCCGTACCTGCCTTCTCTCCATACCCTCTGATCCCCTTAGCCACAAGGGCCACATCCAACTCACTCTTAAATATAGCCAATGAACTGGCCTCAACTACCCTCTGGCAGAGAGTTCCAGAGACTCACCACTCTCTGTGTGAAGAAAGTCTTTCTCATCTCGGTCTTAAAGGATTTCCCCCTTATCCTTAAGCTGTGACCCCTTGTCCTGGACTTCCCCAACATCGGGAACAATTGTTGTCTGAGTTTCAGGTGCCAAGTTCTGGTGAGCCCCAGCTTGCCATTCCTACTGTAGGAAATACATCTTAGATTCAAAGAGGGTATGAAGAAGACCTATCAAGATGTTGCCCATATTTAAATAAAGCAAATAAAAACTTGATAAAGGGATTTTTGGCCAAACACTGCAAGTGACAAGGCAGTGTGACACAATACAAACCAGGGTAAAGATAGCTGAAACACATTGTTTTCAATAGTTCATGACAAGCAGCAAAAGATATGAGAGTAACTACACAATCCTGAGGTCAGAAGGAACCGCTTCAGTGAGTAGGGAGGCTAAAGACTTCCATGGAGAAATTCCAATCTTAGCGACTGAAGCAGAATCATGTCAACAATCCAGGTTAAATTGGATGAGCGGATGAAGAGAAAGGCAACTCAGGATATGGGATCCGTGCAAATAAATGTGTGAGAAGAGTAACCATTGACATGGCTGTTGAAGCCAAGCCACATGTTTCTATGTTGAATCTTGTAGAATTTTGCTGTTGCCAGCCCTAAACATTTAACTCCTCTTCTCTCACCCTCATTGTGTGTAATGTTAACCAATAGTCTTCAAATTACTGGTTAGCAATTATTTAAATTCTTATAACCATTTTATTCACAATATTTATATAAATTAAAGGAAGAGTACAAGCATTTTGTTCAACAAAATGACCAAGTTGCTAACTCATAATCTTTCTCATAATTGAATAACTTTAGTAGACTATTCCCATTTTGTTGACTAAATTTTCAAAGTTTACTGAGGATTCTATTCTATCAAAATTATAAAATCGCTAGTGCAAGAGCATTATAGAGGTCAGTCTCATAATATCAGTATTTCATTATATCAGCACTCATAAGTGTTAAGGATGAGAGTCAGAAAAATTCACCGCAATTTAAGGTTCAGGGCAGACGTATAAGTAGCTTATTGTGGAAAAAAAAGATAAATTAATGGCAACTTAAATGAAACCATCAGCTCTCTTCCAAAAAGAAAAAAAAAAGATTCCCTACTAAGAACAAACATAAGGTCACAAGGTCATAAGTGATAGGAGCAAAATTAGGCCATTCAGTCCATCAAGTCTACTCCGCCACTCAATCATGGCTGATCTATCTCTCCCTCCTAACCCCATTAATAGTGACCACAATGCATTTAATGAAACATCACTGTCAGTGCTAAACGTCCATATTGATCTGTACTCCTTGAAAGTAAAATACCAAAAGTATCATCAGGCGACGTATCATAATTTTCATTTTCATTCTACTGCCATTGCACCAGGTAAAGACTGTGAGGTTGCACCATCAGTTTATTCTGGTCGTAGACCCCAACAGAAATGTGACATACATCGGATTTTTTAGATAATCATACCCTTCAACTTTCCCTTGCTTTTCCAAGAAGTTCCTCATATCTCAGGTGTTGTTCCAGTGTTGAGGCATACTATAAATGGGAAACATGGCCATAACAATGCACCTAGCCCTTATGCAGAATAGTAAATCTAGCCTCTTGGTCTTTAATCTACTAGCATAGCATTCTCATCCCTCAGTCAAGCAATCAGCCTTCAATTTACAAAAGGAAAAGAGCACAGATATCGAACAGGACAGCCTTCAAACGAGTGAGTCAATGAAAAGAAACACAAATCCTTTCAGTAGTTTTGAAAGGCACTTTTGTGCATTCCGGGGTCAAAAACCCAAATGGTTTTATTGAACATTTTTATCAAAAAGTGCCATTAATCTGCCCGAACTGTGCAAGAGGATTAGAAATATTGACTGGGGCATGCATGAGTGCACTTGATCACAAGTTGCTTAACTGTCTACTGACTCGCATCAAACAACCTCTTCATCATCAGCACTAGGCAAGTTGAAACAACTTGCTGCCCTTGCCTTGAATGTGTCGCACATTTCTTTGATCTCTCACAGGTGATCTGTTCTGTGATCCAAAAATAAATCACCTACACCTTGTTGCAATAATTGCATTTTCATCCAACAGTGTTGCCAAACTGTGCAGGAAGGAACTGCAGATGCTGGTTTTAACCAAAGATATATACAAAAAGCTGGAGTAACTCAGCGGGTCAGCCAAAATCTCTGGAGAAAAGGAATAGGTGACGTTTCGGGTCGAGACCTTTCTATAAATAATAGATAATAGACAATAGGTGCAGGAGTAGGCCATTCGGCCTTTCGAGCCAGCACCGCCATTCAATATGATCATGGCTGATCATCCCCATTCAGTACCCATATCTTCTATCTTTAAGAGCCGTATCTAGCTCTCCCTTGAAAGTATCCAGAGAACCAACTGCCACCGCCCTCTGAGGCAGAGAATTCTACAGACTTCAGAATTAGAGTCACGGGAAAAGGAAACAACAGATATAGATGGTGGTATAGAGAGATATAGAACAAATGAATTGAAGATATGCAAAAAATAAAGATGATAAAGGAAACAGGCCATTGTTAGCTGTGGGCTCAGTGAAAATGAGTTACAGTAAATGAGACTCAACAAGATGACTTTGATACCATTGGGCTGTCAGCTGCCCAAGCCAAACTGATGGGGGTTGACGGAGACAAAGGAGTGGCAACAGAAGCAATATTATGCACAAAACCTTGTTACTTTTCCAACAATCAGATGCAATTTATAATAAATATCAAGTAGCTCTTCAGATGGTGCTGCAAAAAAAAAAGGAAATTAAACAATGTTTCTGTTTCCTTTCTTTAATAGAGTGCTAAATTCTTTACAAAAAAATCACCCAAATTTTATTACAAAAACTGCTGGAGAAAGAATTTCCATTCTGCTTCTTTAAACCAATGATGGTGAATTGATCAAAATTTAATCACAAGCTTCTAACTTTTTAATTTATGTTTAGTTGGTATTTAATGCAAGCATTAAAAAAATTAAGTTCACACATATTTAAATTAAGCAGGCCAGCAGAAAGTAAATGTACCTTTATGGATTGGGTTGAGTCAGAGTCATGCAATGTGGAAATGAGCCCTTCAGCCTAACTTGCCCATGCCGACCCGACCAACATGCCCCATCCACACTTGTCCCACCTGCCTACATTTGATCCATATCCCTATAAATATATCCTATACATATACTTGTCCAAATCTTTCTGATTATTTATGATGGTCCCCGTCTCTACTACCATTTTCGGCCGCTCATTCCATACAATTCCATTATATAAAAAAGACGCCTCTCAGATTACTATTAAACCTGTTCCCCCTCGCCTTAAACCTATGTCCTCTGGTTCTCGGGTGCATCATATGGTATGGGTCTTGTCATTAAAGTACTAGATACTTCCACGAGCTGGGATTTTACTTTAATAATAACACACAAACATATATATATATATATATATATATATATATTTATATATATATATGTGTGTATATATATATATATATATATATATACACATATTCACACATATATATGTGTGTGTGTGTATATATATATATATATATATATATATATATATATATATATATATATATATATATATATATATACCTATCATATACTTATTAAAAGTCTGATCTTGGTCGTGTGTACATGTGTGTGTATATGTCTGTGTACATGTGCTTGTCTTTACATCTTCGCAAAAACACTCTGCGGAAACGATTACATTTTTACAAATATTGATTGACATTTTACCCCTCGAGGCCGAGGATCACCTTCACTGAACATTTTATGCTTTCTCAACTTATTATTGATTAAAAGTAAGAAGCTTAAAAACATCAAAGGACTTTAAAAAATTAAAAAAAACAGCTTCAACTGATGATGTCACAATGGCTCGGCAGCAGTGATCAGCTTCACTGAAGATTTTATCCTATATTTGACGTCATTTGCGATTAAAGCTTTAAAAATGCCAACTTTAACAAGGTTTAAACATATTCTGATTCACATTCCCCCCCCATAGATCACTGAACATTTTATGGTTTATTTCTCGACTTATTACCGACTAAAGTTAAAAAAATAAAACAACTTCAAATTTAAAACGACCAGCTTCAATTGATGACATCACAATGGCTCGGCTAGCAGTGACGACACAGGAAGGCTCTGAACTTTTCACCTCACTGAAGGGGGAGGGCGATTTACTATTGCAACACGCAGGGGAAGTGCTATTGGAATTTTTGTTAAAGCCCACTGCTCAGGGAGACAGCGGAGTGCTGGATTCTTACGTTAGGGAATGGCTTGAGTTGGAGGACCACGCCTCACATGGAGGCTATGGGTAGGGAACGGGTGCATTGGGGGAGCAAACCCAACGGGTCTGCACTTGGTCTAGTATTATACTAAAACTCTTCCCTTTGTTCTTGTGTCTGTGTGGGTCAGGGTTGTGTCAGCTTTTTGTCAATCTCCTAAATCAGTATCTCCTTCCAAAAGCTAGGCCACAGCCCCATTTTCACACATGCTACTGACATTTTTCCCACGGACGTGATAAATATCTTCCCGTCGCATTTCAACTTATATTTCTCAAGTTACCAATCTTTTAAAAACAAAATTAAAGTTCTTTAAGCTCACCCATTTTGAAGAAAAAAATTCAGACTGACGTCACAATCCACTCGCACGCTCCAGGCGCGAGGGACACTCCAACCCACTTGGTCCCGCTGCGATCCCTCGCCCTCTCCATCTCTACCCTCTCTCCTCCGACTACCTTCCTCATTCTAACCCCCTCCATCTCAGCCCCTCTCCCTCTCTACCCCCCCTCCCTATCCCTCTCTACCCCCTCACCTCCGTCTCCACCCCTCCCTCTCTACCCCTCTACGAGGGGAACACCAGCACGCCAACCCGCTGTGCCCCGCTCGGCTCCGCTGGGACCCATTCGGCCCTGCATGCTCGGCTCTGCTTGGACCCGTTAAGCCCAGCTCCATCGGATCCACTCGAAGAGGTGAGGAAGGGATTGGGGGAGTGGAGGAGAGGAAAAAATCCTGGGGAGTTGAGGAGTGGGGGTGATTGAGGGAGAGGAAGGGGTAGGGAGAGTTCTTCAAACATCTCCACTCCCTTTCTCTAACGCCCTCCCTCCCTCTCCCTCTCTACCCCCATCCCCTACCTCTACCCCCTCATCTCCCTCTCTACCCCATCCCTCTCTCTCTCTACCTCCTCCTTCTCTCCCCCTCACCACCACCCCCCTCTCTGCCCCTCTCCCTCTCTATCCCCCTACCTCTCTATCCCCCTCCCTCCCTACCCCCTCACCCGCTCCCTCTCTACCCTCTCCCCCTCACTCTCTACCCCCCTCCCTCTCCCTCTCTATCCCCCCTCTCTCTATTCTCCCACTTTACCCCCCTCACCATCTCCCTCTCTACCCCCTCCCCCTCTCTCTCTACTCCGCTCCATCTCCCTCTCCAGCTGCGCCTGCGCAGTTGGGGGCTATCTGTGAGTGGAAAGGGCAGGGACTTGGGGGAAAAGGAACGAATGAAAGCGTTACTTGAAATTAAAGAAATCAACGTTCAAATCCTGGGTTGTAAGCTGCCCAAGAGAAATAAAAGGTGCTGTTCCTCCAATTTGCATTTGGCATCACACTGACAGTGGGGCAGGCCTGGGACAAAAAGGTCAGTTTTGGAATGGGAAGGGGAGTTAATTCATTGACCTGCTCCATTATAATACATTTGACATCAACACTACATTTGTAAAGGTCCCAGAACCTGACTGCTGTTAGACAAAGCACCCAGGTTTAATATATTTAGATGAACAGTCTGCAGACTTCAATTTGGATTTGTTTCATCATTATAAAACAAACAATGGAAAATCAATTTGAAGAGAACCATAGACCAGGTTTCCGAATGTGAATGGAAGCAAGCAGATGGGGAACTCATCTCTTATACTACATTTATACTACACTTATACTACTCTTATATTTTGGTGAGACCAAGCGGCGGCTTGGCGATCGTTTCGCCGAACACCTCCGCACGGTCTGCAATAACCAACCCGACCTCCCGGTGGCTCAGCACTTCAACTCCCCCTCCCATTCCGTATCCGACCTCTCTGTCCTTGGTCTCCTCCACGGCCAGAGTGAGCAACACCGCAAATTGGAGGAACAGCACCTCATATTCTGCTTGGGGAGTCTGCATCCTCTTGGCATGAACATTGAATTCTCTCCATTCTGTTGACCCTTGCTGTCTCCTCCCCTTCTCACCTCCCCCTCAGCCCTCGGGCTCCTCCTCCTCCTTTTTCCTTTCTTCCCCCCCGCCTCTCCCCAACCCCCATCAGTCTGAAGAAGGGTTTTGGCTCGAAACGTTACCTATCTCCTTCGCTCCATAGATGCTGCTGCTGCACTCACTGAGTTTCTCCAGCAATTTGTGTACCGTCTTATACTACAAACCTTTCAACACCATTCACCTTTGAAGCTGAGGATTCCAAGTGCCCCATGGACACTTTGTGCCAAAGTCACTAATTTACTACAAAATTTCAACATTGGATATTTTTCAAACTGGAATTGTCAGATTTACTCCACAGGTCAAATGTTCCTGATCAGTAAACTATGTGCTTGATAATGCAGGTAAGCAGAGAGACGTGTTCAAATCCCTCTAAGGCATCTGTGGGATTTAAATCTAACTAACTAAATATATCCGAAGAAGGGTCTTGATCCAAAATGTCACTTATCCACTAGTTCCAGAGATGCTGTCTGACCCACTGAGTTGCAACACTTTGTGTCTTTTTCGGTAAAACAGCATCTGCAGTTCCTTCTCTCTCTTAATTAAATTCTCTCTCTTAATTGAATATTAATTAATATTAATTATAATAAAATATCAAGGAGGGTGTTAGTGTGTGTGTGAGACGCTGCAACCCCCGCCCCACCCCGCAACCCGCGTTGAGGGGACGGGACTCAACGGGTCCCACTTGGTCTAGTCTTCATTAAAAAGCTTCATCTTTATAAGCAGCCACATTAAAGAGCCTAGAATCACCACATCGGTCTTAAGTTGAAATGTTGGTGCTTGAAGAAGCAGAATAGAAACCCAAAGTGAAGCTGAGAACAGAACTCTAAGTAGAGCATAAGCAATGGCAGGCAAAAGATTTCACAGACGTTGGCAAGCTCAAGAGGAAATCTCAGCCATTTGCATGGGTTAGAGTTCGAGTGTAAATGGCAACTGGCAGTGGTGAAGGACAGTGAAGAGAGGTGTGATCATCTGCACAAAGTTGATATTGTTACCTGTGACTGAGCAGCAGACCTTGGTTTACTAACATGGTCTCATGCCAAGACATCATAGCAAGGCATAATGCAGGATATTTAACGCAGTGCCTTGCGGAATTTTTGGGAGGAAGGGCTGGGATAGTTAATGTGGAGAGGATGTTTCCACTAGCAGGAGAGTCTAGGACCAGAGGCCTTAGCCTCAGAATAAAAGGACCTACCTTTAGAAAGGAGATGGGAAGGAATTTATTTAATCAGAGGGCAGTGCATCTATGGGATTGATTGCCACAGACTGCTGTGGAGCCCAAGTCAATGGATATTTTTGAGGTGGAAATTGACAGATTCTTTGTTAGTAAGGATGACAGGGGATATGGGGAGAAGGCAGGAGAATGAGGTTGAGAGGAAAAGATACATCAGCCATGAATGGATAGCTGAATAGACGGGCTGAATAACCTAATTCTGCCCCAAGAACTTATGAACCTATGAGCTGCACATTGCCTTAAAAATATCCACTGACTTGCAGGGCCTCCACAGCCCTCGCGACAATGAGTTCCACAGATTAACTACCGTCTGACTAAAGAAGTTCCTCCTCACCTTTCTAAAAGAGCGCCCTTTAATTCTGAGGCTATGACCTCTGGTCCTAGATTCTCCCACCAGTGGAAATATCCTTTCTCTATCCACAACATCTATGCCTTTCATTATTCTGTAATTATAACAGGCCCCACCCTCATCTGCATCCCCTTATCACTTTCCAGGTTTCTCCCCACACCATCTTGCTTATCCAGCTTTCTCAGCCCTACTCCAATCAGTCTGAAGAAGGGTCCCAACCCAAAACATCAGCTGTCCATTCCCTCCACTGATGCTCCTTGATTGTGAATCTAACTTATTACCTTCAGCTTTAGACTGAAAGACAACTGCTCACGTTAAAATTAACAACCATAATCATCATTACAAGTACACAAAGTTCTTGAAGGGAACTAGTTCATGGAGTAGCAAGCCAATGTCATTGTCATTAACAGATCCATATTTACCCGAATAGAATGCAGAATAACATTATACATTCTGTCTCTGTACATGTCACACCCAGTGTGTGGCTTCCTGTAATGTACCAGGAACTTTGCATAAATGTAACTACCGTATTGGTTGAAAAGAGCAATTAACCTTGTTTTAGAGCATTTGGCATTTAGAACATGCAACATGATCCTTTCACAGCTATGATGCAGAATAGGATAGACACAAAATGCTGGAGTAACTCAGCGGGACAGGCAGTATCTCTGGAGAGATGCAATGGGTGACATTTCATCTCGAGACCCTTCTTCAGACTCAATGGGTGACATTTCGGGTCGAGTCCCTTGGTGCAAGACCAGAGGATATAACATCACCCATTCTTTCTCTCCAGAGATGTTGCCTGTCCTGCTGAGTTACTCCAGCTTTTTGTGTCTATTTTTGATATAAAGCCCATCTAGAGGTGTGGTCCAATGAAATTATTGGTACCAAGAGTAAATACTTCAGAGATGTTGAGTGTGGGTCAGAGTGAAGTATTTTATGGGTAAAAAGACTGAGTTTGTGAATGTATAATTAGTCCATCTTACATGTAGATATGTGTTGGCAGGAACTGCGGATGCTGGTTTACACCGATGATAGACACAAAATGCTGGTGTAATTCAGGCAGCATCTCAGGAACAAAAGAATAGGTGACGTTTCAGGTTGAGACCCTTCTTCAGACTGAGAATCAGGGTAGAGTGAAAGTAGAGGTATGGAAAGGTACAGAACAGACCAGAGCCGGCACCAATAACCAAAGAGCAGGGTTCTCACTTAACTTTCTCTCCCGGTGGCTCAGCACTTCAACTCCCCCTCCTATTCCGAATCCGACCTTTCTGTCCTGGGCCTCCTCCATAGTCACAGTGAGGGCCCACCTCAAATTGGAGGAACAGCACCTCATATTTCGCTGGGGTAGTTTACACCCCAGCGGTATGAACAGTGGCTTCTCCAATTTCAGGTAGTCCTTGCTTTCACCCTCCTTCCCCTCCCATTCCCAGCTCTCCCACAGCCTACTGTCTCCGCCTTTTCCTTTCCCGCCCCGCCCCCCGCCATCAGTTTGAAGAAGTGTCTTGACCCGAAACGTCACCTATTCCTTCGCTCCATAGATGCTGCCTCACCCGCTGATTTTCTCCAGCTTTTTTGTCTAACACCCATTCACACAAGTCCTGTTATCCCACTTGCCTCACCCGCTCCCTACACATTAGGGGCAATTTTACAGAGAGAAGTTAACCTAAAAAGCCAATGTGTCTTTGGGATGTGGGAGGAAACAAACATGCTTGCAGGGAGAATGTGCAAATTCAACACAGACAGGATCGAACACAGATCTCTGGCGTGTGAGGCAGCAAGTCTACCAGCTGTGTCACTATATTTTGTTTTCCAACACACAAAAAATTATACATTGATAACTTTGGTTACTAAAAAAAAGAAACTATCCATTTTCAGTCTTAAATCTCTAAGTGATGCTATGTCCTCCTTTACAGCTACTGTATGTTTTAATTCAGTTCAAGACTATGGGACAGTACATTGACCATAAAGTTGGTGCCTACAAGTGCCAGATTCCCGCAATTAATCCTGGATATGGTGCTGTCTATAGAGTTTGCTCCTTTTCCCTTTGATCGCATGGGTTTTCTCCAGGTGCTCTTGTTTCCTTCCACATTCCAAAGGTGTGCAGGAACCTATATCAGATCCAACCCAGAACGTAATATTTTCCTTTTGTCCAGAGATGCTGTCTGACCTGTTGAGTTACTCCAGTTTAAACCAGCCGCTGCAGTTCCTTCCAACACACACAATACTATACGATAGAACCTGATTAATTCCCAGAAGGAAAATTGTGTGTGTGTATATATATATATATACACACACACACACATATATATAATATAGATATAGTTATTTATTACCCATATCACACATCTGAGGTATGCTTTTACAAAATTGTATTCCCTTCGTTTTTACTGCCAGCAGGGGTAACAGGGGAATATTTTCTTATATTCCCCTTTCTTGCGAACGCCTATGGACTTTACCTGTTAAAACAGCGGGGAATATAGTCTTATATTCCCCTGGTCTCACATCCGGGAACTTGGCAACGTGACGGCAACGTGACGCTGCGTGGGAAATTTAGAATATTCAAACGGCAGACAGGAAGACTGCCGCGTCCATTTTGGTTAAATTTTACGTGGAAGTCCGCCGAGCTGAGATGTTCAAATTTTCCTCTAGATGTCTGATAATGGGTAATAATAACAATATTGACTGTCCTCTTTCGGGAGATACGACATATATTGCCCTCACTAGATCCATATTGTCCTCGTCTTCGACTCGGGCAATATGAATCTACTTCAGGCAATATATGTCGTATCCCCCTCAAGGCCAGTCAATATTCTATTAATATTCCTATGTTTTGTTTTCTCGTTTATAACATTATTTACAGATTACTATGTTTACATTTTCTGTTGTGCTGCTTCAAGTAAGGATTTCATTGTTCTAACTGGGACTTGAGAGAATAAAACACTCTTGACTCTTGACTTTGCTAATGTGTGGGATAGAACTCGTGTACGGGTGATTGGTGGTCGGCATGGACTCGGTGGGCCGAAGGGCCTGTTTCCACACTGTATCTTTAAATTAAACTAAAAACTCTAAAACGAGAGGGAGTCTAAAGAAGGCTCTACCCGAAACGTCACCCAATTTCTTCTATCCAGAGATGCTGGCTGCTCCATGGTGTTCCCCCGCACCAATTAAAGCATGGAATAGTCTTCACCCTACCACAGTTACCCAACCAGATGTAACTAAATTTATGGCAGCTCTTTTTTCCCATGAACCCTTTTTTGCTTGTCCAAGTCAAGAGTCAAGAGAGTTTTGTTGTCATGTGTCCTGGATACGACAATGAAATTCTTGCTTGCTGCAGCACAACAGAATATGTAAACATAATACAGAACAGGTGATAAAAATTCAGTGTGTCTATATACCAGAGACCATATATATAGAAAATAAATAAACAGATAAAGTGCAATAGGCTGTTATTGTTCAGAGTTTGGAGTTTGGCGGTGGACCCTCCACTGCCTCCAGTTTAAATTCCATTTGGAATATTTTTAGAGGACCATGAAACCAAGAAGCAAGAGTTACTCCAGCACCAGGGAGTGATTCTGCGTTGGGTTTCAGCGGTTGCGGCGAGGCAGCGATCAGTCAGCAATGGCGGCCAGATCTCCCACAAAGCAAAGGGAGGGAGAAAGTGCCCGGCGCCGAACAGTTGCCATGGCAGTGCGCATGTGCAGGGCGGACGATGATGTGCCAGCCATGGTTGTGCGCATGTGCAGGGGGAGGATGTGCAGGCCATAGCAGTGCGCATGGGCAAGGCGGCCAGCCGTGCCGGTGGATGAGGAGAGCAGCCGGAGAGCGGAGACCCGGACACGGATGGCAGACGGAGAGTGACAGAGAGAGTGATAGAGAGGGGGGGGACTCAGAGTTGAACGGCAGGTGTCCTGGGTGCTTGCCAAAACGGGCAAAATGGCACGGCTTTTAGGTTGCCCGGCGGGACTTTAGGTGGCCATTGGCACCCGGGCAACTGTTAATTTCGAGGCTTGAAGAGCCCACAATGGTTCATTGTTGGCCGTGGAGGAGGTGATTTGGAGGGGACACGCACAGTAAAACTAGCAGGGGGATGAACAGAGAGCGAGGGAATGCAAGGTTACTCGATTATTAATATTCATACCATTGGGTTGCCAAGCTGCCCAAGCGAAATATGAGGAGCTGATCCTCCAATTTGTCGTGTATTAACGATATATATATTTAATTTTGTGTTAATAGTATGAGCATGTAGTGCACATAATTGCAAGTGTATCTTGAGAGTACCACATGGTGATCATACTGAGTATACCATAAGTGACATTGATATACTATTGTAGTAGACACTAATGGTAGTTGTGATTGTACTCCCTTCAATAGAGGACATGTGTTATTTCTCTTAGATACAACAATAAAGAACCTATGGAAATTTCACAAGGAATAAAAATATCATTTTCAATTAAACAGAAAATGCTGCTCACATACAACAGTTTAGGCTGCAATTGCCTTTCTCTCTTTCCTGGCTCTGGAAAATGGGATTTCAACCTGACACATTAACTTGGTTTCTCTTTCCACAGGTATTGCTTGATGTGTTCATTGTTTCATATTATTTATTTCAGATTTCCAGCATCTGAATTTTTTTTTTCATTTTCAGAAATATCCTTTCTTGGGTCAAAGGGCATCAGACAGGTTGATCCATTGTAGAATATGATAGGAGATTGCTGGGACCATTCAGGTATATGGAGATACAAGTGATGAAGTACCACACCCGGACTCGCAGAAATGAGGTTTTGCTAAAAGTGTAGGAAGGAACTGCAGATGTTGGTTTATTTCAAAGATAGATGCAAAGTGCCGGAGTAACTCGGTGGGTCAGACAACATTTCTGGAAGAAAAAGATGGGCGACGACGTTTCGGGTCAGAACCCTTCTTCAGACAGTGTCTATCTGCTGTTAATTGATTTTGCGTAAACTTGAATTTCCAAATGAAACAGATTAATCGAGATTTCATGGTCTATAATTTTATGCTAAGATGTATTTTCTCTAAGATCATTTGAAATTGCTATTTATTAAGATAAGGTGGATGCTCCCTGGTGTAGAGGTAAAAAGAACATTCAACATTTCTGATTAACTCATCTTCCAGTGCTGGGGAATTAAAAGGACAGATTGGAATGCAAGCCTGCTCACAAAAACAAGCACAAAATTGCAATTACACCAGAGTTAGTATTCAACTGGTATTAATCCCTGACAGTAATTTCCAGTTCCGTGTGCTTATGAGCAGCAGGATATTCGGTATTCCTAAGAGAAAGGACTACAGGTAAATATGCCTGGGCCTTCGGTGCTATTCCAACAATCCGCCTCATCCCTCCTGATGCTACTTGTAAGTTAGAAGATTCCGGGGTAGTAATTCGATCATTATGCCCTCAGTCACAGTAACCTAAAGACTGCCTGCCACAGGAAAGTTATAGTTGCAATACTGAGTTGAGCTTTGCCTAGTTAATGTGGAATGGTTGGGTGGACTGGGGCAGCTGAAGGTGCATGCTGTGAAAGAGTTCAGTTCATAAATTAACAAGATGTTTCCAGAGTTATATTCCCAATGAAAGGAATTGATCCTGCACAGTGGTCATGAAGTCCCTAAAATTCTTCCATATTATGATTTGCAATTCCTCCGAGTGAAATTTGGAAATACAGGATTGAAGTCGTTGACAGCATGTTCGAAAATGAAGCAGGAATTGGGCTCCCCGAGTCCCTGAGTTAGTAAATCTTCTTCATTAACTCTCATCATCACTCGACCAACCCTCCATTCCCCACCCTTTGTCAATTCTATACTGCTGCTGTAAGGTTGTAGACGCCTGCTTGCACACTGAAGTTCAGGGTGTGCAGACTCTCAATTCAGTTTAGTTTATTTTCATGTGTACAGAGGTACAGTGAAAAGATTTTGTTGCGTGCTACAGAGGAAAGACTATACATGATTACAATCGAGCCATCCACAGTGAGAGTAGGGGTTCAAAGGAGTGGAATAACTGTAATGTATGATTACAAATCTAGTTCTGGGACCAGCACGTAGAGAGTCACCTGCCTTGGGTGCTATCTTGTTACCTGAGCATCCCATGCAATATTATTTACCAAATCTGGAATGAAAGCTGCTGTGAACAGTTCAACCCCGTGACTTTATTACTGGTGGTGAAAAATTGGCACAGCTATTTGAAAGCAGAGCGAAACAGCAGTGTGAAATTGGCCTTGCATGATAACAAAACTCTTATTGAGAGATAAAGGATCGGTGTTCACCTTCCGGTCCCAGGTGGGCTGCTGAGAGATGCAAAATATGCGCAAACCCACCCTGGTGACTGTGGAGATATTCCACATCAAGGAAGCTTAATCGTTGGCCGAATGGCAGAAAAATAAGTTGCTAATGTTTTAGTGAGGTGTGCAAGATCAGTCAGCATGGCGGGTTGTTACACAATCATCAACTCATGGAAGGGTTAAAATAAAACACTAAGAAGAGCAAAGCCATCGTTTCATCTGAACCCAATAAGGAGGATTCATATTTCGAACAAAGGTTGCCATTTACATTGTATTCAGCACCTAAACCACATTGTTCCTTCAAAACCAAATAACAAGGGGATGAGAGAACAGGAGATGGATCATGCAATTAGTAGAGTGGATGCTCTGAAGAAAAGCCTGCATTATCGATTAAATACAGTTCACCAGAATGTCACAGCGATGGATGAACATAATTAATGCAAACCAGCCTCCACTTGAAAAGCAAACACTCTTTCTCTGTATTACTAAGCAGCATATTACCTTAGATAGACATAAAATGCTGGAGTAACTCAGCGGGACAGGCAGCATCTCTGGAGAGAAGGAATGGATGACATTTTGGGTCGATATCCTTCTTCAGACCGATGTCAGGGGAAAATAGGACAAAAGGAATGGGGATCAAAGAAAATGTAGCTGGGAGAAGTTAACAACACAGCAAATGGAGATAGAATTTAGGCGTAGACAATAAGACTGGTTGAGAATTGGGAATGGGGAGGAATGGGGAGAGAGAGAGAGAGGGAAAGCTAAGGTTACTTGAAGTTAGAGAAGTCAATGTTCATATCGCTGGGGTGCAAGCTGCTCAAGAGAAATATGAGGCGCTGTTCCTCCAAATTGCGCTGGGCTAGCTACTGCCAAGATCTTTCCACCTCTTGTGTTCCCTTTTGTTGATGAACCCTCCAATTGGCCCGAAGAAGGGTCACGACCTGAAACGTCGCCTATTCCTTCACTCCATAGATGCTGCCTCATCCGCTGAGTTTTTCCAGCATTGTTTTCTACCTCCACTTGGACAGATCAGCACCGAGGTTAGGTAGTGCCATGCTCCAGAAAAAAATAACCCAGCCTTCCAACTTTGAAAGTTTTTTTCAGTTTTAGAGATACAGTGTGGAAACAGTCCCTTCGGCCCACCGAGTCCATGCTGACCATTGATCACCCACATGTTAGTTCCACGTTATCCCATTTTCGCATCCTACACACGGGGCAATCTCCGGAATCAAATTAACCTACAAACCTGGGCATTTTGGGTTGTGAGAGAAAACTGGAACACTCGGAGAAAACCTACATTGTCACAGGGATAAAGTACAAACGCTGCACAGACAACACCCGTTCTCAGGATTGAACCTGGCTCTCTAGCACTGCGAGGCTCTTCTTACAATTCAAATCCTCTAGACCCGGCACAATCCTTGTAAATCATTTTTGCACCCTTTCCAGTTTAATGGCATCCTTCCCATAGCAGAATGACCAAAAACTGTACTCAGTACTTCAAATGTGACCTTAATATCCTGTGCAGCTGTAACATGGTGTGCCCTCTCCTAAACACAATACACTGATCATTGAAGCCGAGTGTGCCAAATGCCTTCTTAATCACCTTGTCTACCTATGTCATCACCTTCAAGGAACTATGTACGTGCACCCCTAGTTCTACAACATTGCCCAGCTATTTATGGATCATGCAATGTAGAAGTTGCACCAAAAGTTCACAGCCCATGGGATCAACAGCAATATGGCAAATTTTGTTCAAAGTTGGCTTGGTAATAGGAAACAGAGGTTGCTGGTGGAGAGTTGTTTTTGTAATTGAAAGCTGTGATCAGTAGAGTACCAGATGGATAAGGACTGGGATCCTTGCTGTTTGTTTTATAGAGTGTGTGTGTGTGTGTGTGTGCGTGTGCGTGTGCGTGTGCGTGCGTGTGCGTGTGCGTGTGTGCGTGTGTGCGTGTGTATGTGTGTGTGTGCATTTATTAACAACTGAGATGTGGATGCAGGGGGGTCTATAATTAGTAAGTTTGCAATCAAAATGAAAATAAAGGGCATTACTGAAAGTGAGGAAGAATGTCAGGTTATGGAACAATATTGACAAGTGGATAAATTAGGCAGAACTGTGGCAAATATAAATTAATCCTGAAGAGTGCAAGGTGATGTTTTTTGCAAAATCCAACATGAGTGGAATATCCAACATGAGACCCCAGGAACTAATGAGAAGCAAAGATTACTTTGTGTACAAGTCCAAAGACCCCTTAAGGTGGTAGCATAAGTATAAGAGGTGGTGAAAAATACATGTGGGCCATTGACCAGGGGCATAGAATGTGAAAGCGTAGAGATCATGGTACAAATGTATAAAACTTTGAGTAGGCCTTGGAGGTGGAGTAGGATGCCCAGTTCTTATTGCTCCACCATAAGGGTGACAACTGCAGTGGAGAGGGTGCAAAGAAGATTTACCAGGTTGTTGCTTGGAATGAAGCAAGCTGTACCATTTTTCCATTTCAGAGATATCAAAAACCAGAGGGCACCAGTTTATCTCGAGAAGTTCGAACTGAGGAAGCTGAAATGCACAGACTGAGAAGGTGGGGGAGGCAGGCATTCTCATGGCATTGAAAAGGCATATGGATGAGCCCTTGAGTTGCAAAGGAAGGGAAGGCAACGTTTTGGATAGGGACTCTTCAGTGATTGTGGTTGGGTGGGGTGGGGGGTAGGGCAGTGGGAGGAAGGATAGGTGGATCCAGGTGATGAGGTGAGAGTGTGAGATAAAGATAGAAGAGGCTTAAATAGGTGGAAGGGGGAAGGAGAAGAATGGGTGCAGATCCAGCTTCTCCCTCTGCCGCACCCAGATTCACACCCATTTGCACCTATCCATGTTCTCCAGAGATGCTGCCTGACCCAGAGTTACTTCAGCACTTTGTCTCTTTTTCCGTAAACCAGCATCTACAATTCCTTATGTGTCGCACCTCCTTTTCTGCAGTTTACCCCAGCCCTCAATCGCTTGTAACATTGAACAGCTTCCTTTTCAAATGCCCCCGACATTGCAGCCTCCAGGTAGAGAATTCCAGAGATTCACAACTCTCCGCCAGAAAGTTCCTGCACACCTAAGTTTTCAATGACCAAGCTCTAATCTGAACTAATACCTCCTCATTCAAGTTTCTCCCACCAATGGAGATGGGACATATGCCTCTGTATCCCCTCAGGATCTTGTATGTTACACTAAGATCACCCTGCACTCTTCTGAACTCCAAAGAAGAGTTAATGTGTGGTGACCACTGGTCGGTGGGCTGAAGGATCTGTTTCCGGGCTGTATTTCTAAACTCAACTAAAAGTGGATGCCTTATCACTGCTCCAATGTAAACTTCTTTAATCAAAGTATGATCACTAGATTTTCCGCCCCAGGAAAAACAATAGCAGCTCGTAAAATTGATTCTCTTATTAAACAACTGGAATCAGCCAGTCTTTTGACCATCAAGGTAAAATAAGCTTTTGTGGAATTGTAACAGGGAGCATTTGTGCCACTTAGTGGAACCAGTGATACAAACACATTTCAATGAGGTGATGATCAATCTTTGGCTGGACCTAAAGATGCAAAATACATTTAGTGTACATCTGGGGCAGAAACCTCCTCCTACCAGCAGTAATCTTACCTTCCTGTAGTAATGATTCATCTCACGGCAGCCTGTCTACTCCAACTGACAGGTCCACCAGCACGCTGCAACATTTCTTGATCACCCAAGACACATTCCACAGTAAAATGTTGCTTAAATTTTAAAATCATCAAACCATGTAGGAACTTCAATGTTCAGTTTCACACATTTTCAGTGAGCAAAGTGACTAAAAGATGTGATACTTCAAAGTCCGAATACAAAGTCTCATAGATACAACAAAAATGTAAAAAGTGAAACTAACGTCAAGTAACAGGAATAGTTTATATATTGGATCAGTTTTGGTTAGAGATGCAGCGTGAAAGCAGGCCCCTCGGTACACGCCGACCAGCGATCCCTGCTGACTAACACTATCCTACACACGCAAGGGGCAATTTGCACTTATACCAAGCCAATTAACTTTCCAACCTGTACGTCTTTGGAGTGTGGGAGGAAACCGGAGATCCCGGAGAAAATCCACGCAGGTCACTGGGAAAAACGTACAGCACCCCTAGGCGCTGTAAGGATGCATCAGAAATGCTAAACAATGTCCTTTAACACTCCGAGTCCTTTATTTTGTTGAATCGGATACATGTTGACCTGGAAGAATGGGCAGAAAATGCTTGAGTAATTCATCGAGGCAGGCAGCATCTCTGGAGAAAAGGAATCGGTGACATTTCAGATTGAGAATGAAGGGTCTCGACCCAGAACGTCACCTATACCTTCTCTCCAGACATGCTGCCAGACCTGATTAGTTACTCCAGCATTTTGTGTCTATCTTCAGTGCAGACCAGCATCTGTCGTTTCTTTCTACACATGTTTACCAGGAGTTAATTGCATCTCTCAAAAATGTGAATACATCTTTGCGCGATGAGTCCAGAGGATGGTGGGTGCACGGAACAAACTGCTGGAGGAAGTTATAGAGGCAGTTACAGGAGCAACATTTAAAAGACATCTGGACAGGTACAAAAAGATTTGCAGAGATATGGGCTAAATGTGGGTGAATGGGATTAGCTTGGATAAGGCATCGTGGTTAGCATTGGGCAAGTTGGACCTGTTTCTGTGCTGTATGGTTCTACGAGTCATGGAATCATAGAATCATAGAAAATAGGTGCAGGAGTAGGCCATTCAGCCCTTTGAGCCTGCACTGCCATTCAATATGATCATGGCTGATCATCCAACTTAGTATCCTGTACCTGCCTTCTCTCCATACCTCCTGATCCCTTTAGCCACAAGGGCCACATCTAACTCCCTCTTAAATATAGCCAATGAACTGGCCTCAACTACCTTCTGTGGCAGAGAATTCCACAGGCTCACCACTCTCTGTGTGAAAAAAGATCTTCTCATCTCGGTCCTAAAAGACTTCCCCCTTATCCTTAAACTGTGACCGCTTGTTCTGGAGTTTCCCAACATCAGGAACAATCTAGTCTGTCCAACCCCTTAAGAATTTTGTAAGTCTCTATAAGATCCCCCCTCAATCTCCTAAATTCCAGTGAGTACAAGCTGAGTCTATCCAGTCTTTCTTCATATGGAAATTGTGCCATCCCAGGAATCAGTCTGGTGAACCTTCTCTGTACTCCCTCTATGGCAAGAATGTCTTTCCTCAGATTAGGAGACCAAAACTGTACGCAATACTCCAGGTGTGGCCTCACCAAGACCCTGTACAACTGCAGTAGAACCTCCCTGCTCTTGTTCTCAAATCCATTTGCTACGAATGCCAACATACCATTCGCTTTCTTCACAGTCTGCTGCACCTGCATGCCTACTTTCAATGACTGGTGTACCATGACACCCAGGTCTCACTGCATCTCCCCTTTTCCTAATCGGCCACCATTCGGATAATAATCTACCCTCCTGTTTTTGCCGCCAAAGTGGATAACCTCACATTTATCCACATTATACTGCATCTGCCATGCATTTGCCCACTCACCCAACCTATCCAAGTCACCTTGCAGCCTCCTAGCATCCTCCTCACAGCTAACACTGCCCCCCCCCCCAGCTTCGTGTCATCCGCAAACTTGGAGATGTTGCATTCAATTCCCTCATCCAGATCATTAATATATATTGTAAATAGCTGGGGTCCCAGCACTGAGCCCTGCGGTACCCCACTAGTCACTGAATCGGAGAATATCAGACAAATGTAATGCTCTCCTTTTCAGGAACAGATTGCGGAAGTAATTCCATTAAGCAGATGAATGTCAACACACAGTTCCATTCTAGGAACCAAATATCTGAACAAGCGGAAATGTAGGCATTCCACTTTGTCAGGCTAACTGATTGATGATTTTTTTCAGCTCAACAATTTCCAACCCATCTTCATCACCAAGTGTCATTTTTTTATAACACCCTGGTATTATCCCTAAAGATTTTTCTACTAAACCATTTATATTTTATTTTGATGATTTTGCCTGACCTCCTTGTGCAAGCTTCCAGGCCCATGCATAGTTACGTTTGGCCACAAGCAAGCTATAAAGCAATGGGTTCGCCCTTAGGGCAGAAAACAAATTACGGCATAAGAGTATCAAACAGGAGAAGGCGCAGGATGCAGAATCAGTAATCATATTATTGAAGAGCAGAGGAGGCTCAAAGTTTTATTTAACCAGCTTACATATTAGATCTTAGAACGAATGAATTTACAGAGAGTGGCAGATAATGCCCAATCCATTACAAGTTTAGTTTAGTTTAGAGATCCAGCGTGGAAACTTCGGCCTGCAGAGTCCGCACCGACCAGCGATCCCCACACATTAACACAAGCCTATACACGCTAGGGACAACTTACACTTATACCAAATATACAAACCCAAGCCAATTAATCTACAAACCTGTACGTCTTTGGAATGTGGGAAGAAAACAAAGATCTCCGAGAAAACGCACCCGGGGTCGCGGGAATAATGTACAGACAGCACCCGTAGTCTGGATCAAATCTGGGCCTCTGGATCTGCAAGCTGTGCTACCATGCCATCCAGGCGGAGGAGAATGACCAGCACCCGTTGTGAGTCCCCATCGCACCAACAATTCCAGCCACTACCCCTCTGGTCCCCCTCGCTGGCTCCTCCCCCCTCCACCGTGATGCCCCCCTCTCCCCCATGGCTCTTCCCCCGTCTTTTCACTGAACTCACTCCCCCCACTTCCCCACCCCCCGCCCACACACCCCTTTCCCCCCCACAACTCCCCCTCGCCCACACACCCCTCTCCCCAACACACAACCCCCCCGCCCACACACACCTCCCCCCCAAAAGCCCCCCTGCCCACACACCCCACAGGCCCCCTGCAAACCCACCACCACAGCCACCCCCAAAACAACCCCCCGCCACAACCCACCCCCGCCACACACCCCTCCCCCCATAAACCCCCCGCCCCCACACACCCCTCCCCCCACAATCCACCCGCACACCCACCGCCCACAAACACCTCCCACACACACCCCCTCCCATATACACACCCTCACCCCCCCTCCCCTCCCACATCCCTCCTTCCCCCACCCCACACCACCCTCTTCCCCCCCTCCTACACCTCCCCGTCCACACACACCCCTCCTCCCCTCCCTCCACAACCCCCCACCCCCCGCAGCACATCCCACAACCTTCCCCCCCCCCCCCCCCCCCCCCCCCCCCGCTCCCCTCCTCCACTCCCACACATGATGATGGGAGGAAGTGCTCAGTGATGAGGGGAAATGAGCCGTGCCTACCCAGTTAGGGGCTATGAGTGAGTGGTGGAATATTGCGTTGGGGAATGGGTTGCATTGGGAGACCAGGCCTCCCATGTGACTGGGACCCAACGGGTCCCACTTAGTCTAGTATCTAACTCAAATTGTATGTTAACATCTCTATCCAGGCTCTCCATTCAAATGGAAGATAGACTGCTGGAGTTGCTCAAAACCACAAGTTAATTCTCCAATCTCAGCTCATCGAAGCCAATGACTTTTTCCACAGCCCCCCAGTGCTTCTTGAGAGTTCCTTTTTTTGCATTTCAAATGAACAATGAAACAAAGCAGCCCAATCATTGAAACAATCCTGCACCAAATTTGAAAGCTCAAGTGCTTCAGAATAAAACTTGATTAGAGAACCATAGATTGGTCAGGAACATTGCAGACTGTGGCAGTGATTTCCTTAAAACACAATTATTAAATAAATCATTACCCCTTAACAACTGGTTAAAATAAAATCCACTGAAATTTCCCTCAATAATTGATACATAGCATACATATACATTAACTGAGCATTGCAGGAAAATAAGCATTGCCAGAAATGCAGTGCTACAAAAACAAGACTAACTGTGGCCAGGAAGCAACATTAGCATTCGGTCACATTCAAAGAGAACAAGATCTGAGGGACTTCATCGCTCAGTGTTTGTGTAAAAGGGACGAGAAATAACTGATTTGAGAAACTAGATCTTATGAGCCCAGATGTTAGCAACTTGCCACCATTATACCCGGTGATGCCTCACTCAGGAAAGGCAGCAGTCTATTTGTTATGGCTAGTCTGGCATGGCTCAATTTCGCTCCTTTGAGAAAATATCCGCAGCTAGCAGACACTCTCCGTTGGAGATGAGCGACCCTCCAAATGCAAAGGCAAATAAACCAGTGTTACAAGAGGCTACTTTAATTTCCTAGGTTTCACTTCTTTTATAAAGAAATATTCCAAGGGAAATACTTTTGGGCCCTCATGAGACATGCTGCAAAGCGTGACCTTTGCAGTTAATTCTCGATCTAAAGTGATAGTTCGACAAACTTATTAACTGCAGCTCGCCTTGAATTAATGCAAACAGCAGCAAAATAGAAGTTTACCACAGCATGAATCTCTGGGGAGAAGTCTGCGGCTCCGAACACAATCTTTCTTTTGCAAGATAGACACAGAATGCTGGAGTAAAGGCCCTGCCCCACCTACGTGTCCTTGGCATGCAAATTACGCGACCTCGTCGTCGTGTTGAGGCGCACGGGCAACGTGTGGCCGCGTGGAGCCGGTCCCACTGAGAAGCGCGGAGGGGTATGGAGTTGTGCGCGGTATCGCGCGGCGCTCCGAAATTTTGCAGTGAACAAAATCTTCGCTCGCCACCGGCCTGTCGCGTAACTGACGGGCAAAGTGGGACAGGCCCAAGACCCTGAAGCAACGTAACGTCTCACCTCCAACAGCAGCAGAAGCAGGCAAACGATAGCCGAACTCGGCCTGGGGCTCACGGCCGTTGCGGATCCGGATCCGGCCCCACTTCTACACCCAGAGGGGCCAAGAAAATTGAAGATAGATACAAAATGCAGGAGTAACTCAGCGGGAATGGATGACGTTTCGTGTCAAGACCCTTCTTTCAGACTGAAGGGTCTCAACCCGAAACACTACCCATTGCTTCTGTCCAGAGATGCTGCCGGTCCCGCTGAGTTACTCCAGCATTTTGTGTCCATCTTCAAATGACGTCAAGCGCTCCAGACGGCTGTGCGGACGCATGAAGTCGCACGCGACCTTTGCGGAACCGTCGCGCCTCAACGCGACCACGAGGTCACGTAATTAGTGTGCCAAGGACATGTAAGTGGGATAGGGGCTTTTACTCAGCGGGACATGCAGCATCTCTGGAGAGAAGGAATGGGTGACATTTCAGGTCGAGACCCTTCTTCAGACTGCTTTCTTCTGCAAGATTTGCTTGCTGTTAAAGCCTGCATGTGTTCCTGTTCACCAAATCATCCTGGAGACCTTCGGGATCTATTCAGAGTCAGAGTGATATAGTGTGGAAACAGACCCTTCGGCCCAACTTGCCCACACCAACCAACATGGCCCATCTACACCAGTCCCACTTGCCTGCATTTGGCACATATCCCTCTCAACCTGTCCTACCCATGTAACTGTCTAATGGGGTGGGAGATTGCAACCTTCACATGGTCCACCCTGTTTCGACTAATTCAATCAACCCAAAGTGCACAAACAAATTGATCAAATAGAATAAGTTGTCCAACAACATGCCATATGCTAGAAGAAGAAGACTGTCTAATTGCGATAGTCCCAGCCTCAACTACCTCCTCTGGCAGCTCGTTCCATACATCCACCACCCTTTGCGAGAACAGGTTACCCCTCAGATTCCTAGAAAATCTATACATTCTTCACCTTGAACCTATGCCACATCTGTTTATTTTCATCTGTTAATGGTGTAAAACCAAGTACATTGCCTATTTTATGGTAAAATCCATCTGGTTGAATTGTTTCATGGTTAACGCTCTCCCTGTTGGAACCTAAGGTGGATGTAAATGGCATTTAAACAAAAAACATGTTTCCATGCAATCCTCCTCCCCACAAATTACTGACCATTGTTGGGTACCAAGCCGCAAATGGCAAATGGCAAATGATGGTGATTATGAATAGATTTAACTGTGGTGATTTAACTGCTGACCTTGGCTGTACATACAGTTCACATAATAGCACTCACCAGTCTGAGTCACTAACTAATGATTAAGACCAGGAGTCCTGACAGATATTTCGTTTTCCATACCCAGAGGCAATGATAACTATTTTTTGTTCCGTCATTTTCCTAGTTCTGATGAATGATTTTTGACCCAAAACATTAAGTGTTTCACGTTCCATAGATGCTGCCCAATCTGTCAAGCGCTTCCAGCATTTTCTGTTTCGACCACAAATACCCAGAATCTGCTGGATGTTGCTTTTGATCAGGGTGCTTTGATTACCCTGACTGGAACCCAGCTGACGGGAGTAACTTTTGCAAAGACTGGCAATTGAAATTGGTTCCCACTTTGTTCACCTGCCCAATTTGAACTCAATGACACATTCTCTCAGTGAAAAATCTGAATAGTTTAATATGTTTAAGCAGATTTAATCTAAGATTAAAGTAGGTTTGTAAAAAACTATGAGTACTGGGATGTCACAAAATAATTCAACCAATGTTGTTAAGAGGTTTTTCCACAGAGTAAACTGGCCCCCAAATGATTGTATTCCAAAATTAGACAAAAAATGCTGGAGAAACTCAGTGGGTGAGGCAGCATCTATGTTCTTTCTTAAACAAGTATTCCATAATTAAGTATTTCAATTTTCCTTTATTACGTATTGTTCCTGATATTTACTGCTGTCTTTGGGACCCTGTTAAAAAGGCTGCATACTTTGACATCACGATGGGGAATTGTCAGGCTCTTCTATATTGGTCCCCCATTACCCATAATACTGATTGCCTGAGCAACCTCTCGAATCAGCCAAGGGTCTTGTGAACAGCCAATGCATGTGGAACTGGAGCCTACCACATGGCAGCAGCTTCGGAAGAGTCTCACAACATGCGTGTGGAATGCAAGTACTCAACAGTGATTCAATGGCCAGAATTGGTGTGAAAAGCCTTGTTTATTTTAGGAGAAAAATGCATATGCTCTAGAGAAAAGGTAGAATATCTGGAGTCAGAAACAGGTTTAACCTTCAAAGTTGACATGCCTCCACCTTTTATTCTCTTTCACTTTTCAAAGATCACAGGCATTTTAAGACAAAGTGAAGCATGAATTAGCAGAATAGGACATAGAATCATAGAAAATAGGTGCAGGAGTAGGCCATTTGGCCCTTCGAGCCTGCACCACCATTCAATATGATCATGGCTATTCATCCAACTCAGCATCCTGTACCTGCCTTCTCTCCATACCCTCTGATCCCTTTAGCTACAAGGGCCACATCAAACTCCCTCTTAAATATAGCCAATGAACTGGCCTCAACTACCTTCTGTGGCAGAGAATTCCACAGACTGACCACTCTCTGTGTGAAAAAAGATCTTCTCATCTCGGTCCTAAAAGACTTCCCCCTTATCATTAAACTGTGACCCCTTGTTCTGGAGTTCCCCAACATCGGGAACAATTTTCCTGCATCTAGCCTGTCCAACCCCTTAAGAATTTTGTAAGTCTCTATAAGATCCTCCCTCAATCTCCTAAATTCCAGCGAATACAAGCCGAGTCTATCCAGTATTTCTTTATATGGAAGTCCTGCCATCTCAGGAATCAGTCTGGTGAACCTTCTCTGTACTCCCTCTATGGCAAGAATGTCTTTGCTCAGATTAGGAGACCAAAACTGTACGCAATACTCCAGGTGTGGCCTCACCAAGACCCTGTACAACTGCAGTAGAACCTCCCTGCTCTTGTACTCAAATCCTTTTGCTATGAATGCCAACATACCATTTGCTTTCTTCACAGCCTGCTGCACCTGCATGCCTACTTTCAATGACTGGTGTACCATGACACCCAGGTCTCGTTGCATCTCCCCTTTTCCTAATCGGCCACCATTCAGATAATAATCTACTCTCCTGTTTTTGCCACCAAAGTCAATAACCTCACATTTATCCACATTATACTGCATCTGCCATGCATTTGCCCACTCACCCAACATATCCAAGTCACCTTGCAGCCTCTAGCATCCTCCTCACAGCTAACACTGCCCCCCAGCTTCGTGTCATCTGCAAACTTGGAGATGTTGCATTCAATTCCCTCATCCAGATCATTAATATATATTGTAAATAGCTGGGGTCCCAGCACTGAACCTTGCGGTACTCCACTAGTCACTGCCTGCCATTCTGAAAATGACCCGTTTACTCCTACTCTTTGCTTCCTGTCTGCCAGCCAGTTCTCTATCCACATCAATACTCAACCCCCAATTCCGTGTGCTTTAAGTTTGTATGCTAATCTCTTATGTGGGACCTTGTCGAAAGCCTTCTGAAAGTCCAGATACAACACATCCACAAGTTCTCCCTTATCCACTCTACTAGTTACATCCTCAAAAAATTCTATAAGATTCGTCAGACATGAATTACCTTTCATAAATCCATGCTGACTTTGTCCAATGATTTCACCGCTTTCCAAATGTGCTGCTATCCCATCTTTAACAACTGGAAAATGCTATTTTCCCCACTACCGATGTTAGACTAACTGGTCTGCAATTCCCCGTTTTCTCTCTCCCTCCCTTTTTAAAAAGTAGGGTTACATTAGCTTCCCTCCAATCCTCAGGAACTACTCCAGAATCTAAAGAGTTTTGAAAAATTATCACTAATGCATCCACTATTTCTCGGGCTACTTCCTTAAGTACTCTGGGATGCAGCCTATCTGGCCCTGTTTACCGGCCTTTAATCCATTCAATTTACCTAACACCACTTCCCGGCTAACCTGGATTTCACTCAGTTCCTCCATCTCATTTGACCCCCGTTCCCCTGCTATTTCCGGCAGATTATTTATGTCTTTCTTTGTGAGGACAGAACCAAAGTAGTTATTCAATTGGTCTGCCATGTCCTTGCTCCCCATGATCAATTCACCAGTTTCTGACTGCAAGGGACCTACATTTGTTTTAACTAACCTTTTTCTCTTCACATATCTATAAAAACTTTTGCAATCCGTTTTTATGTTCCGTGCCAGTTTTCTTTCATAATCTATTTTCCCTTTCCTAATAAAGCACTTTGTCCTCCTCTGCCAGACTCTGAATTTCTCCCAGTCCTCTGTTAGGCTGCTTTTTCTGGCTAATTTGTATGCTTCATCTTTAGTTTTGATACTATCCCTGATTTCCCTTGTTATCCACGGATGCACTACCTTCCCTGATGTATTTTTTTGCCAAACTGGGATGAACAATTGTTGTAGTTCATCCATGCAGTATTTAAATGCCTTCCATTGCATATCCACGTCAACCCTTTAAGAATCACTTGCCAGTCTATCTTGCCCAATTCACATCTCATACCCTCAAAGTTACCTTTCTTTAAGTTCAGAGCCCTTGTTTCTGAATTAACAATGTCACTCTCCATCCTATTGAAGAACTCAACCATATTATGGTCACTTTTGCCCAAGGAGCCACGCACAACAAGACTGCTAACTAACCCTTCCTCATCACTCAGTACCCAGTCTAGAATAACCTGCTCTCACGTTGGTTCTTACCATTAGGTAAATCTGAATGGAAACTCAACTTGAGGTAAGATAGGCACAAAACGCTGGAGTTACTCAGCGGGTCAGGCAGCATCAAGACCCATCCTCTGACCCGAAACATCACCTATTCCTTTTCTTCAGAGATGCAGTCTGACCTGTTGAGATACTCCAGCTTTTTGTGTCTATCGTCGGTTTAAACCAGCATCTGCAGTTCCTCCCTGCACACTCAATCTGAGGTAACAACTATCATGGGAGATGTGGACCTTTAAGATTGGCACCAAGTTCTAAGTGGCTTCAAGAGTCGCTGTCACATTTTAGTTTTGCTATGAAAAATATACAAAAAAAACGTAACAAAATTGTGATGAGGGAAAATTCAATAATTGTAGTGATAAGGAAAATATCTAGATGGTGGGAAATAAGCAAAAGTGAGTAACTACGATGATAGTTCTTTCAAGGAGCTAACACAGACAAGATAAGCTGGATTGCTTCCCTGGGCCCTATTGATCTGCAATTCTTAGGAAAGATTGCTGATCCCTTATTCAACCATCTGAACAAAATACTGGAAGTGCATGAACTAGAAATTAATGGCATTCTGTTTGATGGGAAAATATAAACCTGTTGTTTATCCACCATTCTGGTTTCCCTGCACTTAAAAATATCAAATATTGTTACATTCACACTGTATTTTGATTCAAGACTGAACATGTTTTGTTGGAGGCTGATTGAACATCAGTGACTTATCAACCGTGTCCATCATTGATGGATTTATTTTTCCAAAACCAGCTGTCATTGTTCAACAGGTCACCGCCAGCTACACTCTGTGACAAACCTGCCAAATGCATTATTTTAAAAAGATGCCCCAGCATAACAGCAGCATGACAGGATATCAGGAATAGGAGACTGGGTTCCGGGAAGGGGAGCGAGTGCTTAGAGCTTTAGGGCTGCCCTTCACTCAGAACTGACAGTCAAAGAGTGTCCAGTTAGCTGTGATGTGCTGACTCCAAGCACCGCAGCAGGTAGCTACCAACACATTACTGCAACTCATCACAATGCGGCGTTAAATGCCCGGTTACTACACTCTGCATCTGTGTCTACCACTGGGACACAGGAGGTTACAGTGCCCTCCATAATGTTTGGGACAAAGACCCATCATTTATTTATTTGCCTGTACTCCACAATTTGAGATTTGTAATTAAATAAAATCACATGTAGTTAAAGTGCACATCGTCAGATTTTATTAAAGGGTACTTTTATACATTTTAATTTCACCATGTAGAAATTACAGCTGTGTTTATACATAGTCCCCCCCCCCCCCCACCCGCCTCATTTCAGGGCACCATAATATTTAGGACACGTGGCTTCACAGGTGTTTGTAATTGCTCAGGTGTGTTTTAATTGCCCCCTTAATGCAAGTATAAGAGCTCTCAGCACCTAGTCTTTCCATCCACCTTTGGAAACTTTTATTGCTGTTTATCAACATGAGGACCAAAGTTGTGCCAATGAAAGTCAAAGAAGCCTTTATGAGACTGAGAAACAAGAATAAAACTGTTGGAGACATCAGCCAAACCTTAGGCTTACCAAAATCAACTGTTTGGAACATAATTAAGAAGAAAGAGAGCACTGGTGAGCTCACTAATCACAAAAGGACTGGCAGGCCAAGGAAGTCCTCCACTACTGATGACAGAATAATTTTCTCTATAACAAAGGAAAACCCCCAAACACCTCTCCGACAGATCAGAAACACATTTCAGGAGTCAGGTGTGGATTTGTCAATTACCACTATCTGCAGAAGACTTCATGAACAGAAATACAAAGGCCACATTGCAAGATGCAAACCACTGGTTAGCCGCAAAAATAGGATGGCCGAGTTACAGTTTGCCAAGAAGTACTTAAGAGAGCAACCATAGTTCTGGAAAAAGGTCTTGTGGACAGATGAGATGAAGATTAATTTATATCAGAGTGATGGCAAGAGCAAAGTATGAAGGAGAGAAGGAACTGCCCAAGATTCCAATGCATACCACCTCATCTGTGAAACACGGTGGTGGGGGTGTTAGGGCCTGGACATGTATGGCTGCAGAAAGTACTGGCTCACTTATCTTCATTGATGATACAACTGCTGATGGTAGTAACATAATTAATTCTGAAGTGTATAGACACATCCTATCTGCTCAAGTTGAAACAAATGCCTCAAAATTCATTGACCAGTGGTGCATTCTACAGCAAGCCAATGATGACAAACATTTTGCTAAAGCAACAAAGGAGTTTTTCAAAGCTAAACAATTGTCAATTCTTGAGTGGCCAAGTCAATCACCCAATCTGAACCCAATTGAGCATGCCTTTTATATGCTGAATAGAAAACTGAAGGGGACTAGCCCCCAAAACAAGCATAAGCTAAAGATGGCTGCAATACAGGCCTGGCAGAGCATCACCAGAGAAGACCCCATGTCCATGAATCGCAGACTTCAAGCAGTCATTGCATGCAAAGGATATGCAACAAAATTCTAAACAAGACTACTTTCATTTACATGATATTGCTGTGTCCCAAACATTATGGTGCCTAGAAATGGGGTGGGGGGGACTACATATAAACACTGCTGTAATTTCTTCATGGTGAAACAAAAATGAAAAAAAATGGCTTTTTAGTAAAATCTGATAATGTGCACTTTAACCATGTGATTTTTTTTCTATTATAAATCTCTAATTGTGGAGTACAGAGGCATATAAATAAATGATGGGTCTTTGTCCCAAACGTTACGGAGGGCACCGTGCATTCAGGCGGCAACACACTGACACAACTGCCTGATTATGGACAAGTCAGGCCCTAAAATAAACTGATATATTGCCTTGAGGTGGAGGCAGAGTGGCAATCAATCAATAAAGGCCTGCTCGATCAGTGAGGGAACTATAAATAACTGCAGTTACATTAAACTAGCTGTTCAAATTATGACCTGTATACTAGAGATAACTCACTAGTTCAGTCCCCCTGGCCAACTGCTGTGATTTCTTGCTTCACCATTTGCCTGTTTGAGATTCACTGAACTAGCAGTTCTATTTTGAAGTGCATTCTGAGTGCTGCAAGCTGACTGAGGATCACATTCTAAATCCACTCGTTATTTTAAACACTAAATATTTACAAATATATTAAAGATGGTCAAAGTCACAGAAGATTGTACATTTTAACCTGAAGCATTCCTGGTCCACATTTCCTTATTGCCGACAGTATTTCACCGTGTCTGAAAAGGTTTAACATTGATAGAAACATAGAAAATAGGTGCAGGAATAGGCCTTTCGGCCTTTTGTGCCAGCACCACCATTCAATATAATCATGGATGATCATCCAAAATTAGTATCTAACTCTCTCTTGAAAGCATCTGGAGAATTGAGAATGAGGCAGAGAATTCCGCAGATTCAAAACCCACATGGACACAGGGAGAACGTACAAACTCCGTACAGACAGCACACTAAATCAGGATCAAACCTGGGTCTCTGACGCTGTAAGGCAGCAACTCTACTGCTGCGCCACTGTGCCAACCCTAAAGAGAAAGTTTGCTGGTGAGCATCTGACAGGTGCAAAATCTGTTTATTGGTGAAATAAATTCTACGATCCTGGAGCAACATTCCTCCCTATACATTCATTTGCTGACCAGGTTTACAGGATACACAGCATAAAATGGGATCAAATTGCCATGGAGAGCAATTAATGCTCGCTATTTCACCTGCGATGTTGCACAAATTCTTTCGACATTTAGAGATAAAAGGATTAGATTTTTTTCTCCTTCAACATGCCAGATGCTGACCTATATAACTGTAATCAGAGATGCATAGAGTACACTCTAGAATGCACACGGCAGCAGGTTGGCACACTACTCCAATGGATCTGCACCTTTAGTGCTGTGCATACCTTTGTATAATCAGATGCTTGATAAGGATGTCTGATCCAGGGCACTATTCTGGCAACAATAACATCTCTATGATTTCTGACATACCAGACATTTTTGTCGTTGCGGCCATAAGACCATACATCTGATGAAATTAGTAGTAAGGAACTGCAGATGCTGGTTTAAACTGTAGACACAAAAAGCTGGAGTTAAGGGCCTGTCCCACCTGGGCGTCATTTACGCAACATCATTTACGTGTCACGCCGCACGACGCGCACATGGCATGCAGTACGCGCGCATGGCGTGCATTACGTGCGCATGGCGTGCATTGCGCGCGCATGGTGACGTAGGCAGTGACGCATGGTAGCGCGCGAAGCCCCAGGATTTTTGTCTTCAGAAAATCTTCGCCCGCCACCTGCGTGACGTGCATATGATGCCCAAGTGGGACAGGCCCTTAACACAGCAGGACAGGCAGCATCTCTGGAGAGAAGGATTGGGTGAAATTTCAGGTCAAGACCCTTCATTCTCAACCCGAAACATCACCCATTCTTTCTCTCCAGAGATGCTGCCTGTTCTTCTGAGTTTCTCCAGCTTTGTGTCTATTTGATGAAATAAGGTGTGTGTTTTTTTATTTAAAATGACATACATGCCTTTAATATTAAATGGTGTAGATGAGCAATCAATTTGATAAAACTGCACCTGGTCTCCAAAGCAGACTTGGTTGTTAAGTTACCACATCCCCACTATGTCTCCAATTTGTTAACACTTCTTTGAAGTATCTGAGGATATTTTGCTTTGATAATAACAACCTACACACCAATTAAAGTTGGAGCGGCAAAGCTGCATAATGATAATTATGCTATGAATGCATATTATTTGAAAATAAATGGCAACGCCAATAAAAATGCAACTAAAGTATATATTTAAAATAAACCATAAGAGACGTAAAACATAGAATGACAATTGCTGGATGACTTTAAGTATATTTGGAAAGTATGGAATAGTCAACTCTAAAGATAACAGATACACTTTGAAGTGTACTAAGACGGGGAGGCCTCAGAAAACCCTGTGTTGGTGAATGGTGACAAAGAACTGTAGATAGTCACAACAAGCTGTAGTAACAATGGGACAGGGAGCATCGCTGGAGGGAAGGAGTGGGTGACATTTCAGGTCGAGACCATTCAAAAGAACTATAGATGCTGAAATCTTGAGCAAAACACAAAGTGCTGGAAGAACTTAGTGCATCAGATAGCGAATGTGCAGTGAATTAACTGGCGATGTTCCTGACTCATCGGGCTAGGCAACATCTGCGGAGGGAACGGACATGTGATTTATTTTTTCAGGTTGGGACCCTTTCCCAATCCAAAACATTGTCTGCTCATTCTCTCCTCAGGTGACGTCTGAACTGCTGGATTCCTCCAGCACTTTCTGTTTTTCGCTGTGTGGGTGAAGATGGGCAGTTTTGGTAATGCTGTAAATTTGTGGTCCCAACCTCGTTCCACAGTCTGACGTGAAACTAGAATTGTGAACAGTCTGATCCACTTTCCAAACAGAGAGGTGGATGGGTTCTCTTGCCAACAAGGAGCGGAGTTTAGAATGGGGTGCAAAGCCATTAGTTTCAGCCTTCATCTGCTGATTTGGAGGAAACTTCTACTCATTTGAGTGATTTGTACAAGAAAATGTAAAACACTCTTAAAGAATAGACGTTATTCTGCAAATGTATTCAATTCTACAGCACAACAAAGCACTTAAATTAAAAAATACTTTCTATATTATTGTAAAGCACTACATTAGCACACTACATTAGCATATAGCTAGACAATGCTGGACTTCTGCTGATTCTCAGATATGGCCCAAGCTCCCGCAGTTTGTAATAACATTACAACTAGAGACATTCTCCCTCATGACTGAGAGTTATCTGTTCGATTAAAGTGAATATCCATAACTCTAGATTTTCTCCTTGAACAAACTGAATGCCTTCCCGAGTGCCGAAACAATAAATGAAACTGATAACTGTAAATCCAATTATATGTTGCTGATATAAATTAAAACAAATTGAAACTACAATGTTTTCTCGAAGTTCTGACAAAAGATCATGGACCTGAACTATCAACAATGATTCACTTTCTAGAGTTCCTGTCTGGCCCTCTGAATGCTTCAAACATTTTCTTTTAAATTAAAGATGATGTTTTTATTTGGTAACATTTCCCTTTTGGGTTAAGCTCACTCAGTTTTTAAACAAAGACTAAAACTCATTACTTTCTTACTCGGTTATTGTGTATGTGCATGTGAGCGAGAGATTTGGTTTTATGTCAATAGACAATAGGTGCAGGAGTAGGCCATTCGGCCCTTCGAGCCAGCACCACCATTCAATATGATCATGGCTGATCATACACAATCAGTACCCCGTTCTTGCCTTCTCGCCATGTCCCCGACTCCAAGGGACTATCTTTAAGAGATCTATCTAACTCTCTCTTGAAAGCATCCAGAGAATTGGCCTCCATTGCCTTCTGAGGCAGAGAATTCCACAGATTCACAACTCTCTGGGTGAAAAGGTTTTTCCTCATCTCCATTCTAAATGGCCTCCCCCTAATTCTGAAACTGTGGCCCCTGGTTATGGATTTCCCCCAACATTGGGAACATGTTTCCTGCCTCTAGTATGTCCAATCTCTTAATAATCGTACATGTTTCAATAAGATCCCCTCTCATCCTTCTAAATTCCAGAGTATACAAGCCCAGCCGCTCCATTCTATCAACATATGACAGTCCCGCCATCCCGGGACTACGTGAACCTACGCTGCACTCCCTCAATAGCAAGAATGTCCTTCCTCAGATTTGGAGACCAAAACTGCACACAATACTCCAGGTGTGCTCTCACTAGGGGCCCTGTACAACTGCAGAAGGACATTTTTTGCTCCTATACTCAACTCCTCTTGAATCCCATAGCTGAACCAATACGTTTTTTGCATTACCAGAACTTCCAAGTAAATGGCAAATAACCTGGAAATTGATAACAAGACAGATGGATGGCAGCTAATTAGAGTCATAGAGTGATACAATGTAGAAGCAGGCCCTTCGGCCCAACTTGCCCACACCAGCCAACCAGCTATACTAGTCCCTGTGCTTGGACCATATTCCTCTAAACCTGTTCTATCCATGTATCTGTCTAACTGTTTCTTAAACAATAGGATTGTCCCAGCCTCAACTACCTCCTCTGGCAACTTGTTCCACACACCCACCACCCTCTGTGTGAAAAAGTTACCCCTCGGATTCCTATTAAATGTTTTCCCCTTCACCTTGAACCTATGTCCGCTGTTCCTCGATTCCCTTACTTTGGGCAAGAGATTCTGTGTATCAACCCAGTCTATTCCTCTCATGATTTAGTAGGGCATGGCTTCATATTTATTAACTGTGCCATAGGTTTAGGTTTGGGTTTATTACTATTGTGAGAACTGAGTACAGTGCAAAAGCTTTCCAATCAAATTAGATAATACTTTACATAAATACAATCAAGCCAAACTCAAATACCATAGGTAGAGTGAAGGGCAGGGAGGCAGTCAGTCTGAAGAAGGGTATCAACCCGAAATGTCACCGGATATGCAGCCTGTCCCACTGAGTTACTCCAGCATTTTGTATCTATCTTAGGTAGAGTGAAGGGATGTGCTGGGTAGCAGTAGTAAAGTGATGATCGGGCATCCATAACAGCCTCAGATTGATATTGAATTATCTTTGTGGAATATTGTTTTAATCAAATTTGATTTTTTTCCTCAAGATCAAAATGTAGATGCGGTTAAAACTATTTCATTGAAGCACAATGTCATCGGATAAGTAAACAATCAAAGTCTCTACGCAGGCAGAAAAGACTAAAATAGTTACGCACACAAATGAAGATCTTTCATGGAACATACAGTAAACTCCAGCAGAAAAGACATCTTGCTAAAACTACTGGGCTGAACCACCCATTTAAGCTATTGCTCAGTGGGGTCTGCTAAAGCTCTGGCACGAGATGTAGATAGAAATAAACCATGTGTTTCCGTTAGAAAGCATCGAGACAGTGGGGAATGCATTGCTTACCTCTCAGGATGTAATTCTGGTAGTTCTGGTCTGCTTCTGCTCCCACTTTTATCAAACATGTCAGACCCTCAGCAACGACAAACTCGTGGACCAAATCCTTGTCGTCCTAATGGGATTAGAGCACAATACGGAGGTTACAACAGTAGGGAAATGCATGTATACATGCAAGCAGAAATAGTTGTCTTTTCTCCTTCACATGCAAAATAAGGAAACCTCTTGCTGCAAGATAATGAAACCCATTGCTGTAACAGAATCAAACTTATGATGCCACCACATTTTATTTCCCAGTCTCAAATATTCATTTTAGTCTCAGTTTTTCTTTTGTTTCAAACATTTAATTTTTAAACTAAGACAATAAGAAATTACTTATTTACTCTTATCACCGTCCAGTCATGTGATAGAGAGAGATTGAAATAAAGAGAGCAAGGAGAATAATACAAAACAGAGAACAACAGTGAACAGCTTACAGAAGCCCAGTGTGAAATGTTCAACCCTCCAATATAATCATTGTTAATGTCTTTGCAGAGAAAGTGCAAGAAATAAAGTCAATATTGCATAACAAATCCCGCTCTTGCATATATGGCACTGCAAATGCATTTTACAAAGGCCTTTACAACAAGGGAAAACATTTTCTCTCCCATTGTATTGAGCCATATTCAAATCATACCTTAAAGTATGCTAATGTTGTGTATACATCTTCAATAAAATTCAAAAAACAGAGGGTTAAAATTAGAGTTTAGAAAATAAACATGACTACTTTGGGCAAATGAGCCACTCGCATCCAAATTCCAGTATTACTAATTGAATTTGTAATCAGTAATGGCTGTTAATCTATAAACTTTCCCCAATTAAGTCCAGTTTCAGATAGCATCTAAGGTGATTATCTGCCACTTCATTCCTAGATATGAGCATCCAAGTCCATCCTGAAGACATAAGAGTCTGCAGATGCTCGAATCTTGAGCAAAAAACACAGCACTACATTTGGGGAGGGAAATGGACAGACAATGTTTCTGGCAAGTGATAAGTGGATACAAGTGCGGAAGGGTGGCTCGCAGATGGGCGGATGCAGTGACAAAGGGCAGAGATGGAATGGAGACAAAGGAGAAGTGTGAAATGCAAAGCCAGAGGGATGGTTGGGAGTATTGGGGATGCGGGAAGGGGAAGAAAGAGGAGGGATGAAAGGGAAAAAGAGTGGAAGGGAAAAGAGTGGGGAGGGGTGAGAGATGAGCAGGAGGAGGAAAGGAACAGGTTAAAGGGTGATGTGGGACAAAGGTGCATGCAACAGGGAAGGGGGGGGGGGGGGTGAGAATGAGAAATGATCAGAGGGTTACTTGAAATTAGAGAATTAAATATTCACATCATTGGATTGTAGGCCGCCTTAGTGGAATTAATATAAGATGATCTTCTTCCAGAATACATGTGCCTCACTTTTGACAAACGCCTTTGTGGACAGGGAACAAGAGTTTGGTGATCTAGTTGCCTAGTCTATTCACACAGAGAGTTGTTAATCTGTGGAATTCTCTGCTTCACAATGCTCTTTAGAAGATGGCGGCGCGCACAGTCGCAGCGGCTCGAAGCTCTCCTTCTCGGTGCTTTTTTTGTGCGTTTTTGTTTGTATGCCTGTTGGACAATGTTACGTTTTGTCGTGCGTATCTCACCGTCAGCCGGCAGGATCTTCGGATTATCGGATTATGGAGTAAACAGGCAGTTACGAGTGTTTTTCTGCACTCACGCAACATACCGGAGGAGATAGCCACGACACCGGGCTCTCCGTGGATTGTTGTAGGTCCCTGCAAACGCCGGAGACGGATGTGACAATAAAGAGATTCTGATTCTGATTCAGAAGGCAGTGGAGGCCGATTCTCTGGATGCTTTCAAGAGAGAGTTAAATAGAGCTCTTAAAAAAAGCAGAGTCAAGGGATATGGGGAGAAGGCAGGAACATGGTACTGATTGTGGATGATCAGCCATGATCACATTGAATGGCAGTGCTGGCTTGAAGGGCCGAATGGCCTGCTCCTGCACCTATTGTCTATGTATCTATCCTTGGTCTTGTTGATGAAGAGAAGGTCCCAACCAGGAACACAGAATGCAATGAACACTTCAGAACAATGGGATAGGACATCAGTTTGAGAATGTCACACATTTATCCGCCTGTAGGATAGGTACACCTTCTCATGTGCCCTCTGGCCAAAAAAAAAACCCATATCACACAAATTACCAACAAATTCCATACGGACTAAACAAACTTGAAACAAAATTCTGTTATTAACAATTACCTTATTGCACATTTTTTAATTACTTAAAAGTAATTGGTTTTGGTTTTAGAGATACTGTGTGGAATCTGGCCCTTCGGTCCACTGAGACTACGATGACCAATGATCACCCATTCACGAGTTCTATGTTATCCCAGATTTGCATCCTACACACTAGGTGCAACTTACAGTAGCCAATAAACCTTTGGAATTTGGGAGGAATCCGCATCACTCAGAAAAAAAACACACGGTCATGGGGAGAACATACAAACTCCATACAGACAGCATCTGTAGTCAGGGCTGAACTCAGGTTTCTGACGCTGTAAGATAGTATCTAACCATATAACCATATATAACCATATAACAATTACAGCACGGAAACAGGCCCTCTCGGCCCTTCCAGTCCGTGCCGACCATTTGTTTTCCCTTAGTCCCATCTACCTGCACTCAGACCATACCCCTCCATTCCCTTCACGTCCATATACCTATCCACTTTACTTTTAAATGTTAAAATCGATCCTGCCTCCACCACTTCTGCTGGAAGCTCATTCCACACAGCCACCACCCTCTGAGTAAAGAAGTTCCCCCTCACGTTACCCCTAAACTTCTGTCCCTTAATTCTCATGTCATGCCCTCTTGTTTGAATCTTCCCTACCCTCAATGGGAAAAACGTATCCACGTCAACTCTGTCTATCCCTTTCATCATTTTAAAGACCTCAATCAAGTCCCCCCTTAACCTTCTGCGCTCCAAAGAATAAAGACCTAACTTGTTCAACCTTTCTCTGTAACATAACTGCTGGAACCCTGGCAACATTCTAGTAAATCTCCTCTGTACTCTCTCTATTTTGTTGACATCATTCCTATAATTAGGCGACCAAAATTGTACACCATACTCCAGAATTGGTCTTACCAATGCCTTGTACAATTTTAACATTACTTCCCTACTCCTATATTCAATGCTCTGATTTATAAAGGCCAGCACACCAAAGGCTTTCTTTACCACCCTACCTACATGCGATTCCACCTTCAGGGAACTATGCACAGTTATTCCTAGATCCCTCTGTTCCACAGCATTCCTCAATTCCCTACCATTTACCATGTGCCTCTCTACCAATGTGTATCTCTACCAATGTGCCATTTAGAGATGCCAAAGGATTATAAGCATCTGGAAATTCAACAATTAATCAACTCAAAAGACAAGAACATACATAATGCTGGCAAAAGCATTTGATTCCATTCTCAGATACCACTGGTCCATTTTAAATTGGTCTTTAGCCATGTTAGTTTTTACATGACAGGTAGCTCTCATTTTAACTAAATGGCCCAATGATTGCCTTGCCATACAGATGCCATATGGTTGCGTTTGGGTTTGGGTCAGCAGGGTGTCGCAGCGGTAGAGTTGCTGCCTTACAGCGGCAGAGACCTGGATTAGATCCTGGCTAAGGGTGCGTGTCTATATGGAGTTTGTACATTCTTCTCATGGATTTTGGTTTTGTCCCACACTCTAAAGACATACAGGTGTGTAGGTTAATTGGCTTGTATACATGTAAAAAATGTCCCTAGTGTAGGATAGTGTTCATGTGCGGGGATGGCTGCTCGGAGCAGACTCGGTGGGCCGAAAGACCTTAATCGACACTGTATCTCTAAACTAAACCCTTCCGATTGCAAATGCACCCAGATGGTAAACTATAAACTAATAACCCAAAAAAACTAATATCTCACCTGATTAATGATACAACTGTAAGGTACAGCCAAGCACCATATGCATGGTTATAATTGCACAGCTCTCTGTTAAATATTTAATGGCTTGGCATAATTGAACACTATATCAGTCTTGGACTCTAAATTATATAGACTTACACCACATAACTTGCGCAGTGCAATGCCATTCCTATTCTAATACAACCCTTTCTCACCTTCTATTTACCACCTTCCACGGCAAGCTCTCAGATTCAAATAATTAATTCGAAAGAGAATATGCTGAGAAACATGAAAATTATCTGTCAGTATTGTTCAAGGGGATATCACACCCAACCATACAATTCCTTTTAATTTGTTTTGGAGCAAGCATTCAGCTTAGTTTACTGTCACGTGCACCAAGGTACAGTGAAAAACTTTTGTTGCATGCTAACCAGTCATCAGAAAGACAATACATGATTACAATCAAGCAATCCACAGTGTACAGATACTTGAAAAAAGGAATACTGTTTTGTGCAAGCTAAAGGTAATAAAGTCTGATCAAATATAGTCCAGGGGTCTCCAATGAGGCAGATAGCAATTCAGGACTGCTCTCTAGTTGTTGGTAGGATGGTTCAGTTGCCTGGTAACAGTTGAAAACTAACCTTTGCAAGGATTATAAACTAACCATTACATCATAGCCAACATGACAAATAAGTGTTGTGTACTGAATTTGGAAGGTTTTATCAATATTTGGATGCATTTAGACAAAAGAACTTGTAGGTGAACCAAATGTTGACCCTAATCAGAACACCCAGCTTGCTGAAACATCAATAAAACTGCTCTGGATATCTCCATGCATTCAGTCATAATTTAATTACTCCCACCGGCTAAATTTAAAATGTTTATGTAGCATTGACCCTCATCTCAACTATTAAAATAATGGTCAGTAGCTTCAACGGTTCAAGAAAGTCCAGATGAAAACTACACTGCTGTTGTAGGAAAGCAAAATCAGCTAGGCATCGGCAGCTGCCCACTGTCTAGAAATGGGACACATTTGGTTTTGCTCTTAATTTTTGGAGTTAAACTGCATAACACTTTGGCCAAACAAAAACATTTATTTTACAAAACATTCTCAATATCCTTGCTGGCATGGTCAGCAGTTATTGCCCACCATCAGATGTCTGTGCAAGAAAGTGTTGATGAGTCTGATGAATTGCTCACTTTCTCTCAAATCTTTCACTGTCATTGTCACGGCTCGTCCAATATTAATTTCAAGTTTTTGTGTACTTTTTTGTGTGTTGTGACTGTTGGCAGACCAATTTCCCTCCGGAGATGAATAAAGTTCTATCGTATCGTATTAGACACTAATTGAACAAAGATCTTCCAGTTAAATTGTTGAGGGACTCAAGCAATTCTAGTCAGCTCCTAACATCAAATTAATTTGCCAATAATTGGTGGCTGAAGTTGATCCAAACTGTTCACAATTAAATATGATGATGGGGTTTAAGAGGCTTTTAGATAGGCACATGGAAATGCAGGGAATAGAGGGATAGGAATCATATACAGGCAGATGAGAGCAGTTCCGCCTGGCATTATGTTCGGCACAAACATTGTGGGCTGAAGGACCATTCCCGTGCTGTATTGTTCCATGTTCTCTCTCACCATTTCACTGAACCAAAGATGAGCTTTGCACCACACATCCACTTTTTCGCCAAAACGTCAAACTATTATTTCCATCGCCTGACCTCAACATTTCTCACCTGTGGCAAAACTTTTCATCTCAGCCTTCACCTAGACTTAACCACTCCCACACTTTTTTTGGCCATCCAGTCTTCTTCTAATCCACAAAATAACTTCTAAAAACACTGCTGCCCGTATTCGTACTTGAATCAATCCCGTTCAAACTTCACCCCAAGACCCGATAACCTATGATGGCCCTCACTGTCAATACCTTCATTTGAAAAATTGACATCCTACTTTTTTAATTATCCTGAGGCTTCATCTGCCTGCTACATGTGTTTATCCAACTAGCTTCAGATCTTTTGCATTCCTCCCATCCTGGTTCATAGTCTTGGAGTTTTGGGGTTTTTTTCTGCACAAATACACCAACATTGGCAATCACACTCCCATCTGAAGGCGTGTGCGGTCTCTCCACCCCACCATCAACACCCCCAGACGCTTTAAAAAAAAACTAGCTTCTAGTCTCCATTATCTCATAACTAGAGGTGAAATAATGTTTGCTGTCACTCCCTCAGTGCCTCAGGATATTTTATAACATTAAAGGTGCCTCATAAATGCAAGTTGCTACTGTGTTACAACAATCAATGCACTGCATATTTATTAACAAAAATGGGACACAAAAGCAAAATTAAAGAAATTCAATTCAATTGCATTGGCGAGCAAGCATTCAATATTTTTGAAAGTGCAGTGTGCTTGGGCATCAGAATAGCATTTGATTGTCATCTACCCAGCTTCACCAGTTCCCATTATGTGTAACAGGACTTCCTTTTAGTCTGAGATTTTACTCGTGGTCCTCCTTTGAATGGTAATAGTTTTCAGCACAAGGTGGAATTCAAACACCAACAAAAGTGATTGCAAGTTAACTACAATTCCCATTTAAAACAATGCCAAAATTCATCCAGGGGCTCCGAAAAGATTAATATGAGGCTAAAGAAAACCACAGTTCCCATTAGAAAACTGATACGAACGATCCTCAAACTTCTCCACAATATGTTTTTTTCTGTTCATTATTGCCATAAAATTCTGGAAATTGAAATTTAGGAAAAATTAGAAACATATTCACAGAGCCTATTGTATGGATTAACTAGTTGCAACAATTTGATGTTCTTGTTGTGGATGTTTGACATATTGAATGATAAAGGAAACAACAGTGGGCAAATAAAACTGGCAGATCTCAACATCAAATTTCACTGGGGTAATTTAAAAACCCTCCTGGAAATGCAAAGGCTAGATAGCTAAAACAGATATTGGCATCAACCCCCGCTAGAACTGTGATCCCTTGAGTTGTGGAAGGGCATTTGGGTTATTGCCTTTTGACCTTCGACTGTATTGGTTTCCCTTTCAGGATTTAAAGAAAATAGCTCTTTAATCGGGTTTTAAGTTTTTAAACATCTGCCAGGCTTGTTTGGATTAATCAAACTCCCATAAGGCCTTTTGCAAAATGAGCCTAGAAATCACTGATTAATCCCTGATGAGAAAAATGAGATGGTCTCACATTGCATTGTAATTTGCTGATTTGATAGATGGACAGGTCCCAGCACCCATCTCATGGAATTGAGGGGTACCATGGAAACTTGCTCAGATCCCAAAGATCCCAATAGCCGCTTGACTCGTCAGTTACCTGGTTCCACAATCCTGGAAGATTAAAGAGAGTTGAGTGCAAGAACCAGATGTTCTCCTGCAGTTGCTTAGCAACTTTCCAGAGGGCGACAAAATCCATCTTAGCACATCTGTCAAATGGAACAGACAACTGGAACCTGACTTTTCATCTGTTTACTGGGGCTGTCACACTGTACGAGCTAATTCAAGAGTTCTCCCGAGTTTCCCCCGATTCGAACTCGGAGAATTACGGTAATAGCCGCTCGTCGGTACTCGGGGCTCTCGTGGACATTTTTCAACATGTGGTAAAAATCTTCATGAGTCTTCACGAGCTTACCGCGTTTCCCGAGTACCTGCCGTTAGTGTTACGAGCCGCTAAGAGACGTCCCGTGCTCCGACGTAGCCGCTACGTACATTCTACGTGCTTACCACGAGTTTGATTTTGTTTTTAAACTCGGGAGAACTCTTGAATTAGCTCGTACAGTGGGACAGCCCCTTAATACTCACTAATTCTGACACTTAGAGGCCACTTAGGACCAGAATAGCCCCAAGTCTAGGGATCTCATTTGTCCCATTTCTCTATTCCTGAAAGCTGCAACTTATTCAAAAACACGGTTTCATGTCCTTAACAACACTCACCAACCTCTACAGAAGCGCTGCAGAAAGTATTTTATCAGCTCCAAAATTAAAGAACACAACGTCATGTACAAATATTTCATCTCAACTATTACGTAAATCACATTTATTACCATAGAATCATACAGCATGGAAGCACTGACCCGTCAGGTCTGTACTAAAAATTAAACACCCACGGACACCGACGTAAGTTGTCACAAACAGGGAGATTACCATTATCGTTTCCTTTTTCTCAATGAAGCTATGAGTTTCCACTGTATTTACAGCCCTTTTTCCAACTACATTAGTCCATGTATGAAGGAATTGCACATGCCGGTTTAAACCAAAGATAGACACAAAAAGCTAGAGTAACTCAGCAGGACAGGCAGCATCTCTGGAAAGAAGGAATGGGTAACGTTTCGGGTCGAGACCCTTCCTCAGACTCAAGAAGGGTCTCGACCCGAAACGTAACAGATTCCTTCTCCAGAGATGCTGCCTGTCCCCCTAAGTTACTCCAGCATTTTGTGTCTAACATTAGTTCATGGCCTTGCTGCTCTCTGTTTCTGCAGGTACTGTATAGACTCCCTGCTGTAGTCCACTTCCACAAGCCTCTTCATTCCTCTGACTCCAACCTCTTGGGTATTGTTACACCACGTGCAGCTCTGCTATCAGCAAACTAGGCTTAAACTCTGGATACCAACCACAAGGTCCTCTTCCGAGATCCTTCTTACGACTCACAACTTTGTCTGACCTTCACCCCATAAGCACTTAACTCAGTATCTGGAAGAAAGAACTTCAGATGCTGGTTTAAATCGAAGGTAGACACACAAAATGCTGGAGTAACTCAGCGGGTGAGGCAGCATCTCTGGAGAGAAAGAATGGGCGACGTTTCCGGTCAAGACCCTTCTTCAGGTATATGTTTCTTATATGTTTCAAAAAGATTCCCTCTCATCCTTCTAAATTCCAGAGTATACAAGCTCAGCCGCACCATTCTATCAACATATGACAGTCCCGCCATCCCGGGAATTAACCTCATGAACATACACTGCACCCCCTCAATAGCTAGAATGTCCTTCCTCAAATTTGGAGACCAAAACTGCACACAATACGTGAGGCGTGGTCGCACTAGGGCCTGTACAACTGCAGAAGGACCTCTTTGCTCTTATACTCAACTCTTCTTGTTATGAAGGCCAACATGCCATTAGTTTTCTGCACTGCCTGCTGTACCTGCATGCTTACTTTCAGTGATTGATGAACGAGGACCCCCCAGATCCCATTGTACTTCCCCTTTTCCCAATTTGACGCCGTTCAGATAATAATCTGCCTTGCTGTTTTTGCCACCAAAGAGGATAACCTCACATTTATCCACATTAAACTGCATCTGCCATGCATCTGCCCAAGTCACCCTGCTTCCTCATAGCATCCTCTTCACAGTTCACACTGCCATCTGTCATCTGCAAATTGTTACTTTTAATCCCTTCATCTAAATCATTAATGTACATTGTAAATAGCTACAGTCCCAGCACCAAGCCATGCGGTACCACACTAGTCACTGCCTGCCATTCTGAAAGGGACCAGTTAATTCCTACTCTTTGTTTCCTGGCTGCCAACCAATTTTCTATCATTTGCCAACATTCGTTGGCAACATCACATGGAATACCATGCAAATAATTGTTGATAGAAATTGATAATCACTGTTACAAAATTCAATTATATTCAAGGAAAGGAATGGACATCTTATCTTAATCGCAGCTTTGGCTTATCCTTGATTCAACGCTTGGCTCAACTTGCCTAGACAGCTTGCCCTATGCTCCCAGGGAACAGAGTAAAATATGTCTTTCTGTAGGTGTGGCTCAAAACAAAACAAAAACGAGCAGGTAACTTCAAAGGCAATGAATTTTTCAAACTCAAAATCAGCCAACTCTTAACAATGTAATTTGTTTGAGTAATAAATAAACCTTGCTATATTGTGTGGTCAAATTAGGCCAGGATTGCATCATGTATGGTGCACTCTGGATTTAAGAGTAATCACACAACCAGGCTGAGGGAGGTAAGGTATACAGTTTAGAAAGTCCAGCTGGGTATGAAATAGGGGCTCAGGTGGTAACAATAAGACTTTTAAACAATGTTTTCAGCAAGTGTATCTACATGACAGTCAAATGATGCTGGCTAGACACTGCCGACCATCAATCACACATTCACACTCATTGTACATTATCCCACTTTCACATCCATTCCCGACACACCAGGGCCAATTAACCTGCAAACCTGCACACGTTCAGATGAGAGGGGAGAACCACCATCTGTTTGGTTACAGAAAGGCCGTGCAAACTCCACAAGAAAGCACCCTAAGTACGTTTCAAGCCGTGTTACCACTACAGATTACCTATTACATACAGAGTTCAGCATTGATGGATTGGGATGCTGAAACACTGAGAATACAAGTGTCCAGTGCTACATTCAACATTGTTCAATGCCTCTGCACTGCAAAGGATTGCAGAGAGGAAAAAAGCACTTGCACAAACAACTCACATTCATTTTAACATCAGCTCAGTAAAGTTATTAAGAATTTTTTCTTAATTAATTTACTGCCTTATGTTTAGAAAACAATTAATTTTTGTTGTTATAATATTTTTATTAGAAGTAATCCATCATAACAACGGTATAACAACTTTTCAAATACACAACCAACTTATTTCAATAAGTATACGGATGTTACGAATAATTCTTATACACTTCTATTTTTTAGAAAATAGAAAAAAGAAAAGAATAGATTTTGGTCAATAAGAATGGTGATTAAATAATAATTTTGATTATATAGAGAGAGAAAGAGAAAAGAAAGATTAAAAAAGGAAATAATAAAAAAATAAAAATAAAAATAAAAAATAATTGTTATATATATTTAATTAAAACAAAGTATTATACATATATATCAAAAAAAAGATTATAGTATACATCTTAATAGTGAATAACACAATTTCAAATAACGATATCAATAGAGACATGTATACAAATAAAAAAAAAGGAATTATTTTCATCTAGTCCTGCCGGGTACCCATTGAGTTGTGATGCCAAGAACAGCTACCCCTTCAAATATTCTGTATATGGAGACCATATCTGTTCAAAGAGTTCGTATTTGTCCATTAGGACAAATCTGATTCTTTCCAAATGCAACGTCTCCAACATTTCCACTGTCCATATTTTAATTGTGGGGGATAATGTTCCCTTCCAAAATGTCAATATTATTTTTTTCCCTATTATCAAACAGTAATCCAAGAAATTTCTTTGATTTACTGTCAATATTAGATTTGAATCTGGCACTCCTAATTAAAACAATTAATATTAAGCAAACAAATATCAATTAGGCACAGCTCAAATCTTTGAATGAAAACTTTGGGCTACAGTAGACATAACTGTATATTATACCTGGTGGTGGCCCCTGAAAAACAACAATGTACACATGTGTGTTGAGATGCTGGAAATTCTTGGCTTTCTGTTCACTCTTTTCCATGTAGGAATTTGAATGGATAAAACATTCTGAAATTAGGTACATCAATTTCTAATCTACCCTTCTGGACTGGGTTAGGCATGGCTAGAATCTAGGTTGTGACACTTCACATCTTGCTCTCTCCAACTTGGGCTAAGCTCTGATCTTCTGAAACATCATGTTGCCCAACAACCTTTTGAAATATCAGAGCTCCTCTGATTCTAAATGGAGCCCTATCATCCACTGTGTAGGTCCTGGCCATGTTAGACTTCCTGAAATTCAACACCTAGTACTTCACTGTATTAAATTCCATCAACCATTCCTCAGCCCATCTGCCCAACCGATCAAGATTCTGCTACAATTTTTGACAGCCATCTAAACTATATACAATACCACCCACTTTACTGTCCTCTGCAAATATGCTAATTACGCCTTGTACATTCTCATCCTAATCATTGATATAGTTGACAAACAGCAAATGGACTCAGGCACACTACAAGTCACAGGCCTCCAGTCCGAGAAGCTACCTTCCACCATCACCCTCTGCTTCCTTCCGTGAAACCAATTTTCTATCTAATCGGCTATCTCTCCTTGGATCCTATGCCTGTCCTGTTGAAACTTGTAATTGTATCCATTTATACTGCTTTCTTTGGCTGTTCATTCCAGATGTGGACTACCCTCGGACTGAAAAACCTACTCCCATGGCCACTCTTAAAACTTGCCCCCCTCACTAAATTTGAAAGGGAGCAGTTTCTATGCATGAGCAAAGCACATTGGAGAATATGGCCCTGTGAAAAATTAATGGAATGAATAGACTTGTGCTTAACTACTGATGTCTAAATGGGTAAGACAAGTAGAAATAGTCTGGAGGCGTTCAACCTAGAACATGATTTATTTGTGAAAACCAGACTTGGAACAGCTTTAAAGTAACAAATTGTCATCAAATTGAGATATTACAGCAAGTATTCATTCCTGATAAATTGTCCCACAGCAGATGAACAGCAGAAATTCTCTCATGATTTACAGGTCAGGCAGCGAGTTCTATTTAAGATACACACAAAAAGCTGGAGTAACTCAGCGGGACAGACAGCATCTCGGAAGAGAAGGAATGGGTGATGTTACAGGTTGAGACCTTCTTTAGACTGGTTAGGGATAAGGGAAACGAGAGGTATAGACGGTGATATGGAGAGATTGCGAACAATGAATGAAAGATATGAAAAAAACAAATGATGATAAAGGAAACAGGCCATTGGGAGCTGTTTGTACAGTGAAATTGAGAAGCAAGTGCGCCTTTGGTGGGGGAGGGAATGGCGGGGCTACCTGAAGTGAGAGAAATCAATGTTCATACCACTGGGTTGCAAGCTGTCCAAGCGAAATATGAGATGCTGTTCCTCCAATTAGCGTTCAGCCTCACTCTGACAATGGAGGACACCAGCAACCGGGAAATCTGGTTGGTTCACGTGGGCTGAGCGAAGGTGTTCGGCGAAACAATCAACCAGTCTGTGTTTGGTCTAGCCGATGTACAAGAGTCCACATCTTGAACAACGGATATGGTAGATGAGGTTGGAGGAGGTGCAAGTGAACCGCTGCCTAATCTGAAAGGACTGTCGGGGTCCCTGGACAGATTCGAGGGAGGAGGTATAGTGAGAGATGTTGCATCTTCTGCAGTTGCAATTGAAGATACCTGGGGAGGTGGTGGTTTGGGTGTGTAGGGATGAGTTAACCAGGGAGTTGCGGAGGGAACGGTCTCTGCGGAAGGAAGAAAGGGGTGGTGATGGGTAAATGGGGCTAGGATGGTGGAAAGGGGAGTACTACTTGTTGCTTTCCTGAACTCTGCTGGGTTAACAGTTCAATAGACCACCTCTTACACCCGCAACTGGTCTCGTGATCTGCAAACCCGAACACCAATTAAAGTTCTCTAAACAAAGAGAGGGCACAGCGGTAGAGTTGCTGCCTTACAGCGAATGCAGCGCCGGAGACCCGGGTTCGATCCCGACTACGGGTGCTCGCCGGCACGGAGTTTGTACGTTCTCTCCGTGACCTGCGTGGGTTTTATCCTAGATCTTCGTTTTCCTCCTCCTGCACTCCAAAGACGTAGAGGTATGTAGTTAAAATGGCTTGATAAATGTAAAAATTGTTCCTAGTGGGTGTGGGATAGTGTTAATATGCGGGGATCGCGAGTCGCCATGGACCCGGTGGGCCTGTTTCCGCACTATCTCTAAACTAAAAATAAAACATTATAAAAAAGACTCCTGCAGCATTCAACTCGACTCCTTTTATTATTGTTTGATGCAGTGGAAAGATACTGAAAATGTCACTGGGAATATTGCAGGAACAAGAATGGAGGGTCGTTTTCCATATCTCTCATCGCCATCAACATGAAAAGACCAAAGGGCCCTGGGAAACATACACAATTGAAAGCTGCTGTAGGTAATAATTGAATGTAGGCAGCAACTGTTAAATATTTATGCCAAAGAATATTCCACTGACACAAATACACGTCAGCAAGTTTGTAGCACAAGCAGTAAAATCAAATTGGCAAGGTTATTCAAGGTGCTTTAACAATCCTGCAGCACAAAAACAAATGGTCCAAAGCCGTCATGGAATTTCCAGTAGAAACAGGGAACGGCAGATGTTGTTTTTTACACAAAAGGACACAAAGTGCTGGAGTAACTCAGCGGGTCAGGTAGCATCTCTGGAGAACATGGAGAGGTGACGTTTCGGGTCGGGACCCTTCTTCAGTATGATTTTTAGTCTTCAGTTAAGATTGCATCCATCCCAATCAATGGGTATGTTTGAAATATTGGGGATAGCACAAAAAGTCGCTGAGGTACTGAATGGCAGAGCAGACACAAGGCACGAAAGGCTCATTCCAAATTAGTTTAGTTTAGGATAAAGATACAGCATGCAAACAGTCCCTTTGGCCCTCCGAATCCGTGCCGACCAGCGATCGCCTCACACTAGCACTATCCTACACACAAGGAACTATTTACAATATTTTAACTGAAGCCAATTAACCTACATACCTGTACGTCTTTGGAGAGTGGGAGGAAACCAGATTAAACCCACACGATTACAGGGAGAACATACAAACTCTGAACAGACAGCACCCATAGTCAGGATCGAACCTGGGTCTCAGGCGCTCTGCTGCAACACGACTGCTCTACCGCCGTACGTTTAAACAAGCATTGTTTTGCAGCCCGATTATGACAGTTGATAAGGTGGAAATGCGGAAAAAGAACTATGAGGGGTTGAATGGACTTGCTCACCTTTAATTATCATAATGGCATTTGCTGCGAGATGCCAAGGTGTGCAGCTCAGATTACAAACTCCCTGCCCTGATATTCAAAATTGACACTAAACAGACTGTGAAACCCATCTCACTGCACTTACAGCACATGATGGCCAGTGTATATTAAACATATTATCTGCTGGGAAAAATCATCGCATTCTGCAGGAGGCGGTAAAATATTTGAGTTTAAACAGCCCTGATTTAGAGCAGAAATCAGACCATTAACTTTAGCTATAATAACTTTTCTTTCAAGACCATCTCTCGTTTTGTCTGTAAAAAGCTCCTTACCTGTTAATCAAAGGTCTCTCTCAACTACTAATTACATGACACTGATACTTCCTGTATAATAGCTACCTTCATTTAAGAACCAAACTTTAATTCCACTGCCATGTGGCTGACATTACTGGATCCCGGGAATACATTATAAAGGAATTTCTCCATTCCTCCTTGCTTTATTCGTCTGGTCTTTGTATTGAATACACAAGGCAGATGTTCAGAGGCTTCCTCCAAATAAATTCTGCTCTGTCCTGAAAGCACCGACCCTCTCTGGAGTCAGAGGCACTAATACTTTTCTCATGCTTCATCTAAAGAACAATTATGTGCAAACATGACCATTGAGTGTTAACGGAATATGTAACGTACAACGTGACGAGTTTGCACCTTCTCCATGTGGCTGCGTGGGTTTCCTCTGGGTGCCCTGGTTTCTTCCCACATCCAAAGATGTGTGGGTTTGTGGGTTAATTGCCATCTGTAGCATGCCAGGAGTGGTTGACAAAGAGGGACAGCATCGAACTTGTGTGAGCAGGTGATCAATGGTCAGTGGTGGACCTGGTGAGCCAAAGGACCTGTTTCCATGCTGTATGTTTAAGTTTTGGAGATGCAGCATGGAAACAAGTCCTGTGGCCATTGATCACTGCTCACACTAGTTCTATGTTATCCCGGTTTCTCATTCACTCCCTACACACGAGAGGGCAATTTACAGCGGCCAATTAACCTACAAACCCGCACGTCTTCGGGATGTGGGAGGAAACCGGAGCATCACGCAGTCACAGGAAGAATGTCCAAACTACGCACCGACAGCACCTTCGGTCAGGATAGAATGCGGGTCTCTGGTGCTGCAGCAGACAGCAGCTCTACCAGCTGCCCCACTGTGCTGTCTAAATGAAACTAATTTGGAGGCATCACACTAAGAATGAAGTTAAAAAGAAAATGATGGACATATTCCAAGAGAAAGAGTTAAAATTTCAAAATATTTCATTCGAATGGTAATGATCAAAGTCCATTAAACATGAATTAGTAACTTCTCTCCACAAATTGTGCCTGACGCATAATATTTTTAGCACCTTCTATTTCAGCATTTTGCTTTATTGGATTTTATCTTGCACTAAACATTATGTCCTTTAGCATATATCTGTACACTGTGGATGACGTAATTGTAATCATGTATAACCTTTCCGTTGACTCGATTGCATGCAACAAATAGCTCATGTGACAATAATAAACTAAACTAATCCTAACTGAACATGTTCTCATCCAGCATCAGCTTGTGTGCATTTTCTAGGAACAGCCGTGAGGAGCCAAAATGTTGACTTGCATCACTGGAGCATCACTTGATTTTGTTGCAAGCAATGACAGGTGATACACAATGGAGAAAGCAGGTCAGCAGTCTGTGACATGGTGCTGCGTTTCCTCTGTGGCTGCTGGCCATAGAGTTATGCAACATTGAAACGTGCCCTTCCGCCAGACATGTCCATGCCGGCAAAGATGCCCCATCTACACTAGTCCCACCTACCTGCTTTTCGCCCAAATCCCTCTAGACCGTTCCTATTTAAGTTTTCTTTTCATTCCTGGTAAATAAACTAGGGACTCTTGGTGTCTTCTCAAAAGCTGCATCTCTATTTTGAACTACTGTGGGTCAGGTTTCTGATGTACTGATGAAGACAAGCTGACTTTGGGAGCATCAATTCACTCTTTTTTTTCCTGCCCTCCTGGTAATCTCTTGCTGCTGCACATTAAACCAGGTGTTTGTGTGGAGTTGCAGGTTCTGATCTTATAGTCATAGAGTTATACAGTGTGGAAAACAGGCCATTCGGGCAAACCCGCCCACAGCGGCCAAAAATGTCCCACCTACCCTCGTGCCATTTGCCTGCGCTTGGTCCATATCCCTCCAAACTTGTCCTATCCATGTACCTGTCTAACTGTTTCTTAAATGATGGGATAGTCCCAGCCTCAGCTACCTCCTCTGGCAATTTGTTCCATACACCCACCAACCTTTGTGTGAAAAAGTTACCCCCCGGATTCCTATTAAATCTTTTCCCTTTCACCTTGAACCTATGTCCTCTGGTCCTCGATTCCCCTATTCTTGGCAAAGGACTGTGCATCGACCCGATCTATTCCTCTCAGATTTTGTATACCTCTACAAGATCTCCCCTCATCCTCCTCGCTCCATGGAATAGAGACCCAGCCGACTCAACCTCTCCCTGCAGCTCACACCATCTTGCCCAGGCAACATCCACGTAAATCTTTTCTGAACCCTTTCAAGCTTGACAATATCTTTCCTATAACATGGTGCCCAGAACTGAACACAATATTCTAAATGTGGTCTCATCAATGTCTTATACAATTGCAACATGACCTCCCATCTTCTATACTCAATACTCTGACTGGTGAAGGCCAAAATGCCAAGAGCCTTTTTGACCACTTTATCTACCTGCGACTCGACCTTCAATGAAACATGCATCTGTATGCCTAGATCTCTCTGCTCTAAAACACTACCCAGAGGCCTACCATTTATTGTGTAGATCCTGCCCTTGTTCGACATCCCTAAATGCAACACCTCACACTTATTTGTATTCAATTCCATCAACCATTCCTCCACCCACCTGGCCAATCGATCCAGATCCTGCTGCAATCTTTCACAACCATTTTCACTATCTGTAAAACCACTCAATTTTGTATCATCAGCAAACTTGCTAATCTTGCCCTGTATGTTCTCATCCAAATCATTTATGTAGATGACAAACAGTAAAGGGCCCAGCACCGAACCCTGAGGCACACTACTAGTCACAGGTCTCCAGTCTGAGAAGCAACCTTCCACCATCACCCTCTGCTTCCTTCCATGGAGCCAATTTGCTATCCATTCCACTATCTCTCCTTGGATCTCAAGCGATCTAACCTTCCAGAGCAGCCTACCATGAGCAACCTTGTCGAATGCCTTACTGAAGTCCATGTACACAACATCTACAGCTCTGCCCTCATCAACCATTTTGGTCACATCTTTAAAAAAATCAATCAATTTTGTGAGACACGACCTCCCACGTACAAAACCATGCTGACTGTCCCTATCTAAATGCCTGTCTATCCTATCCTTCAGAATACTCTCCAGTAACTTACCAACTTCAGATGTTAAGCTCACCGGCCTATAGTTCCAAGCATTTTCCCTGCAGCCCTTCATGAAAAGGGGCACAACATTTACCACCCTACAGTCTTCCGGCACCTTTCCTGCATTTAAGGACGACTCGTAAATTTCAACCAAGGCTCCCGCAATTTCCTCTCTAGTTTCCCGCAATGTCCTCGGATATATCTGATCAGGCCCTGGAGATTTGTCTACCTTTTCCCCTCACAGTCAACGGTTGATGATGAACATTGAATGAAATGGTGAATTTCCCCACTGACACCTGCTTTCGTTGAGATGGGCATCTAAAGTACAGGAAACAGTGCACATATTTCAAGATTTCATCATGGAAGGTTATTCTCAGGGACAGTGTTGTACAGCAGGAAGGGGCAAGGGAGGTAAAGGTCATTAGTTTTGAGGATGCTAGCTGCAAGCCCCATTCTCTTGTATCACTCTAATGTATGAATCAACAAGGACAAAGCTCAGTTTCTAAACTTGCACTTTCAATGAACAATATCAGGGTGACCTCACCATTGGAGTGGAGGAGCCCCAAGCTGAATGGCTTCCCATTTGACCTATTAATCGGCTCCGCTCCAGCAGAAACCTTGTTGGCTTGAGGTGCACAGTTGTGTTGGTAAAGGAGGATGAAAATGTTGCCACAGATTTGCTTGACACAGCTACGTATTGAGATCTGGTTTGTGATGGACCCGTCGGTTAAGATCATGGATTTAACCTTCCGCAGGCAGGCATCCATAGTTCCTCTCAATTAATGATGTCAATGACTTAAGAGAAGTTAACAAAAGGCTACGTTAATGCTACTCTGTGCATTTATTTTGAAACCAGTACATGAAAATCACATACATGGTCAGTCTGAAGAAGGGTCTCGACCCGAAACGTCACCCATTCCTTCTCTCCAGAGATGCTGCCTGTCCCGCTGAGTTACTCCAGCATTTTGTGTCAATCTTCCATGAAAATCACATACATTGTTTTTTCTGGATGGATGAGATCAATACCTTGATTTGGAGGAAACTCCTCATAATATTGGTTGGATGCAGCTGAGGAGGACCATTATGATGACTTTCCCTCTTGTAGACAGCAGGAAGTTCTACAGTTATTACATTAACTGGAGACACAGTGGTGCCGCGGTGGAGTTGCTGCCTTACAGTACCAGAGACATGAGTTCGATCCTGACTAAGGGTGGTATCTGTACGCAGATGTACGTTCACCCTGTGACCACATGCGCTTCCTCCGGGCACTCCTGTTTCCTCCCACACTCCAAAAATGCACAGTTTTGTAGATTAATTGCCTTCTGTAAATTGTCCCTAGTATGTAGGATAGTGCTTATGAACGATGATCATTGGTCGGTGCGGACTCGATGGGCCAAAGGGCCGATTTCCCAGCTCTATCTCTAAAGTCTAAATTTGGATGTCTTAAATCCTGAAAATGTTCATGATTATAGCATCTCAGAAGGCCCCAGGTATATCATTCTCTTACCCAATGGCACCATCAAAGCAGCTGAATTTCTGAACTTTGCAGAAGGTAAAAAATAATAATGCATATCAGTGTATAATGCATAATTCTGAGCTACAGATCAGCAACAAACTGAATCATCTTCCTCTCAATGAGCTATTGATCAGCACCAACCTGGATTATCTACTTGAACATGGTTTTGGTCAGCCCTAACCTGTCCAACCTGACCTTAAGTGTGGCATCAATTAGTACTAACCCGTACTACCCGAACCTCAATAAGGTTTCGATCAATACTAACCTGGAATATCTGCTTGAGTGAAAAAAGTGCTCTTCTGAGTTCCCGGCCACAAGAGTTGTAGAGTTTTTCTGCAAAACATAAGAAAGTATTTTTTATTATTATTATTGTAGAAAACATAGTAAATAGGCGCGGGAGTAGGCCATTTGGGCCTTCGAGCCAGCATCGCCATTCAATATGATCATGGCTGATCATCCAAAATCAGTACCCCGTTCCTGATTTCTCCCCATATCCCTTAATTCTGTTAGCCCGAAGAGATATATCTAACTCTCTTTAATTATGGTCTGTAAATTAAATAAATAGATTAAAACTTATTTAAAAAATATTCTAAGGTGAGCGGTGGAGCCGAATCAAAGGCCAGAATGGCTCAGTTTCACTGATGGACATTTCCCCAGATGCAAGGTCCTTGAAGACTGCATTCCTTGCCGAGGCATCAATGCAAAGCTCGGCACAGAGAACTGCCGTCCACTTGCACAAAAATATTTGTCTTAGTCTGTGGCTGCCTCGATGGCTGCATATTACCTGAAAGCTAATATCCCTTATCTTTGGAGTTTGTCAGCTGTCATTTGTTTTATAAATCTATCACACATGTGAGGCATTTTTCAAAACCCCTTTTCATTCCACTGATATTAGTCCACAAACACAATGCTATAATTGGCCACAACAGAGAGAAGCCAAAGAGGCATTCTACGGTTGAAAGCCTTGATTGTTTAATTAAAAAATTGCACAAAAAAATCCCACAAAAAAAAGGGATGTACCTATGCACAATGGTAGTCACTGTACGCATAGTTTCACCAGGCCACAGCCACTTCAATTATTTGAGCTGCATCAAAATTCAAATACTGCGGATACCAAAATATAGGGAATGCTGGAATTATTCAAGGGGTCAGGCAGCTTGCATAGAGGCACAAACATTCCAGGTCTAGTGCAAGGTCATCGACCTACAAGGTTAACACCCTCTCTCCTCAAAGGCAAGCTGGGTGACTGAGTTATTTCCAACATTATCTATTTTTATTTATAACCTTTATGAGGCAAAACTTTGATAATACCTCATATAATACCTCAAACAATAACTATGCACTGCAATTCTTTCCAAACTCAATTCTATTCAAGAAAAAAGAAAAGCCAATTTTCCAAAAAGAAATGCTATCTCGTCCATTAATGTCATAACATGTCTCTACACAATTAACTTCTATTTAGAGGTAATTTCAGAAAGAACCCCCATTTAGTCTGACTGACTTTCATCTCCCTTTCAGTGAAAATTAATTTTCAATTTTTTTTGTAAATGGATCTTAAACCACTTGCTCATGTAGAATTATATAATTTACTATCGAATTAAAATCTGATTTCAGGCAGTTAATGTGATGTACTCATTGTAAAAACCTCAGCTCAAGTTACCTTAGATTCTGTAACGTTTAATGCATTGCCTAAAGGTATTTGCAATCTTGTAGTAATCGTATTAGTGTTGCGAGACTCCAAGTAATAAAACCCAGTGATGCTAATTGAAGCAAGCAGTTGTAACTTTCAATTCAACTCAGCCCTGTCTGCCACACCATTACCTACTTCATCAGATGAGGCAGATTACCTCATTGTTGCAAATCTTTGTTAGAGTTAGTTTCACTGTTCAGCTAAAATTAAAAAAAAAAGAACAGATACTTGTATTTACACTGCAGGGAATCTGGCGCAAGCCCCATCCCCCTTCAAAATTAAAACATATCAACTGGTCTATGACATAATGATGGATATATACTCTGCCACTGGACCACCAAAGATGGACCTCCTTACAAGCGGGAAAGGTATTATTGGATTGAACCAACAGATCCTACTGCAGCGAGCAACCACTCATCTACAGCCTGCTATAATGCTGAGAAACTGAGCAGCCCATACAATGTGGGGTCAATGGTTTCACTCTTGCTAGTTTATTGATCCTGTAAACCTTTTCACACACATAGGTAATGATCTATGATCAGCTCGACAGCTGCAGTTTCACATGAAGCTTGGATCTCATTGTTACCTCCTTGCGATTCCTTTTAGTTTCGGTCTGAAGAAGGGTGTCGACCCGAAACGTCACCCATTCCTTCTCTCCGGAGATCCAACATTTAGTGTCTTCTTCGATTTAAACAAGCATCTGCAGTTCCTTCCTACACTTTTTAGTTTAGTTTAGAGATGTTCAGTGAAACATGGTTGCAGGAGGGCTGTGAAAAACTAAATATTCCAGGGAAAGAGAAGATATTACAGCAGTGCTTTGGCAACTCGTCTAGGGAGGCTATTTGGGTGGAACTGAGAAGTGGGAACGGTGTAGCAACACTTTTAAGGGGTGTATTATAGACCGCCAAATGGGGAGCGAGAATTGGAAGAGCAGTAAGGAGATAGCAGGCCAAGGTAGTGATTGTGGGAGATTTCACTAGGAAACACATTCTGTAAATGGGCTGGATGGTTTGGAGTTTTTAAAAATGTGTGCCAGTACATAGAGCGCGCAAATCACACCAACACAACCACCACTATTTATATGGCGTAGTCTTTGGAAAGTGTGAAGGAGAAACTGGAGCTTCCGGTGAAAACCAACGCAGTTCATGAGGAGAATGTATAAACTCTGCACAGACGGCACCCTTAGTCAGGATTGAATCAGAGAGAGTACTTTACTGGCGCTGTTGATTGGCAGTAACTCTTACTTCTGCGCAACAGTCATGCCTTCTCCTAATGAGCCCACGTTGCAGGATGCATTTGAGTAAAGTGGATAGGTATATCCACGGTAGACAGTCAGAACCTATTTTACCGAGGGTGGAAATGTCAAAGTCTAGAGGGCATAGCTTTACGGTAAGAGAGACAAAGTTTAAGGGAGATGAGCAGGACAAGTTTTATTTTTAGACACACAGAATGATGGGTGTCTGGAATGTGTTGTCAGTAGTAGTGGTGAAGGCAGATGATAGTGGCTATAAGAGGTTAGTAGATAAGCACATGGATATGCAGCAAATGTAGGAATATACTGTAGATCACCTGAAGGCAGAGGAGATTAGTTTAACCTGCCATCATGTTCAGCATGGAACATTGTGGGCCAAAGGCCTGTTTGTGTGCTGTACAGTTCTATGTTGAACCTTAAGAGACAGGATGATTCAGGTAAATCTGTGGAATTCTTTGCCACTGAAGGCTGTGGAGGCAAAGTCAGTGGATATATTTAAGGCAGAGATAGATAGATTCTGGATTTGTATGGGTGTCAGAGGTTATGGGGAGAAGGCAGCAGAATGGGGTTAGGAAGGAGAGATAGATCAGCCATGATTAAATGGCATAGTAGGCTTGATGGATCAAATGGCCTAATTCTACTCCTATCACTTATGATCTAAATTAAAATGACAGGGCACAATGAACCTGGCATTAATAGCTAATCCAGAATGTATGTTTAGGCGTGCGATACATTATTTTCATGAGAAATAATTTTTAAAAAGCACCCTTAAGGCCAATTAGATGCTGGAAAGAAAACAAAGAAAAGCAAATGGACACAAAATGCTGGAGTAACTCAGCAGGACAGGCAGCATCTCTGGAGAGATGGAGACGTTTCGGGATAGACGAGTTGACGTGGATAAGCTTTTCCCATTGAGGGTAGGGAAGATTCAAACAAGAGGGCATGACATCAGAAGTCGTGAGGGGGAAAGAAAAGCTAGGGGAAAACAAATGGTCGGCACGGACTGGAAGGGTGCCTGTCTCCGTGCTGTAATTGTTATATGGTTATATGGTTATATGATTCCAAGGTGTTAAATCTGAGGAGCATCAATTTCCTCCAGGTTATATACAACTTCAATATTTGCACAGAACAGTGCTGCATGAGCATTAATAAACAGTCCACTTGCATGCCAGAATTTTTCATGCCCACTGGACTTCTTGGAGAACATCACAGCAATTACATATTTCTGAAATGTAGCCGCACCATTTTTGACGCAAAGAAATAATATTCTGCAATGCGTCTAAAAATAGAAAGCTTTAAATATGAAATTGCACAGTGATGGCTGGTGATAGATCAACTTTACAGAAAGTTTGAACGGCTCGGAGCGCGTGAAATAAGGGTTTAATTTTGGGGTTCCCATTAAAAGAACCAAAGACACAAATAATTGAGACTGAAAAAAGCTTGTCATTCTGGAAAGCATTTAGAACCATATTCCTCAACATCCATTCTTAACCGGGAGAGTAAATGCAGCATTGCTGTGCAATCACAAGGAGAGCTTCAAATCAAATGTATCCATCATCAAAAATATCAGACAACTAGAAACATAAATATCAAGTGTGTCCCAATGGTGTGTCCATTCGATCAGCATTTCACAGTGTACAGAGTTTCACGCCATCTATCCATTGTTATTAAAGTACATTAAAGATTATTAATCTCAGAAATATTTGGAATTTTGAAAGGAGCTACATCATTTGCCTTTTTCTTAAAATCGGGAATTACTGTATGAAGCCAATTGACCATAACATGAGTAACACCTTCCTCCCATATAACACAGAGCATGCAACGGCCGGAGTAATCACGTTTTCTTCACCCTCCACTAATTACACTGAATTGAATTTGACCTTCCATACAAGACACACACAGTACACACAAAATAACTTTGCTTTTTTTGCAAACCAGCGTCTGCAGTTCCTGGTTCCTATATTGAACTTCAACATGGCTGCGTTGGAGATGGGGGCAGGGAGGTGGTGGGTTGAAAGCAACATTGAGAAGTGCAGTTAGAGGTGGAGGGGTAGGGGGTGGGTGGGTGGAGGGTATTTAAAATCAACGAGTAGCTAACCTTAAAAAAAAAGTTGAAATCCAAGTCTACTCCACTGACAAGATACCAGAAGCTAACTAGCTCCCAGGAGGTGAGATAACCAGTTAAACACTCACCCACTTTTGCAAGCATGCCTCTGGCAAGCTGGCTGGACTTTCAGGCCTTTGGGACTACTATAAACGGAAGAGAGGAAAGGACAGCATCATGGTGAAAATAAAGTTACTGCATAGCACTGCTGACAGGGCAAGTGGAGAAGGAGCACTTATCCTAGTCACCCCAGGGGATGGGGAACTCAGATCCCCATTTATGCCTGGGTCAGGGCAAATTCATTCTCCTGACTGCATTCACCTAACTCTCCCTCACTCGAGGCCAGGGAATTGGGCTGGTTCTGCTGGTTTCAGGATCCTGATAGTATATATAATGACAAGGGAAATAGATAGGGTAGACAGTCAGAACCTTCGCAGATTGGAAATATCAAAGACATGAGGGCATAGCTTTGTGGAGGATTGCAACCTTCACGTGGTCCACCCTGTTTCGACGGATGCAACCAACCTGGCGTGCACAATCAAATAAGATCAAAGAGAACAAGTTGTCCTACAACTTTAGGCTGTGCATGCCATACGCAGTAAGAAGAGAAGATAGCTTTGTGGTGAAAGGGGCAAAGTTTAAAAGAGATTTGGATGGAAGATTTAATTACACAAAGGGCGGTGGGTACGTGGAACTCACTACCAAGGGTGGTGGTGGAGGCAGATATGATGGTGACATTTAAGAGGCTTCTAGATAGACGCATGGAAATGTGCCACAGTTTAAGAATAAGGCGTAGGTCATGTAGAACGGAGATGAGGAAAACCTTTTTCACCCAGACAGTAGTGAATCTGTGGAATTCTCTGCCTCAGAAGGTAGTGGAGGCCAATTCTCTGAATGCTTTCAAGAGAGAGTTGGATAGAGCTCTTAAAGATAACAGAGCCAAGGGATATGAGGAGAAGGCAGGAATGGGGACTGATTGGGAATGATCAGCCATGATCACAGTGAATGGCGGTGCTCGCTCGAAGGGCCGTATGGTCTACTCCTGCACCTATTGTCTATTGAAATGCAGAGAATGGAGGGATATGGATCATGCGTAGGTAGGCGAGATTCGTTTCTCTCAGCATCATGCTCGGCACAGATATTAAGGACCAAATAATCTGTTCCTGTGCTGTACTTTCCTATGCTATATGTACTATATTCTATGACTGACATTTTCAGTGGCATGGAGACAAGGAACTTCAGATGGTTCATATGCAAAGACACAAAGTGTTAAAATTACTCAGCGGGTCAGGCAGCATCCCTGGAGAACATGGTGATTTGCCACGTCTGAGGAAGGGTCCTGACCCAAAACATCACCTATCCATGTTCTCCAGGGATGATGCCTGATCTGCTAAGTTACTCCAGCACTTGTCTTTTTTTTATTCCAGTAGCAGTTTTTTTCCTTCATATCTTATCTTGAAGTTGAAATTGTTGCAGTTGTATAAGACGTTGGCGAGGGCACATTTAGAGTATAGCGTCCAGTTTTGGGCACCATGTTATCGAAAAGATGTTGTCATGCTGGAAAAGGTACAGATATGTTTTACGAGGATGTTGCCAGGACTCGAGGGCCTGAACTATAGGGAGGGGTTGAACAGGCTAGGATTCCATACCTTAGAGTGCAGGAGGATGAAAGGTGATCTTGGAGGTGTACAAAGTCATGAGAGGAGTAGATTGGGTAGACGCACAGAGTCTCTTGACCAGAGTAAGCGAATCGAAAACCAGAGGACATAGGTTTAAGGTGTTGGGTGGGGGGGGGGGGGGGGGGGGGGAAAGATTTAATAGGAATCGGAGGGATAACTTTTTCACACAAAAAGTGGTGGGTGTATGGAACGATCTGCCAGGGGAGGCAGTTGAGGCAGGTACTATCGCAACGTTTAAGAAACATTTAGACAGGTATATGGATAGGACAGGTTTAGAGAGATATGGGCAAAACACAGGCAGGTGGGACTAGTGTAGAATAGACAATTTGGCCGTTGTGGGCAAGTTGGGCCAAAGGGCCCGCTTCCATGCTGTAAGATGACTCTGTGTGCACATAACCTTGCGCACATGACACTATGAGCACATTACCTGATCCTAACCACTCCTTACCTATCTGGATAGTAATCCTATTAATCAACCAGGTTGACTTTCAGACAGCCATGGTCACATAACTTACTCTGAAGAGATGCCAAGCTCTCACTCCCATGCACACCAATGATCAAAGCTTTGCTCTAATATTTGGCCCTCATCAACTCCCAATATGATACCTCTGACCTACATATCAGTTACTATTGGAGAAGCTAGCCACTATTAGAGAATCAGTGCAGCCCGATCAGTTTTAAAGCATTAACAATGAAGTGGTGACAGATAACAGGGCTCAGAGGCAACATTACAGGAAGTCTAAGTTATCAAAGCGTCTGTATCCCCTGCCCCTTTCCAAATATGTGTAGATTTGTAAGTTAATTGGCTTCTGCAAATTGTACTCGGTGTGCAGGATTGAGCTAGTATATGGGTGATTGCTAGTCAGTGTGGATCCAGTGGGCCAAAGGGCCTGTTTCCATGCTGCATCTGTAAACTAAACTAAACTAAACTAACCTACTATCAACTAAATCCATAAATGAACTGAAGACACCATAAGAATGTTGAAAATAAGAATTTAATTGCTCTGTTTCAGGACATGTGAGAGTAAAACACTTCTGACTCTTGGCACTACTGTAAATCTGTGTCCTCTGTCTACCAACCCTGCTGACATAGCAAGCAGTTTCCCCCTGTGCACTCCAACAAAACCCTTCCTGATTTTGACTTCCCTATCAAAATTTCCCCAAAAACCAAGGACCTTTTTTTAATAAACCAACTCTGCAGGCGGTGAAAGGTTTTGTGCCGTTCCTTCCTAACACCAAATGTTAGGAAATGGCGACAAGCTGGGAACTGAGCAGTGACTAATTTGATCAGATTTAACATAATTTGCTCACATTCTTTCAATTTCCATCTCAGGCTATAAACATGATTTCATGTTGTAAACAGTTAACACTTCATAACCACCTACAAAGATGCAAGTAAATTTGCACAAATTTATTCAACCACTGTAAACACATCCTCTCCAGTATTTATTGCATCCTCTCAGTCCATCAGCCAGATACACAATTGCGCATGCCGCTGGATCATCTGTCATGGGTTTACACAACTTCAAATTTTCCTTACTCCTGTTGTCATCCATATTATTCATACCTGTGATCACACGAAATAACGGGGTCAAGTGATCAATCCCTACTACTAATTTCATGAGTGTTCCTGCTCAACAAATGTCTCCAACTTTCAAGAGCGAGCTAGATTGGCTCTTGAAGATAGTGGAGTCAGGGGATATGGGGAGAAGGCAGGAATGGGGTACTGATTGTGGATTTTCAGCTATGATCACATTGAATGGCAATGTTGGCTTGAAGGGCCATATGGCCTACACCTGCACCTATTGTCTATTGTCCAAACACAAACAGTCAAACTATTTAATTGCCACCTTACTTCGATCTGTCAATGACCCAAGAACTTTCTCCAGACCTTTTACGAGGACGTTGCCTGAACTCGAGGGCCTGAGCAAAAGGGAAAGGTTGGGCAGGCTAGGACATTTATCCTTGGGCCACAGAAGAGTTAGGGTGATCTTACAGAGGAGTATTAAATCATGAAAAGAACCAGATGACATATGTTTAAGGTGAGAGGGGAAACATTTAAAAAAGACAGGTACATGGACAAGAAAGCCTTAAAAGGATTGGGCCAAATGTGGGGAAAATGTGTTTAGCTGAGATGGGACATCTTGGCAAGCATGGACACATTGGGTCAAAGGGACGTGTCGGTGAAGTACGACTCAATGACTCTAATCCATGTGCCAGCATCACATGACAAAATGTATTTGTTCTTGAACAAAAGGTTGTCAATGTCTAGTCTGCCCTCCACAAGAAATAATAACATAATTTACAGTGGTTTTGAGCATTACTTTTTCCTGTGCTCATTTTTGATATCTAATGAGTGTAAAATAATAAGAGGAATAGATAGGGTAGATGCACAGAGTCTCTTGCTCAGAGTAGGTGAATAGAGGACCAGGTTTAAGGTGAAGGGGAAAATAGGAATCTGAGGGGTAATCTTTTCACACAGAGGGTGGTGGGTGTATGGAATGAGCTGCCAGAGAGATAGTTGAGGCTGGGACTATCACAACAATTAAGAAACAGTTGGACAGGTACATGGAGTGATGTGGACCAAACGCAGACAGGTGGGACTAGTGTAGCTAGTTGGCCGATGTTGGCAGGTTGGGCTGAAGGGCCTGTTTCCACAGTGTATCACTCTATGACTATAAAAATATACTTGAAGCTATGGTATTATAAACAAATTAACTCCAATTTCAATTAATCCAAAGCAAATAAACTACTTGCCCCAGAATAATGGCCTGGAGGTTTCCTTTGAGCCATTTTATTTTTCAATCTAATGAGTGGAAATGTAGTTGTGATATTTCTAGGTCAAATTGTACCACTAGACATTTTACAGAGTTCATCTGGATGTAAATCACCCTTGTTCATTCAACATGGTTTTAATGTTATACATGTATCAAGTAACATCACTTCCTGAGCATCTGCTACCACTGTGTAAAGGATCGTGTGCAATGACTTTTCAGTTGCATCCTGAGTCTATAGAATTAGTGATGTTGTACTGCAGATCAAAAAGGTTGCTGGTACACTCTGCCACAATCTATAATCCTGAAATTATAACCAATAACACAAAATTTTGGTTGAAAATAATATTTCCTGGTGATGAGTGGAAAAAGGAAGGATGAGGGGGGATCATAAAGAATCATCTAAAATTCTTAAGGGATTGGACAGGCTAGATGCACAAAAAATGTTCCCGATGTTGGAGCTCAGAACCGGGGGACGCAGTTTAAAAATAAGGGGGAGGTCATTTAGGACTGAGATGAGGATAAAACTTTTTCACCCAGAGAGTTGTGAATCTGTGGAATTCTCTGCCACAGAAGGCAGTGGAGGCCAATTCAAGGGTTAACGGTCTGCCCCATTTGGGCAACCTAATTGGCGAGTTTAGAAGAGTTTAGGAGAGATTGAAAAGTTAAAGTAATGTTGACGACCTCCTCCGACTATGTAGACGACTAGGTATGACTAGCTATGACTGGCTGCAAACAAAGTAATAAAGATGATGGAAATTCAAAACATTTGACTGCACTTTACAAGTTACTGTATCTCACTGCAACTTCATACCAACCACTAGTCTTCATTTTACCTGGCTACCCAAGCAGAGCGGACAGTATGCATCTCGTACATAAGGGGTTGGGTGCAGGTTCTAATAAAACATTCCAATTTGGGTCTTTTGAGCTACATCTGGCAGCTTTGTTCAATACTTTACTTCTCTTTTACTGCAAATGCCCCCAGGTATAGTGGGGCCTGTAAAACATTACACATCCTCTGGCTTGGATTTAGACCAGTCATCACTGATCAAGTTCAGGATGGGTTTTAATTTTAGACTTGAGCAGACCTCTCCATCGCATGTTCCAAATTGTACATTCAGGGTCATTTTAAACAGGCAGGTGCACCAGAACTGTTGGTTTCCTCAGAAGAAGCATATGGATCCAACATGCAGGATTGCATTACCTCGTTACATACATTTTCCATGTATACATCCATCTAATTACAAAAATGAGGACGTCACATTTGTAGGAATGATGTGCAGTCTATTAGCTGAAAGCTCTGTAGTGCCTGAAGGAATAGACGCTCCTGAATAATTTTAAAGATTGCCTCCTCCTTTGATGATAAGACAAGAACCAGCCAGCAATGTGCAGGTTGTTACTGGACTGGTTAATATATTTTGCTATGCCTATGCCAAGTTGGCAACTAAAGTAAAGCACAGAGGTAAAACTAATGCTTCCTTTATGCAATTAGATTTTTTTTCTGCAGCGCTCTCTGAATCGACTGCACCTGATGCAGATGGAAGCTTTTAAAGTAATAGCAATCAAATAAGGAACAACAGTCAAATGAAAACACAAGATCACAAACAGCTGGAAGAACATCAAGTCTTGCCATAAGAATGTCAGGTTGATGATCAGAATTATCGGAGATTGTTACAGAACATGTCAGCAGATCCTAATGTATCTTAAATTCCAAATTAATAAACAGAAAACCCCTCCACTTATTTCATTCAAAACATCCAAATTAATTATCTCTGATGTTAAATATATTTTTGATAGCTTGCCAGCTTGCTTTGCTCAAACATGTTAAAACAGTTACATTAGGCTTGTCACGGGCCTTGGATGAAGTCCAAAATAGGTGGTACTGTAGACAGTGCAGATGGTTGTCAAGAATGACACCAGTGATCAATTGGGCAAATGGGCTGAGGAATGGCTAATGGAATTTAATTCAGATGAGTGTGAGGTGCTGCATTTTGGGAAGTTGAACCAGGACAGGATCTTCACAATGAATGATAGGGCTCTGGTGAGTGTTATAGAGCAGAGGGGTATAGGAGTACAACTACGCAGTTCCCCAAAATGGCATATCAGGTAGATAAGGTGGTGAAGACAACCTTTTCCATGCTTGCCTTCATCAGTCAATGAATTGAGTATAAGAATTTGGGATATTAAGTTACGGTTGCACAATTGGGGAGACTGCACTTGGAGTAATGTGTTCATATTTGGTCACCATGCTATAGGAATGATCCCATTAAGCAGACAAGGGTACAGAGGAAATCGATGAGGATGTTCTTGAGGGTCTGAGCTATAGGGTGAGATTGGACATGTTACGATTTTATGCCTTTGAACATAGGAGGCTGACGGGTGATCTTTAGGTCTTCTCCCCAGAATAGGGGAATCAAAGACAAGTGGTCATAGGTTTACCTGAGAAGGGAAAGATTTAATGGGGAATTTATGGGACACCTTTTTCCACACAGAGGGTGGTTGGTAAATGGAATGAGCTCCCAGGCATAGAAGTTGAGGCAGGTACTATAACAACATTGACAAAACATTTGGACAGGTGTATGGATAGGAACATTTTGAGGGATATGGGCCAAACACAAGCAAATGGGACTAGTGTAGATGGACCATCTTGGTTGTCTCTGCCGTTGGATTTGTTTCCACGCTGTGTGACTATGACTCTCTAAGTCAGATACCTCTGGGTTCAGGAGGACAGGAATGCACACGTCCAAAAATCATCATTGCTGTTCAGCTAATAACAAAATCAGACAATTTTAACTAATGTTATGACCATAAGACATAGGAGCAGAATTAGGCCATTCAGCCCTGCTAGTCTACCCTGCCATTCAATCAGAGCCGATCTATATATACCTCTCAACCCCATTCTCTGCCTTCTCCTTGTAAACTTTGACGTCCTTCCTAATCAAGAACCTATCAATGTCTGCATTAAAAATACCCATTTTCTTGGCCTTCACAGCAGGCTGTGGCAATGACTTCCACAGATTCACCACCCTCTGGGCTTAAGAAATTCTTCATCTCTATTCTGAAGGTACGTCCAGTTTATACCGAGGCTGTGCCCTCAGGTTCCAGACTCTCTCAATACTGGAAATATTCTTTCCCCGTCCACTCTATCTCGGCCTTTCATTAGCCGGTAGGTTTCAAAGATACCCCCCCATCCTTCTAAACTCACGCGCGAATACCGGTGCAGAGCCTTCAAACGCTCCTAATAAGTTTGCTTTATGAAACTCCATTGTAAAACAATGGAATTTTCCCCCATTAATCCTGCCACAAAATACATTCCTTTGTTTTTAAAATTGCTTTATCCTTCAAAGAAAACTGGATGATAAGCAAACTAGTGACAGAACAACAATATAGGAGAAACATTCACCTTCACAGTGAAAACAAAATCTTTCAAACGGGAACATTTAGATTGTGTACAGTTCAGGTCTGAGTGTTGTAGTTTATCATAAAATGCCTGGTGCTATCAGATGACAGGAAGAGTGACAGACTGTAAAATAATAAGTCTTTATGACATATTATAATACTCTTGTAAATAATACAAGCCAAGTCCTGATGCATGAAAACAATCCTGTCATGATACATTGGCGCAGATAGATTTGTTTGCTACAAAGGTGTTTTATGATTGAGAAGGTGGGACTGCTCTTTCAAAAGGCAAATCGCTTGTGTATGGTTACTGTCTGCAAACATGGCATTAAGATAACCTTATCAAAGTATCAGCCAGTTGAAAATGTGTGACGTTTTAAGGGTAACACATTTACAGAGCAGAAGGAACCTTCTTGGACTGGTTTAAAAACAGAACTATTTTTTTTTCTCTGCGTTACCTAACCTGTAGAGTGGAGTGGTGAATCACTCGCCAAAGGCCCAAACTCTGACCAGCACTTGCAGCCACAGTGTGGCTGGCTCAGGTAACCTTCTGGTTTGCTGTGATCCTCAGAATATAGCTGAATATCAACAAAATTATTCAACTCTGCAAGATGGCCATTGCATGGCACCCGAGTAGCGTAGTTAGCAATATATTATACCTTTTTTTTAAAAAGGAAAGTTCATAAGTTTTCTAGGAGTAGAATTAAGACATTTGGCCTATCAAATCTACTCTGCCATTCAATCATGGCTGATCTACCTAATCCTCTCAAACCCATTCTCCTGCCTTTTCCCTCTCACCCCCGACACCCTGTCATCAAGAATCTATCAATTTCTGCCTTAAAAATATCCATTGGCACGGCAGCCACAACATTCTGTGGCAATTAATTATATGGATTCACCACCCTCTGACTAAATAAAATTCCCCCTCAGCTCCTTTCTGATGTGAAGTCCTTTTATTCTGAGGCTGTGGTCTGATCCTAGACTCTCCCATTAGTGGAAACATCATCTCCATATTCACCCTATCCAGGCCTTTCATTATTTGGTAAGTTTCAATGAGGAATCCCTTCATCCTTCTAAACTCCAGCGAGTATAGGCCCAGTGTCATATCTAATTGGAGTTGACCAAAGAAGATACTTTGTCAAAATTATTTCAAGATGCTCATTCAACTAGTGCAACATCCAACATTCAAATTCATTACTTACTTGTTGGAATTTGGCTGTTCAGCCTTAACTTTATACCTACTTCTGAGTGGTTTAATTATTTATGGTGAAGGCGGGACAGCTCCTTATGTCACTAACTCTTTTGAGGATTTTATTCTGAGCTTGCAAAAATCCAGCTATGAATTGCTGTGCACAATGGATTAGAGCACGCATCATAATCTGTTCACCTTGATAAAATGGTTCAAACATTGCGTAGAAGGTTTCTGCCAGAAAAGCAACAAATGATACTTGTGTTTTAAACTACATTTTAAACTACATTTAAGCCAGACAGAAAAATCCAAAACAAATAGTTGCATTGGTAGGTAGTGCTATACAAGAGAAAACTATGCAACATAAAATGCAATCAGGTTAACCATTCAACAGTCTGACCTACAACTTCATGAACTGGAACCATGTCAGTGAATAGTGAAAAGCCTGGACAGAGTGGACATGGAGAGGATGTTTCCACCAGTGGGAAAGTCTAGGACCAGAGGCCATTATATCGGAATAAAAGGACGTACCTTTAGAAAGGAGTTGAGGAACAATTTCTTTAGTCAAAGGGTAGTGAATCAGTGGAATTCATTGTTACAGAAGGCTGTGGAGCCCAAGTCAATAGATGTGTTTAAGGCAGAGATTGATAGATTCTTGATTAGTGTGGGTGTCAGGGGTTATGGGGAGAAGGCAGGAGAATGGGGTTAAGAAGGAAACATAGATCAGCCATGATTGAATGGCGGAATAGACGTAATGAGCCGCTTGGCCTAATTTTACTTCGGAGTCACGTGAGTGACTAGGTGAAGAAGCCCCGCCTGGCGCTTGATCGGCATTACGTCAATGCTGACGGCAGAGCAAGAGCTGCAGAGGCAGCTCCTCTACAGCGGTAGGTATGGGCCCGCAGGTAAGTGCAGTTGAAATACTTACAGGGCATATCCAAACTCCGTGGCTGGTGTATAGAGCCACCAGGAGTTAAAAAGAAACGGAATTTAAAAGAAAAACTAAAATAAAAGTTAAAATGAAAAGAAAAAACTCCGGGGGGAAAAAACGGAGTTTAAAAAGGGTCTCAGGGGAAAACTCAGCGATCGGGACGGCAGATTAGTGCGGAGCCGGTTCCGATACCGGTGGCCGTTAAAATTACCGTTAGGGAGACTATAGTTGCTCCACTAACATTTGGCTATGGGAAAAAACGGAGTTTAAAAGTTAAAAAGAAAAGAAAATACTCCAGATGGAAAAACTCCAGTGGGGAAGAAAAAATATAAGTCAGAGAGGCCATGATTTAAAAAGTTCTAATAAAAAGGCCTCCAGACAAAAAAGCTTTATGGCTTAAAATTAATGGAGAAAGACTCCAAAAATAAAAAAATTCAACTGAAGGGTTTAAAAAGGCCCAGAATATTCCCAAAAACAGACCCTGAGGGGTTTTCATATATTAATATATATGGTGGAATTTATCAATGTGGGAATAGCTACCTTGGATTGTTTTGGAGGTAGTCTCCTTGAGGAACAACTCAGGAGTAACCAGGGCAGTAAAAGAATATGAAAAACCTTACCCTAAAGGTGCATTGATAGTAGTGGCTGGTCATAAAGTACCCACCACAGCACAAATATATTTACAGGTGCACTAGGTATGATATCTGAATGAAAAAACTGACCCTAAAGGTGCATTGATAGTGGTGGCTGGTCATAAAGTACCCACCACAGCACAAAAATATATACAGGTGTACTAGGTACGATACCTGAATGAAGATGAGGCCATGGAAAGTAACCATGGAAACCAAAATTAATTGGTCTCTCACCAAAGCTGTTATGGTTGAAACAGCAGAGTTATTGATGAAACTTTTTATGTTTTATTAAGGTATCAACGGTGAATCCGATTATGGTACCCAAGTCTCAATTATATGGAGACATAAGGAAATACGATTTCAAAGTATTTCAAGCTGGTGCGTGGCATCACTACTTATGTAAAACAAATAAAACATTTAAAATAAAAAGACAAATTGCCATTAGTTTGTGGAGCTCAATGAGATAAAAATATATTTTATATATATAATATATATAAAATTTTATATATATAATATATATAAAATATATATAAAATTGTTATTGGAACCAATTTTGCACTTTAGATTTGCAGGTCAAAACAGATCAAGTTACGTTAAACTCCTGATTATTAAACCTGCCTCAGGATAAATCAAAGACATTGATTACAAAGGAAAGACTATTGGTCATTAAACTTTGGAAAAATTATGATCCAATGTAAAGATTTGATAATGGATCAAAACAAAGGCAGGAGTATGATAAATAAATATTTATCCAGCACAGCCTTATGTGAACCCATATGATTGGGAAGAAAAGGCTTCATGTACATTTGAAGAGGTGCAAAAACTTGTTACAGAAGAAGTTGATGAAATCTCCAATTGTGGGAGATTACAGATGTGTTATGATCAATGATATGGCATAACAAAGGGTTGATTTATTTTAATGTGTAAAGGATCTACAAAAACATTGTGGAAGGAATTGGTTCACCTGTATAGGAAAACCTAAAAATCAGTGACTCCAACTCTCCCGCTTTCGGCGGGAGATCGCCCGCTGAAAGTCCATTTTAGCAAAATCTCCCGCTCTCCCGCTCTCCCGGGCGGGAGAAATTAAATATTCTAAACTTCTCAAACAAGGCCTAAGGTGATATGGGATACGTTCCAAGATTATACTTTCCCTCAAGTACGTGGATTAAATAGAGTTGTCAAGGATTGCTGCACACACCGAATTTTCACACAGCAACAAAGCCAACAGTCATCATGAAGTATTTGAGCAAATATTTAATGCTCTGGTTCAAGACCGACTGGACCTGTCAAGTCTCCAGAAATGTGATGGCCTCACGGTCATGGAAAAATGAGTCACCAAAGACTGTTGGCAATCAGACACATTCCCTGTACCTGATTCATGACTGCTATCTTTCCTTCAAGCAGAATTTTGAACTATGCATGTCAAATTAGTCAAGTGATATTCTTTTAATTTGTCTTTGGGTTTCTGTCCTGTGACCACAACCTGGATCTCAATGGAAAATTGATGTTGAAGATGAAAATATTTTAAAAAATGTGTTAAATATATCTCCAAAAAGATGTTTAGCTTCCAGATGGTGTTAATGTTGTCAAAGCATTGAAGGATTTCTCAATCCAAAAAAAATCCACAAACAGCCAGTCACAACCCAATAACAGCTTACTTTAATGTTGACAATCTTTTTTCATCTTTTCACCTAGCCCACAGCTATCATTGGCCTGTTTCCTTTATCATTGTTACATTTTCGTAGATCTTTCATCCATTTGTTCCATATCTAGCTATCTCACCTAAATCTCTCTTTTCCCTTTTCCCTCACTGTCTGAAGAAGGGTCTCGACCCGAAATGTCACTTACTCCCTTTCTCCAGAGATGCTGTCTGACCCGCTGAGTTACTCCAGCTTTGTGTCAATCTTCAACAACAGCTAAGCAAGGTCATCAAAATTCTGACACCAATTTAATTAGATTGATACTTAATCAAGGCTGAAGCCAAATATTCTTCGACTGGAAACGTCACCTATTCCTTCTCTCCAGAGATGCTGCCTGCCTCTCGGAGTTACTCCAGCATTTTCGGTCCATCTTCAGTTTAAACCAGCATCTTCAGTTCCTTCTTGCACATTGATGTTAGAATGTCATTAGTTGTATTCACTTAGGAAAGGTTTTCAGCCAAATCCAAGCAAAATATCTTTGGTACAAAGACCACATGATGGAAAGAAAAGTAGCAGTTTTGATGACAGAGTAAATGTTTGAGTCAAGAATCAAAAGCCGGTATATTATAACAGAAGTTGGGGGGGAAACCAAACCTTACGATTGCAAGTGATGTTGTATCCTGGATATTATACCTTAAAATGTGATATTTCCAATGCAAGGCTTGTTTGGGAAAGCATTGACTTTCATTTCAACAACATCTCACACCTCCCTGAACTTTAATTTAAATGGATCAATGGAGCATAACTGATCCAATGCTTACCGATGGTTCATTGCATCTTTCAATCACTCCTCATCTACAATACAAGGTGAAACAACAGATGATCAAAGTTCAATACTTGTCTAAATTACTCTAAAAGCACATCTCAACTCTTGACCATGGCTGGCAAGGTAAAAGGTAGCTACCAAGTGCATGCCAACATCACCCACCTGTAGATATCACTCCAAGGTGTTTTTGTTAAAACCAACCTATTGCAAAACCAATCTATTTTGACTATGATCATCCTGACCTATAATATTATGTATCTTTAACATCCTTGAGTCTAAACCCTGGAGATGCCTAACAAATAGCAACAAATAGAGTGCCACAACTGGTAGAGCTAGTATCTCACAGTGCCAGAGGCCAGGGTTGAATCCTGACCTCAGGTGCAGTCTGTGTGGAGTTTGCATGTTCTTCCTGAGACCATGTGGGTTTCTTCCAGGTGCTCTGGTTTCATCCCACATCCCAAGTTAGGTTTTGATAGTATTGTTCAACATTGGAGCCACACTTAAATCATTTTATTTATTGTCCCCCTCCAAGTCCACCCCCTCCCACCAAAATTCCTCCACAATGTTGTCAGTATTGGATGTGGATAGAGAACTCCAAACAGGAAGCAAAGAGTAGGAGTAAACGGGTCCTTTTCACTGGCAAGTATTGGGGTACCGCAGGGCTCAGTGCTGGGACCCCAGCTATTTACAATATATATTAATGATCTGCAATATCTCCAAGTTTGCAAACTAAGCTGGGGGGCAGTGTTCGAGGAGGATGCTAGGAGACTGGTATCAAATAGATTATTATAAATGTGAGGTTATCCACTTTGGTTATTTAAATGTTTGGGAAAAGGGGAGATGCAGCGAACCTGGTCATGGTTGAAAGTTCAAGCAGGCAGTGAAAAAAAGCGAATGGTATGTTAGCTTTCATAGGATAGTACAGGAGCGGGAGGTGCTCTTGGTGAGACCACCACCTGGAATTTGAGTTTTGTCTCCAAATTAGACCTTGGGTATGAAATTTGCTGAAAAGACCTTTATGGGCTGAAGGCCTGATCATATTGAATGGCGGTGCAGGCTCGAAGGGCTGAATGGCTTTCTATGTCTATGTTTCTATTTCTATGTCCTCCATCACTGGCAAGATTGAAGCCATGTTCCACAAATGTCTGTGATTCCAAAGGTCAGATGCTGCCTGACTGACAATTAATTCCTTTAGCAACTAGTTCTTTTCTCAGACCTTTACTCAGATTAGTTTTTTTTTTAAAGATAACGTTTGTACTTAATAACTACTCATTCAGATGATAGTCTCAAGGTTTAAAAAGCAAATCACAGTAATCTGAATATGAAATGGGCAAATGTATGAAGTTGTGGGTAGACCAACTCCAAATAGTTAGCCAGCACGGTAGCAAAATTGAGGCCGGAGGCGGTAATCATTTCCATTTGGACAGACAACCAAGGAATCTCATGCTGTTGTCAAATCCTTCATTAAATTAAATGAAATGAGAATACTGTGAAACATCACTACAAAAGAGCTTAGCCTCCAGGCAAGTGGAGACTGACAGAGCTTGAAAAAGAATTTTATTGCAATTTTACAAACATCTGAAATGTCTGCCAAATAGAATACCCTTGGATCTAAATGAGTGGTGGTTTACAGAATTCTGATCATTTGTGGGAAACTATTTGGTATAGGAAGATTGTAGTAGAGCAATCCAATTTTGTAATTATCCATAACATTGTGAACTCAAGTTGTTTATAGTTTCAGAGCAAATAAGTAAAATAATAAACTTTAGATAGACATTTAAAAAATCATTCCCGGAAGGAACCCGTGGTTAGTTAATGGACGGAGCTCCATGGTGTTAGCAATTTAAAATGTATTATGCAGGCTTCAGTGTCATAAAATCAGATGAAGCGGTCAGAATTGCTACAGTATCCAGGGTATGGCAATGGATGGGGAAATTATCCATGGCATGGAAGATGTTCAGAATTTTATCTCCACATTCCCAGAGGTCTGAAAACAATTACTTGAACGATACAAGGGAAGAGGTGCAAGTGCTCGAAGGGAAGCTTAAAATTAGATCCGGAAGGACAGAAGTCAGCGGAGGAAGAACAGAAACAATGATGGAGTAACTCAGCAAGTCAGGTAGCATCTCTGGAGAAAAGGAATAGGTATCATTAAGGCTCGGGTGTTGTCAAGCTGGAAAGGGTACAGTGAAGATTTACAAGGATGTTGCCAGGGCTGGAGGGTCTGAGCTAAAGGAAAAAGTTGAAGAGGCTGGGACTCTATTCCTTGGTACGCAGGAGGATGAGGGGTGATCTTATTGAGGTGTATAAAATCCTGAGGGGAATTGATCACATGATCACATAAAATCATGAGATGGTAGATGCACAGAGTCTCTTGCCCAGAGTAGGTGAATCGAGGACCAGAGGACATAGGTTTAAGATGAAGGGGAAAAGATTTAATAGGAATCTGAGGGGTAATTTTTTTACACAAAGGGTAGGTGAATGGAACAAGCTACCAGAGCAACAATTGAGAAAATGTTAGACAGGTACATGGATAGGCAGGTTTGGAGGGATATGGACGCAAAGCGGGGAGGTGGGACCAGTGTAGCTGGGACATGTTGGTCGGTGCGGGAAAGGGCCTGATTCCACATTATATCACTCTATGACTCTAATGGGCCTGTCCCACTTAGGCGACTCTTTAACTGCCAGGGACCAGTTTTAATGGCATTCACCTACGACACTTGGCGACAACCTACAACAGCGCATATAACAACCTACGACAGCCTACGTCAAAATTGTCACCACTGGCGCCGAAAATGTTTCAACATGTTGAAAATTTTGCGGCAGTCGCCTGTAGTCGCCCAAAAAATCGTCTAAGTGGGACAGGCCCTTAACCCTTCTTCAGACTCAGTCTCCCCATGACCTGCATGGGTTTTCTCGGAGATCTTCAGTTTCCTCCCACACCCCAAAGACGTATAGGTTTGCAGATTAATTTAAGGGCCTGTCCCACTGTACGAGGTAACTTAAGAGTTCTCCCGAGTTTCCCCTGATTAGAACGCGGACAATTACGGTAATAGCCGCTCGTAGGTACTCGGGGCTCTCGTGGACATTTTTCAACATATTGAAAAGACTTCACAAGCTTACCGCGTTTCCTGAGTACTTGCCGTTAGCGTTACGAGCCGCTAAGAGATGTCCCGAGCTCCAATGTACCTGCTACATACATTCTACGAGCTTACCACGAGTTTGATTTTTTTTTTTAACGCGGGAGAGCTCTTGGGTAAACTCGTATAGTGGGACAGGCCCTTTACTAGGTATAAATGTAAAATTGTCCCACATGCAGAATGGTGTTAATGCGCGGGGATCATTGGTCAGCACGGACTCGGTGGGCTGAAGGTCTTGTTTCCGCGCTGCATCTCTTAACTATGCCAAACAACAAAAAGCCCATGGAATTACACCAGCATTTTATGTCTATCTCAAGATTCAAGATTCAAGAGAGTTTATTGTCATGTGTCCCTGATAGGACAATGAAATTCTTGCTTTGCTTCAGCACAATAGAACATAGTAGGCATGACTATGGCTTTGGTATAAACTAGCATTTGCAGTTTCATTCTACACATGAGCAATTATGGACTGGTTGGGGCAAATTATTTGTTTTAATACTCTATATTCTACGAAATCAACACAATCTCTAAAGAGGCCATGAATACAGAACTTGGTGGGTTATTCTCCAACCATATCAGATTGCACCCAGCAAAGGTTCAAATACCCAAAATTATTCCATAACATATTTCAATTTTTCATTTCATCAACGTTACCCACGTTGGAAACAATCCTGAATTTTGTACTTTAATTCCACTGTCTGCTTGGAACACATTTCTGAATATTTAATTTAATTAACTTATCGGATGCAAACAAACTTATAAATATGGGTACTCATGAAGTAACATCATAGAAATGAGGTGATGACGTGTGCTAAAAGGCATGTTTATGGAATAACTGCGCAAGATTCCAACCACTGATACAGTCATAGGTCAACTCTGCAGACAACATAGCTAAGAGGTGAAATGGTTTTTGGCAATTGTCCAGAGATTGGGTATTGAGACCAGGACTGATCAGAGGGTCAAGACGCGTAACAAGAAACTCTACCAGAAGGGTTACATTGGAAATTAAGTCACTGTTAACTTTTGTATCTAGAAATCAGATCAGGTGTATGAGAGTGAACTTCGATCAAAAATGCCAGGATGTATTTATGAAGACCCAGCATTCGAAATGGAAATTGTTGTATGTAAATGTATTTATATGCATATGTATAGATGTGTTTGTACATAGCACTATGCATTGACGATTGCATGCCATGTCCTTAAACATAAGTATTTTGTAATATATAAATCCTGCAAAAACGCTTATCACCATCTCTCATTGTCATTATGCTGAATTCTACCATGAACCAAGTACAGTAAATCCACTTTAATCAGGATTATGGTGATGCTCCAATTCATTCAACACACAATTGAATGGATTGAGACATTTGATAACTAAATTTCCTATCTAAGACACAAGCTAAAACCTTCAAGCATTTATTTTTAATATTTCAGATCTGGGGATGATACAATATTTCTTCTAATTTGGTGATTCCAGATACAAAGATTTCAAATTGAGCATTAAAATTGCATTATAAAGTAAAATTTCATTGCACTCTGAACAAGACCTCATTCCAGCTAAATTGCAGCAAATATCCCATTGGTAGACCTATAAGGGCTGGAGTAACTCAGGGGGACAGGCAGCATCTCTGGAGAGAAATGGGTGATGTTTCGGGTCGAGACCCTTCTTCAGACTGATGTCAGGGGAGTGGGCGGGACAGAGATAGAACATAGTGGGAGACTGGAAAGGGGGAGGGGATAGAGAGAGAGAGAGAGGGAAAGCAAGGGTTATTTGAAGTTAGAGAAGTCAATGTTCATTCCGCTGGGGTGTAAGCAACCCAAGCGATATGTGAGGTGCTGTTCGTCCAATTAGCACTGGGCCTCACTCTGACAATGGAGGAGGTCCAGGACAGAAAGGTCAGATTGAGAATGGGAGGGGGAGTTAAAGTGCTGAGCTACCGGGAGATCAGGTAGGTTGACTGAGCGGAGGTATTCAGCAAAACGATTGCCGAGCCTGCGCTTGGTCTCGCCGATGTACAGAAGTTGACTCCTGGAACAGCGAATTCAATAGATAAGGTTGGAGGCGGTGCAAGTGAACCTCTGCTTCACCTGAAAAGACTGTTGAGGTCCTTAGATGGAGTTGAGGGGCAGAGGTAAAGGGACAGGTGTTGCATCTCCTGCAGTTGCAAGGGAAAGTACCTCGGGAGTGGTTTGTGTGGGAAGGGACGAGTTGACCAGCGAGTTGTGGAGGGAATAGTCTCTGCGGTGGAGATGAGAAGATGTGGCCAGTAGTGGGATCCCATTGGAGGTGCCGAAAATGTTGGAGGATTATATGCTGTATGCGACACATGATGGGGTGGAAGGTGAGGACAATGGGGACTCTGTCCTTATTGTGAATGGGGGGAGGGGGAGCAAGAGTGGAGCTGTGGAATATCGAGGAGACCCTAGTAAGAGTCTCATCTATAATGGAAGAGGGGAACCCCTGTTTCCTAAAGAATGAGGACATCTACGATGATCTAGTATTGAAAACCTCATCCTGGGTGCAGGTGCGGCATAGACAGAAGAAATGGGGGTAGGGGGTTGTAGTCTTTACAGGAAGCAGGGTGGGAAGAAGTGTAGTCTAGATAGCTGTGGGAGTCAGTAGGGTTGTAGTAGAAGTCAGTCAAAAGTCTGTCTCCTGTGATGGAGGTGGTGAGATCCAGAAATGGTTGAGAGATGTCAGAGATGGTCCAAGTGAATTTGAGTGCAGGATGGAAATTAGTGGTGAAGTTGATGAAGTCAGTGAGTTCTCCATGGGTGCAGGAGGTAGCACCAATGCAGCTGTCAATGTACCAGAAGTAGAGTTTGGGGATAGGGCCAGTGTACGCCTGGAACAGTGATTGTCATTAGTGAAGAAGGGTCTCAACCCGAAACGTCCCCCATTCCTTCTCTCCCGAGATGCTGCCTGTCCCGCTGTTACTCCAGCATTTTGTGTCTACCTTTGATTTAAACCAGCATCTGCAGTTCTTTCCTACACACATATGTGCAAATATCCCATTGTTACATTACAGTCATTTTGCAGTGCATGTGATTATTTAAAGCTAAACTTCTAAAAAGAAAAAAAGATTAAAAAAGATTTTTAATCTTTCTTCAATTAGAAACATTACAGAATTACTTCTTAACCAAGATAATGGTTTGCTGCATTTTGTCGTGATTGAATCGGTCTCTGCCAGCGATCTCACGATTTGGATTTGAAGCAGAATGATTTAAGTTAGGTTTCTCGTAAAGTGGATATCAGCTTTGGTCCGATTTTGAATTACAGCAACCTTAACATTACCTGCAATTGATTAAGGGGTGAGGGGAAGGATATTTTCATTGCAGAAACTAGACATGATGTGACGCATGGCATTGCAATTTAGGCTGCAAATTAGTTGAGTATGTCATGCAATCAAAACTTTTTAAATAAAGTGACAGTGCTGGAGTAACTCAGCGGGTCAGGCAGCACCTCCTGGGAAAATGGATAGGTGACGTTTCAGGTCAGAACCCATCTTTCAGACCTTCACTAAAGTACAAGGTTCAAGCAAAAGGAATTTATAGATTTGTCCGCGAGGCATTGTGAATGGTGAGAATGGCCCTCCCTTATCAAAAACTCTTCCCTTTTCCGTTCACGTGACTTGTATTCAATTAACAAATAGTCACGGTATTCATATAGGTTGAGAGTATCCTTTTATCCCCTAGAGCACTTATTTTGGAAGTTTATTCAGAGGGCAAATGATGAGAAGCACTGGATTGACAGCTGCAAAAAAATCAGCTTGGAAAGGCCTGCAACTTGGCAAAGGAAATGTTAAGGCTACAAAGTATGCCTGGGCTCATGCATAAATTAGGTCTAGCTGTTCCCCTGGGTTTTGGAAAGAGGAAATGGCTCACTGACGTACACCTCTCCCCACTCATATTAACAAAAAAGGGGATACTTCATTAAGTCCCCCCCCCACTGGTAAAACAAATGGAATATCTCAATGAGCCCCTGAAGGAATAGAATATAAGGAAGTAAATTTGAACAGCCCACCCTCCCCCAACTACCAGGGTGAATATAATGAGCATGTCTCATTGAATAACCTTTCCCTCCACCACCAGCAAAGGTAGATTACATAAGTTGCACTAACACAGCATGGATTAATAAAAATATTTGGGGGATCTACCTTAGCTCCCCCATCACATGGGTAAATGTGCTCAGACCACCAAGGGCTACTGGATCTCCTGGTTGCTAACCTTGTTATCTCCTTCCCCATTTCCCCTTTCGATCCTGGGCCACCTCAATTGCCAGTGAGACCACATGCAAACCGGAGGAGCAGCACCTCATATTCCGCTTGGATAGCTTGCGACCCAATGGAATAAATATTGAATAAGTAACTAAGGCCCCCCCCTCCCCGCTCCACCTTTTTCCTTTACATACTCCTTTTGGTCGCCTACTTATAGGAAGGATGTCAACAAAATAGAGATAGTACAGAGGAGATTTACTTGAATGTTGCCAGGGTTCCAGCAACTATGTTACAGAGAAAGGTTGAACAAGTTAGGTCTTTATTCTTTGGAGCGCAGAAGGTTAAGGGGGGACTTGATTGAGGTCTTTAAAATGATGAAAGGGATAGACAGAGTTGATGTGGATAAGCTTTTCCCATTGAGGGTAGGGAAGATTCAAACAAGAGGGCATGACATGAGAATTAAGGGACAGAAGTTTAGGGGTAACGTGAGGGGGAACTTCTTTACTCAGAGGGTGGTGGCTGTGTGGAATGAGCTTCCAGCAGAGGTGGTGGAGGCAGGATCGATTTTAACATTTAGAAGTAAAGTGGATAGGTATATGGACGTGAAGGGAATGGAGGGGTATGGTCTGAGTGCAGGTAGATGGGACTAGGGGAAAACAAATGGTCGGCACGGACTGGAAGGGCCGAGAGGGCCTGTCTCCGTGCTGTAATTGTTATATGGTTATATCTGGCCATTGTCCAATCATCTGCCTATCAATGCCCCACCCCCCCTCACCTGTACCAACATCAATTGTCAGTCTTTGCCATGCCTCTCCTCTCTTCCAGCTTTCTTCACCTAGCATAAGTCTGAATAAGGGTCCCAACCTTATCCACGTTCTCCAGAGAATCGACCTGACCCGCTGAGTAACTCCAGCATGGTGTCTTTTTTTTGTGTGAAGAATATATCTGGAAATAACTTATCCTGAATTCATAAGTTATAGGAGCAGAATTAGTCTATTCCTCTTTTAACATTATTGGCAAGCTTACCTTAATATTTTAATCTTTTCTTGCCTTATTGCCTTTTTAGTTACCTTATGGTGATTTTTAAAAGCTTCCCAATCCATTAGGTTCCCACTAATCTTTGCAACATTACATGCCTTCACTTTTAGTTTTTTTTACTCTCTGTGACTTCCCTTAGCAGCCATGGCCACCTCATTCTCCCCTTAGAACCTTTCTTCCTCATTGGGATGAAAAGATCCTGCGTCTTCCAAATTATTCCCAGAAGCTCTTGCCATTGCTGTTCCTCCCCATAGAAATTGCTTGACCCGTTGAGTTCCTCCGGCAGTTTGTTTGTTGCTTCAACAGATAAGGGTTGTCTGGGAACGGCCATCTCATGAAAGGAACAGACTCACAAACTGTAAAGGTCTGAACAGGCAACATTATAATCAAAGAACTCGCCAGCCGGATAAGAAAACAGCCGTGTCTTGTTGTCAACTTGGACGAGTGACAACTTGAAACTATGTGCTTCAGATTCACGAGACTTGGGCCAGTGTAAGAACAAAAAGTCTTTAGAAGATTGGAGAACAAAAATTGTATAAAGAAGTGCTGGCCGAGACATCGGTAGCAATAACCTGGAAACAACCATTGCAAGAAGCAGACAGATTTAGAAACTCAGAGGACTATTATCCCTGAAGCAAGTCTGGCTTGTTCATCTCATGTGGGCAGTACTTAAGACCTAGCCGTGATGCTTGCAATTTAGAACACGTAATAAACTTGAAATAATAAATCAAATATTAAGTTATGAGAAGTCAATGGTATGCATGCATGCTTAAGCATGAGTGCTGATAAAGATTACATTGGCTTAGATTCTCTTTGCTTGACACGTCCATTGATACTCTATAGAAGTGATAGGGTTAACACTAAGATTCCATGAATTTTACATCCAACGAAGCAGCCACAAAATTAAGTTGAAACAAGACGAGAGAATTGCTAACTGCTTCCAAAAGGGAACAACATTCACAATAGGGTGCTTTCAGTCACAGTCATACATTTACATAGTTAGATGGCACACTCTTGAAAACATAAATCATTGCTGCTCCGGAAATTCCCTGCAAATATTGTGTAAATTTTTGTCAGGAAATGCAGCACTTTATTAACTTTAAAAAAACACAAGGGCCCAGTCTGACCTGTAAACAGTTTCCCTGTCATGAACACATTCCAGATTTCATGTACAAAGTGATGAAGTATCTTGTTGAAATGTTCCTCATCCTTAAATTGAGATTGCTTGTTCTGACATTTACTTTATCACACTATTTTATTGTAGTTTTCTGACTAAAACATTGTAACCATGAAGGCAGCAGTGCGCTCACAAAACTTCAAAAACATTTTTTTAAAAAGGTTCACATCAGCCTATTTCTAACCAACTTCCTGACAAATGTTACATAAAAGTTACATTTGGAGACTTGCGGATTTGATAGTAGACACTTAACATTCAGCTTGCCATGCGAGAATCACATCAGAAAATTGCATGAGGAAAACTGACCCGAGTCTTTTGGTATTTTGTTCACTGGATTTGTACCCTGGGGTATGCCTGCATCTGCATCCACAACAGTTTTGCTCAGGAGATCAGAGAGTGCACAGGGTCACCATCCTGTTGGACCACAAACTTCAGATCATTGCATACAATTCATCAGCAGCTTCACCTATCTCGCCACTCAATATCATCTGCTCTTTCTTGCCACAAAATCCTCCTCCTGGTTCGAAATGCTTCAATTTTCCCCCCATCCTGATTCAACTTCCATTCAGTCTGAGGAGGGGTCTCAACCCAAAATGTCACCCATTTCATTCCTTCTCTCCATAGATGCCGCTGATTCACTCCAGCATTTTGTGTCTACCTTCCATTTTACATAAACTCTGGCAACTAAGATTGCCCAAGATGTTTGCTAGATTCTGTTATTCCATAAGGAACCTCACATTTGCCAAACTCTACGGGCCCCTAACACAAATGTCATGTCATCACGTGTATGACCTCGCCTATACCTCCAGCAAATGACATTGGCTCTTCTGCTCCACCACTAACGAGCAATGAGATACCTTGAGAGCAGCGAAGGCAGAGAAGAATGCACTCCTAAGTGTGAGGCAAGCACATGGCAATCTTTGATGTGTACCTTTAATCATATCTTCTACTTCTTTGTTAGACACAAAAATGCTGGAGTAACTCAGCAGGACAAGCAGTATCTCTGGAGAGAAGGAACGGGTGAAGTTCTGGGTCGAGTCCCTTCTTCTTTGTTGTCCACTTTGTGCCTCAAGATAAAATCCACCAATTGGACAGGTACATGGATAGGAAAGGTTTACAGGGATATGGCCAAACTCTTAATCCATAAGCTGTGCCATTGAATGAATTCAAGGCTGAGACTGGTAGATATTTGGTCTCTATAGGAATAGGTACATGGGATCAGGCAGAAACATGGGGACAAGGGATCCATCAAGATCTTATTCAGTGGGATGGGCTAAAAGAACCATTAGCCCAATCCTATTTCTAATTCTTATGCTCTTGAAAATGTTTCCAACCACAAATAGCAATGTTCTGATATTTCAACCTCAAACACTACTGGACTCACGCTACGATGGTTCTTCCATTATTCAGAACCAATAACATGTTCATTTTACACAACAAAATTCTGGGAAGTGCAGAACTAAAATATTTACCAAATTCCCAGACAACGGTATTATATTCTTGCGCAATTACTTGGCTTAGTGTCAAAACCATGGCTGAATGTCTGTTAACCACAAATTCATCAGCTGCTGTGAACCATTTAGCACCTCTGCTACCACTACAATATCACAACACAAAATTAGATTCCTGGCCATTACACACTATCCACTAAAACATCAAATAATACAAATCTCATGATAAAAAGATGATTATTGGCTCAGAAACAGCACATCTTCAAGCCCCAATATCCCATTGTTGTGCAAGCTTTCTGAAACGTACATCACCATAAGTAATAGTCCTTAGCAAGGTTAAATTGTGTACAAATTAATCTTCACATCAATACTAAATCTTAAATTTTGTGTAGCAAGAAATCTTCAGATCAACAGCAAATCTGGTTGAGAATTAACAATTTATAATTTGCATTTTTACTTAACATTTGCATAATTATTTAACAACAGCATGGGTGGCACAGTGGCACTGCTGGTAGAGCTGCTGCTTCACAGCACCAGAGACCTGGGTTCAATCCTGTCCCCGGGTGTTGTCTGTGTGGAGTTAGCACATTCTCCCTGTAACCATGTGGGTTTCCTCCAGGTGCTCTGGCTTCCTCCCACATCCCAAAGACGTGCGGATTTACAGGTTAATTGGACTCTAAATTGCCCCTAGTGTATAGGGAGCATTTGCAAAAATGGGATAGCAGAATTAATGCGAATGGGTGATCATTGGTCGACATGGACTCGGTGGGCTGAAGGGTCTGTTTACATGTTGTCTCTCTAAACTAAAACTGTCTGAAGTAGAATTCCTTTTTGCCATTAGGTATATTAAAACACTGGTTTAAATATTTAAAACAAAGTGATGGACAACGAGAATTGAAACCATCTTGTGCTTGACATAATATAATTAAATGTTTCTGTGACAAATCTCTTCAAACTTAATGTGACAAACATTTGAAAATAACAGACTGTGCCTGCTCAGCAGTTCTGGCACCATGTGGATGTATGTGTGGATAGAAATTCCTTAAGCATTGTGCCAGTACTTTAGAGCAAAGATCTCATCAGGAGTTAGCCTGAAAGAATGGAGAAAAAACAAAACTTTGAGTATTCCTTCCACACTGAGCGGCAAACCTAAAACAAACAAAAACACAAACGAAAATGTTAAGACACTGCTGGCTCAACAGGTACAAAGTGATAGAATGTTGGCACATTCATTCCCTGTCCTGTTGAAGTGGGCATCCTAACCTAATCTCCAGTGAGGAATGCTCATGGACAATGAACAATTATTGGACTGGAGCAATGCAAGGTTGGCAAGTGGACAGAAAGTTAACAGGGGAGATGTGAAAAAGTGATGCTGCAAACCTGGACCACAACAGCTCAACCCCAATACCTTCATATAATCCAACCTTCAAAAGCTAAAAACTCCAACTGTGACGGTACCGATACAACATACTGCACCTTAATTTCTGAAACATAGAAACAAGGAAATGCAAATGCTGGTTTACCAAGAAAGACAACCAATGTTGAAGTATCTTAGAGGGTCAGGCAGCAGATTGATGGCAGCCCCCTCCTCAATCTGTAGAATCGATTGATTAATCTGTTGATTAGTATGGGCGTCAGGGGTTATGGGGAGAAGGCAGGAGAATCGGCTTGAAAGAGATAGATCAGCCTTGATTAAATGGCAGAGTGCAATTGATGGGCCAAATGGGCTAATTCTGCTCCTATCACTTATGAAGGGTCCTGACCAAAAACATCACCAATCCATGTTTTCCAGCAGAGTTATTCCAGCATTGTGTGTCTTTCCTTTAGTTCTGAAACTGTTATTGCTACAGTAAACACACATCCTAAAATTTGGATTCGTTTTGTCGTCATATACACCACCTTGCATGAAAATACCTTGTTCACATGAAGCTCATAGAGCAAACAGTATACACGATAAAGGTAAATACAATAACAAATGCAAAACAACAGAATGGTGCCAAGAATGTAATCAGAAGTAGTGTAACAAAACAAAATTGTAATAAAGGAAAAAACAAATAAGATAATTAAGTGAAGAAATCCCTATCTAGTATAACTGAGTCAGAAATACCTGATGAATTAACTGATCACTATTAGAGAAACAAAAAAGACAAATTTTACAATTCATGAATTAAAAGACAATGGCAAGCATTAACTTAATCTGATAAAGATCATTTTAACATTTGATCTTGGATTTAGATACCATTGCAATTAAAAAAAAAAACAGTTGGACAGGTACATGAATAGGATGGGTTTAGAGGGATATGGGCCAAGCACAGGCAGGTGGGACTAGTGTGGATGGGACAAGTTGGTCAGTGTGAACCAAAGGTCCTGCTTCCATGGTGTATGACTCTATGTCTGTAAAACTAGTGTTATAATTGCACACAAGGAACACAGTGGAAATCTCACTGCAGATGTGTAGAAAACCTGTGCACAAATCCTCCCAGAATGGTATGTGGATTTGTTACAAATTATCTTCATGTGTGTCTCTCTCATTTAATTGCCTGATGAAGTGGACAACCTTTTATCCTGAGGCTCTCTCATACCCTCGATCTTAGTCTGAGCTTCTTGTTAAAATGCATCACATTTGTGACTCAAGAATCCTCTCTTCTTAAATTCATTGATAAGATAATAATCAATCACTTCTATCAGGGGCACAAACGGAAACGATAGGATGAGGTTTTCAGACCACTTCGGTATTTAGTTCCGGGAGAAATAATAACTGATCCCGTCACCAAAGAAAAATCATGCTCACCCATTGACTCCGTATGCCGTTACTAGAATTACACTCTTATAATTACACTATTTGCATTTGATTTTGTGTAAGTATGTACACACATACATTCACATAAAAACAAATAATATATCTGAACTTTTTCTCATTTATTATATTGCTTACAGAATAATATATTTACATATTCTGTTGTGCTGCTTAGTTTAGAGATACAGTGCAGATATAGGCCCTTCGGCCCACAGTCCGTATCAACCAGTCGGCCACACTAACTATCCTACACACACTATGGACAATTTATAATTTTACCAAGCCAATTAACTCACAAACCTGCACATCTTTGGAGTGTGAAAGGAAGCCGGAGATCCCGGAGAAAACCCATGCAGACCACAGGGAGAACGTACAAACCCCATACAGACAACACCTGTGGTCAAATCAAACCCAGGTCTCTGGTGCTGTAAGGCAGTAACCTCTACCACTGCACCACCCATGCTTCAAGTAAGAATTTCATTGTTCTGTCTGGGACATATGACAATAAAACACTCTCGACTCGAGAGATACAGCTACACTGCAAATTTCACAAGATCATTTCACTTCAAAGCATGATTAATTGAAACTGAAAAAGTATTTAATTTAATGGCTGCAGTTGAACAAACAGGCCAATCACTCACTTTGACCGACAGCTGGTCAAAGATCATGCGTGCCAAGGGCAAATCAATTGACTGAATTTGACCTAATTTAAAACAAATTTAAAAGTTATTTAAAGTCATTCTAGCATCAGTACAAAAAAAAAACAGACATTGGCGAGACTTTTATTGACCTGTTCATAGTAGCTCCAAGTTGATAAATCTCTGAAGTAATATGCTCACACACCCAAGCTTTTGAGCACAATGGCGCAAAGAGTCATCAATAGGTGCGGGTAGAAGAAATACATAATTCTGGGACATGGCCAGCATGGTTTATGGGGCAAATTTAGACAAATTGGACTATCAACTCCATGTAACAGATACCCTGAGCCTAACAACTCTCATTTGGAAACAACAATGAAATTTAGCTTAGTTTAGAGATACAGCATGAAAACAGGCCCTTCAGCCCTTCAAGCCCATGCCAACCACCGATGATCCATACACTAGTTCTATGTCACCCTACGTTCGCATCCTACACACTTACAGAAGCCAATGAACCGAAAAACCTGCATGTCTTTGGAATGTGGGAGGAAAGCAGACCATCCGGAGAAAGCCCACGCGGTCACAGGTAAAACGCACAAACTCCACACAGAGAGCATCCATAGTCCCGATCGAACCCTGGTCTCTGACACTATGAAGCAGCAGTTCTACCACTGCACCACTCTACCGCCCTTAACAATTTGCAAAGTACAAGCAGTGTTTATGGGGATATCCCTCTTAACCAGCTGGTGGAATTTCCCAAAAGAGAAATAAGTCCATAAATTCTTGGAGCAGAAATAGGCCATTCGGCCCGTTGTCAACTCCATCATTCAATCCTTGCTCATCTACATTTCCCTCTCAACCCCATTCTCCTGCTTTCCCTTCATATCGTGACACCCTCACTAATCAAGAATCTGTCATCCTCCGCCTTAAATATATCCATTAACTTGGCATCCACAGCCGTCTGTGGCAATGAATTCCACAGATTCACTTTCTCTGACAAAAGAAATTCCTCCTCATCTTTTTAAAGGTACGTCCCATTTATTCTGAGGTCATGGCCTCTGTTCCTAGACTCTCCCACTAGCTGAAACATCCTCTCCACATTAACTTTATCCAGGGCTTTCACTAATGAGACTGAAATGTGTGGATAATGTATGCAGTCTCCTTCAGACACATTAACATTGTAGAGGTGCACACTCACACATGGGCTTCCTTCCTTCAGAACACGCATAACTGTTGCCAGGAGTGCCAAACTGAATGGACTACAAAACTACAAAGCCTCCCCAAAGCCTCTGCATCCTTCCTACAGTAGTTTCTTTTAGTTCCTTTAAGATGGGATGAAGTAATAATCCAGGAATTAGTTATTAATCGGTGAACATCACAATCACTCATCCATATGTTCCTGTGATAAGAGCAAAATTAGGTCATTCAGCATATCAATTCTACTCTGCCATTCAATCGTGGCTGAACTATCTCTTCCATCCTCACCCCATTCTACTGCCTTTCCTGCATAACCCCTGACACCTGTACTAATCAAGAATCTATCCATCTCTGCCTTAAAAATATCCATTGATAGCCTCCACAGCCTTCTGTGGCAATGAATTCCATAGACTCACCATAATGTGGGGAAAATTGTCAGGAAGAGATTTTGTCATCATCTTTGTTTGATTGCCCACTTGTTTACCAGGTCTAAACATCAGATTGTGTGGGAAGGAACCACAGATGCTGGTTTACACAGAAGATTGTTATTGATTGGGGACGATCAGCCATGATCACAATGAATGGCAGTGCTGGCTCGAAGGGCTGAATGGCCTCCTCCTGCATCTATTTTCTCTAGACACAAAATGAAGTTCATGGAAAATGCACATCATTGTTAACTAGGAGAAGACGACAATGAAGCAAACAGATAACATTTAATCAGGAGGACAGTTAGATTGATTGGAGAAGTAGGAAGGGGGAGGGATCGAGAGAGATGGAAAACAAGGGTTATTTGAAGTTTGAGAAGCATAGTGCTGCGATGTAAACATCAGATTCTCAGGTATCGTTATACTTTATCACAAACTGAGACAACCACAAAGACCGAGGCAGCTTGTTGAAACACATCATGGACACCAGTTCTGACCCTTCTCCAGGAAGTCCAATAGCACAGTGAGTTGTGAGTAATTGTGGCTGATGGTTGACAATATTAGATTCCAAATAAGCTGAGAATGCAATCTAATGACGGTCAGCTCAAAGGTCAGATTAAATTGCTATGCCACAGTTCCAGCTGGGTAACCCAGCAAACAACTCAATCGGCATTTTCATGCAAGTAATGCAGTAGGGAGAGTACTTTTGGATTTACCTACATGCTTTCAGGGCTTATATGGCATTGAAAATCACCAGAATATTTAACCATAAAAACTTGTGTATTAACAGACAAGGTACTCGTTAAGCTGTGCTATCTGCCGGCTGAAATATGTGTCCTTATTAAACCCCCTCAAAATATTTGAGGAATGCGATTTCTATTATCACCAGACAAACAGGCATGATTCAGTAAACATATCAAATTACCACACTGGGCCACAATTATCCAGAATATTGTACATGCTTTTAAAGGGAAATGGAGTTCCTGCAAACTAGTTGTGGGATAAGAATTGAGAATCCAGTTGAGAGTGCGTGCGGGCACATGGCGCATGCACGAGTATGGTGGGGTAGAAACTGAGATGAGGTGAGAGGGTTTAAAGAAGGTTGTTTAGTTTAGTTTAGAGATACAGTGCAGAAACAGGCTCTTCAGCCCGCCGAGTTCACGCTGGCCAGCGATCCCTGCACAGTAGCACTATCCTATACACAATGGGAACAATTTACCAAGCCAATTAACCTACAAGCCAGTATGTCTTTGGAGTGTGGGAGGAAACCGGATATCTCAGAGTAACCCCACGGAGGTCACGGGGAGAATGCACAGACTCTGCACAGACTAGCACCTGTGGTCGGGATCGAACCCGGGTCTCTGGTGCTGTAAGGCAGCAACTCTACTACTGCGCCACCGTGCTGCCCAAAGAGGGCTATGAAAAGTTGGAGATCCCTTCACAGAATTACATGAATGGAACGTCCTTTTCTTTGATATTGCAGAGCACAAGATTGACCAGAATCGCATGATATGCATGAACTTTGAGCCAATATAACATTTGTTCAGTAAATTGACATCTATAACGCTCCATTTTTTTCACAATCTTAAGGTATGGCATTTGCGGAAACATTTTCTGATTAACAAACCTGTCAGAGCTGGAAGTGGGCAAGGCAAAGGATGTACACCAAGCAGCCACACACGTCACCAAGTCAATCTACTTTTGAAAGAGCAAAGGAATGGAAGATGCAAGAGCAACAAATCCAAAACGATTTATCAAGAAGCAAATGCAGAAAGTGGAGGATTTTGTACACATACATTGGGCACGATACCAGTTGCAGGTGACCATGTGTTGCACAATGTAATGACGGGGAAATTTCAATTGATCTACACATTGGATGGCTACAGCTTTAACACTGTATGCAGCCTTGTGAAAATGACCATCCTTAGTCGCAGTCCACAGATTTTCTAGCCACAGGAGGGACTGGCAGTGATGCAGCCATTACAGGAACTGCCTTGGGGCTGCAATGACCAGAATATTATCATGGCCTGTAGGTACATAGTTCCTAGAAGGCGGCATCACAGGTAAATACAAGTTTGTTGGCACATTGGCCTTAATCCTTCAGAATGTTGAGTATAGACGTTGGGAGGTCATGTTGCAGTTACACAAGATGTTGGTGGGGCCGCATTCAGTGCATTGTGTTCAGTTCTGGGCACCATGTTATAGGAAAGGTGTTGTCAAGTTGGAAATGGTAAAGTGAAGATTTACAAAGATGTTGCCTGGATTCAAGGATATGAGCTCTAGGGACTATATTCCTTGGCTGGGACACAATCCCTTGATGTGCAGGAGGATGAGGGGTGATCTTATAGAGGTGTATAAGATCATGAGAGAAATAGATCGGGTAGATGCACAGAGTCCCTTGCCCAGAGCAGTTGAATCGAGAACCAGTAGAAATAGGATTAAGGTGAAGGGGGTGAGATTTAATAAGTATCTGAGGGATAACCTTTTCACACAAAGGGTGGTTGGCGAATGGAACAAGCTGCCAGAGGAGGTAGTTGAGGCAAGGACTATTGCAATGTTTAAGAAACAATTAGACAGGTACATGGAAAGGCAGGTTTTGGGGACATTGCCTTGGTAATGCTGGCAAGTGAGGCTAGTGTAGATAGGACATGTTGATCGGTGTGGGCAAGTTTAGCCAAAGGGCTGTTCCAAATTAGGATGTTGTACCACTTGAAGGAGTTGAAGATATATATGTCGAATAACTTTCAAGTAAAGAAGCTGGATTTGGATGGTTCTACCAAAAAATAGCTCTAAAAATCTTCCCATAGTGCCTACTGCTACAAACCACAAATTCTGAAGGCCAGTGGAAGATAAATATGTTCTTTAGGTGGCAGATGGGTTGCAAATCAAACAAAATGTTTTGCCAAAGATTGACACAGAGTGCAGGGGTAACTCAGCGGGTCAGGCAGCACCTCTGGATACAAAGGATGGATTATGTGTCGGGGTGGGAACATGCCCCGTTTTGGCCTGCATGGTGCTAAACCTCTTGGACCGTAGTGCAACTGTATTCGTTTAGTCAAGTGGAGCATGTTCCATCACATTCCTGCCTTGTAGCTATTGATGAATGAAGAGGTGTTGAAAGGGCTGATGGCTAAACTATTCATAGCAGAAAACCAATTTTCCTTTCTTTACTTTTTGAGAATCTGAGCATCTGAGCAAAAGCTGCACGGCCTTCATTGGCCTCAAACTGTGGCAGTCATGGTGAAACTACTTCACCATACTGTAGGGTGAGGAGGTCCACAATTTGGACAACAACAACAAAGGAAACACAATATATTTTCAATTTACCACCCTGAGAGGGGGACTTGTAGATAGTGCCAATCCCTACTTTGGTAGCCACAGTAGAATGAAACAAGTAACTACACACTTTCGAATCATGACCATGACATTGACCCCTCTTTTCCTACTGGGACATCTGTAGGTTGGGCGGCGGGAGGAGGATTCAATGAAGGGAATGTCTTTGAATCCCAAGGGGGAGGTGGATGAGCTGGTAATGAGAAAGCTTTTCAACATTTCAGATGGAGATGAAAGTAAAGACTTGATAATAAATCTCAAAACTCACTTCAAAAGATTTGCTTCTCTTTGTTCATCCACCCATTTGAAAAAAAAGCAAATCGATAAATAACACTGCAGCCTGAGGAAAATGCATTTTTGTCCAATAATAAATTAATCTTGATACCAACAATGATTGCTTTGAACTGCTAAAAGCACACGTTGTACTCATCTAAATATTAATATATTTAACCAAACACAAAGCATTCGTGCTTCTAAAAAGAACAAAATCTTTCCTTGCCTCTCTAATAAACATTTAAATGACATAGCCTCACATTTGATGTAAGAATTAAAATGATAAAAGGGAATGATCATCCTTTGTGATCTTGAGCGTTTACATTAACATGGCGCCCTCTCCAGTTTCAATCACTCATTAATCTTTCCCCTTCATCCTCTGTTCCAACTCTCCAGATGCTAAGAGCATTCTTTCAGGATAACAATTGACAAAAACATTAAAATTAACCGTTGAGAACATCACTAGCAAGCTCACTCTCACTCTTTAACGTCGAGAGGTTTTTTTAGACAGAACAATGGAGATTGGGCCACTGAGGTCTATCCGACTTCTTCCTTCCAAACCCGACGTGCAGATGAACCGTTTCCAAAAAGGTTTCACCTGACGTCATAATAATGTACATGGCGTACAAAGTATCCTTGCCTTGGTGAGATGCAAAGTATCCTTGCATTTGGAAGAATTAGAAGTGATCACAATGCAAGATCTTAAAGGAGCTTGACTATGAGGCACTCCTCCGGATTCAGGGACAGTTTCTTTTCCAGCTGTCGTCAGGCACCTGAGACATCCTACCACAACTAGAGAGCAGTCCTGAACTACTATCTATTTCATTGGTCACCCTCAGAATATCTTCCATAAGATTTTATTGGCTTTATCTTGCACTAAACATTATTCCTTTATCATGCACCTATACACTGTGAATGGCTCGATTGTAATCATGTGTTGTCTTTCCGCTGACTGGCTAGCATGCAACAAAAGCTTTTCACTGTACCTCTGTGCACGTGACAATAGACTAAACTGCAAAAGATGCAGAGAAGATTTACAAGGATGTCAGAAGGACTAGAGGGCCTGGGCTACAGGAAGAGGTTGAGCAGGCTAGGACTTTATTCCTTGGAGCATAGGAGGATGAGGGGTGATCTTATAACGGTGCAATCAAGAGAGAAATAGATAGGGTAAATGCAGTTTTTTGCCTATAGTAGGGGAATCAAGAAGCAGGACATGGGTTTAAGGTGAGCGGGGAAAATGTAATAGGAACCTGAGGGGCATTTTTTTAAATTTTACACTAAGGATGGTCGGTATATGGAACAAGCTGCCCGAGGAGATAGTTGATGCAGGTACCATCACAACGCTTAAAACATATTTTGTCAGGTACATTGATAGGATGAGTTTGGAGCAATGTGGGTTAAACATAGGCAAGTGGGACTAGTGTAGATGTAACATGGTGGCTGACATGGGCAAGTGTTGCAGATGGGCAAATTTCCATTGTGGACAGTTCTATGTTGGTTTGACGTTGACACTTTTCTGGAACTGGAAGGTATCGCGTCAGGATAAGGTGATGTCCATTTGAGGCAGAGTTAAGGAGGAGTTGAGAAATAATAAGAGTGTCAGGAGTTGGGGGGAAAAAGCAGGAGAATGGGGTTCAGAGGGAAAGATAGGTCAGCCATGATTGAATGGCAGAGTATACTTGATGGGTTGAATGACCTAATTCTACTCCTGTAACTTAGGAGCTTATGAATGTGCTCTCATGAACAAATATGTCTTTAGAAACCTCGACCTCAGAGTGGTCGATCATAGGTTGATCGTACTTAAAACAGAGATTGTTTAGACTGAAAGGGAATGGAGAGCGACTGACACCAGACACAAAAGTGGAGGCAAAGAATCAGACATTCAGTTCAGACATGATTGCTTAATTGTGACGCAGTTCAAGAGGTGGTATAGCCTAGTCCTGCTCCTATTATTGTTGTTCTTGTATCCACAAGGCCATCTTGGAACTCTTTTCTTCCACTTTAAAATGAATATGATTAACAAAACAAACTTTAAGCACCAATTCACAGAAAGTACCAGAACTACTTATTCGAGCTTGATCTACCCTACGCTGTGACTGAGGCCAGTTAACCATTAACACAATGCTGACCAGCAGCTGGGTCCTACATTAACACGATACTCTTGTTTTGAAGCGTTATACAACTAGGATTCATTTTTCTGCAAGTTAGACAACAGTTGAAATACATATGAAGTCTTTCTTATTTACTTTTCGTTCTGATCTTCATAAATTCCAGATATTGATTAGCTATTAGAACAGCATTCAAAAGACACTTGGACAGATATATGTACAGGAAAGGTTTAGAGGCATATATGGCCAAGTTCACACAAATGGGACTAGCTTAGATGGAGCACCTTGGTCAGCATGGACGAGATTAGCCACAAGGCCTGTTTCCCGTGCTGGAGGATTCTATTACTCTTTTATGAACTAGTAATGTCTTGAATCACTCCATATTAAGTTAAAGAAAACAATGAAGGAACAGATTCTTGCCAAGCCACATCTGCAACTTCTTGCCATTTATTCACCCGGGCAGACAATTTCAGTCAGCTAGTGCTGAATCAGAGTGCAGAGAAATCTATCTTGCCGTCTGCAAAGTTAAACATTGCTGCTTGGCTCAGTTGGTTACAAGTCCCTAAATCAGTGAAAGTCAATTATTCTCCCTCAGGGGAACACACCAAGACTGAACAGGTGTTTACAGCTCAAATCATCACATTAAAAACTAGCAATACAAAAACAGACCTTCTAGTGTATTTAATCAACACCCTTAATGCATATTTAATGCTTAATATAAGATGAGGAAAAACGTTTTCACCCGGAGAGTTGTGAATCTGTGGAATTCTCTGCCACAGAAGTTAGTGGAGGCCAATTCACTGGATGCATTCAAGAGAGAGTTAGATAGAGCTCTTAGGGCCAATGGAATCAAGGGATATGGGGAGAAAGCAGGAACGGGGTACTGATTTTGGATGATCAGCCATGTTCCTATTGAATGGCAGTGCTGGCTCGAAGAGCCAAATGGCCTACTCCTTCACCTATTTCCTATGTTTCTATGTTTCTATAATTGGACAAATGCTAGAAAAATCTTTGGTTGGATAGATGGAGATAAAGGACTTCTCAGTGGATTGCCAGATGAGTTTATGAAAAAAATCTTGGAGAGCTAACCCTAAAGGAGTGAAAGAAACAATTGATAATTCTGGGCAATACAAGACAAAACTATGCATATCACTTTATGCCAGCTAGAAAACATAGGTTTGTCAGAAATTTTAATAAACAATAATAAAAGTAATAATAATTTTATCTACTGGCTCCTAACCTGGTGACCTGGAACAGGGTGGTCCATTAGGCTTTTCAAAAAATAAGGGCAATTGATCGAGAAAATTAATTTTTAAAAGTAAAGTTAAATATACAGGAGATTCACTGACCAAGCAGAGAGCTTGTTCGCAATTGCTGATTCGGTCCAGAGTCCAGTGAAGAATTGGCTCCGAGATGTCACCAGGCATTTCTAGGGGTAGTAGCGGGAAGAGGCCCGTTTTACCAAGAGTGAACCAGTAAGGCTTTCATTCAGAAATAGAGTCATGGAGAGTCAGAGTCATGCAGCAGCGAAATGGGCCCTTTGGCCCATCTTGCCCATGCCAACCAACATACCCCATCCACACTCATCCCATCTGCCTCCTTTTGGCCCATAATCTTCTAAACCAATCCTTTCCATGGAACACCTGCCTCAACTATCTCCTCCGGCAACTCGTTCCTTGTACCTACCCTTTGTGTAAAAGTTTGCCTCTAAGGTTTCTATTAAATCTACCCCCCACCTTAAACTGGTGTGCTCTGGTTCTTGACCAGGTTGGGACCATGCTTGGAACTGCTACATTTTAACCAACTTCCTTTTTAAAAAAAAATAGATGAGCATCTATTTTTAATAATGTGCTTCAGGACCGAAATCAAAATTACATTTGCTGAGAATCTAGTGCAATTTCTACAAATTTTGGAATACTATGAAAACTTTACATTGGTGCGTGGTTTCATTATTACTGGCACATCTCATGTGTTCAGTTATGTATGGATATAATGTGTGATGACATTGACTAATGCAAAGCATGTCTGAAGCTGATTACAATGTTTCAGAACATCAACAACCTTGGCTCCTGCCAGTCATCATCTGCCGTTCCACACATCCCACACCAACTTGTACGATAAACAAAAAGGTTTGTTTTCCAAAGGAATGCTGATTTTTATGTCCAAGTGACGACTGATTGGCAGCAAGTTATTTTATATTCTTTAGCAGCGCCATATTTAAAGTCCGCTCTCGCACATGACCAGCTTTCCCTTCCTGAAAATATTGGCAATTGCGAACCACATCATCTGTGGTGAACGGGATGGTGTTTATATGATTTCAAGAAGCAGTGGGTGAACTAAGAGTTTCCATAATAGACAAATCTGAGCCGAGATTCAAATCGTAGAACTGAATGTCCTTGGAAGAATTATCTAAAGTAACCGGTGATAGATATGAAAACAGTTCAATGCCAATTCCGACATTTATAACTTCAAATTATATTGTCAATAAATTGTATGCTTGATAGTAACTCTGTGATTCACTGCTGTGTTTTGTTGCAAAAGCTTTCAAGCCCATGTTAATTTTTCTTTTTAAAGGGGGCTCTGCTCTAGTTCACTGCAATCAACATGCAGGCATTAAGTAGTAGAAACAAAGAATGGCAGATGCTGTTTAATACACAAAATAACTCAAAGTACTGTTCCAAAGAAGAGCAACAGTAGCGTACACAATAATCAAATTGGAAGCCGACCAAGCACCAGAGTTGATAAAAAAAAAATATTCTTACTGCTTTTTTGGAAGTCAGGCACAGATTAAGATTGCAAATGTGACCATCTGGTTCAAGAATAGCTTTGTCCCAACGACCATCAGGCTCTTGAACACTGCACTACTTTGAAATTGACTGTGAACCAGAGACGCCTTTGGTTGCACTCGTGACTTCAGATAGTTTTTTTGCACTGGTTTTGGGGTTATTGATTTGTTCAACGTTTGTTTATTAGAAAGTTAAGAAACTGATCAATGGGTGCTTAGCTGCAAATGGCAGTTTCAAATATGCTTCACCTCTCATCGTGAAATTGCCTTATAGCTTACACTATTTGTAAGATAAATGCTCAGCCATAAAATGGTTTCCACACCACTGTATCTGACCGCCACTGTCACTGCTTAGGCAGCCTGACACAACAACACTATGTGGCCTTGCTCCTCCCATCATTTCCCAGATCCAATCCCATCCATGTGTTCCTCTTTACCTGCACTTCTTTATTCCAAATCCAATTCCTTTTATGTTGACTCATGGATAAAGCTCTCTGTCAACCTCCCCCCACCCCCCACCCCCTCCACCCTCTTTGCATTTCAGGTCTTCAAAAATCCAACCATCAATTTATCATAGAGCATAGAAGAGTACAGCATAACAGGCCATTCGGTCCGCAATGTCTGTGCCGAACACAATGCCAGGAGCAACTCATCTGCCTGCACGTACACCATATGCCTGCATTCCCTCCATATCCACATGCCTATCCAAAAGTCTCTTAAAAGCCACTATCATTTCTGCCTCAACCACCACCCCAGGCAATGCGTTCCAGCTACTCACAATACTCTGTGTCAAAATCAAACTTGCCTCACACATCTCCTTTAAACTTTGCCTCTCTCACCTTCGAGCTATGCCCTCCAGTATTTTAATTTTTCCATCCTGGGAAAATGGTTCTGACCACCGACCCAATCACTGCCTCTCAATTTTATACTTCTATCAGGTCTCCCTGTAACCTCGGGCATTCCAGACACAACTCATTCGCTTCAAAACTTTGCTTAAAAAATGTCAGCAGCTCCTGATCCATTCAACCATGCTCTTACTTTAACCTGCTTCTCACAATAACCATTATTCACCACTCCTTTGTTACTTTCCTTCACATAGCACTCTTCTCTAATTGCTCAGGCCCAAACGACACAGCAATGGTGGACAATTATTCTTCAATCAAGGTCTTTCGCCTTGACGGTAAGCCAGTCCCTGCACCATCAATTCCAGAACCAACATGGACTGTAAATCTTCCCCTACTTCCGAGCTAACCAGCAATTGTGTGAACAGTCAGCTGTGTCGGTTAGTTCTTTTCTTCCGTAGATTACCAGGCCAAATTCCTCATGTGGGCGGAGGAACTGCAGATGCTAGTTTACACCGAAGATAGACACAAAATGCTGGAGCAACTCAGTGGGTCGGACAGCATCTCTGGAAAAAAGGAATAGGCGATGTTTTCGGTCGAGACCCTTCGTCAGACTCAGGGGAGAGGGAAATCCAGGCAAAAATTCCTCATGTTCCTCTTAGCCCTGGGTTTTGTATTGGAGTCTTTGAAAATTATGGAGGGCATAGCTTGTAGGAGAGATGGGCAAATTTTAAAAGGAGATGTGTGGGACACACACACACACACACACACACACACACACACACACACACACACGCGCGCGCGCCTGGAACACACTATCAGGGTGTTGCTACAGCCTATGCTACTAGTACCTCCTTTATATGCAGTGCATTATTCATCACTAATCCTATCATCACATTCATGATTCAAGTTGTTTTGCGATAGTTTACACTCCTTTGATATGAAGATAGACACAAAATGCTGCAGTAACTCGGGGGACAGGCAGCATCTCTGGAGAGAAGGAAAATGTTTTGGGTCGAGGCCGAAGAAAGTTCTCGATCTGAAACATCACCCATTCCTTCTCCCAGAGGTGCTGCCTGTCCTGCTGGGTTACTCCAGCATTTTGTATCTATCTTTGGTTTAAACCAGCATCTGCAGTTCCTTTGATATTTCTCCTTTGATATGCTTCTATAATCAACTGCACCAAGTTTATAAAGTAGAAAGCACATTTTTATAGGAAAGATATTGGTTTAAAGATACAGTGTGGAAAAAGGCCATTCAACCCACTGAGTCTGCAACGACCAGTAATCACCCCATACACGAGCACTATCCGACACACCAGGGACAAATTATAGAAGCCAATTAACCTACAAACCTCTACGTCTTTGGTGTGTCAGAGGAAACCGGAGCCACCGGAGGAAACCCACATGGTCATGGGGAGAATGTACAACATTTGTACAGACAGCATTTGTAGGCAGGATCGAACCTGGGTCTCTGGCACCACAAGGCAGCAACTCTACCGCTGCACCACTGTGCCTCCCAACGTTTTCGATGAGTTATTCACACAGTAGCTACTTGCTCTTTTTCCCACATCTGCTTGTAAATAAAATTTAAGACTAGACACACTGGTCTGATTTCAAGTAATCAAGAGTCACTTGTGGCAAATCTTCAAAAGATCCCAAAGGCCAAATATTTAACAGATCAGGAAGCTATTAGGCTGTCCAAACAAGAACACACGGGTCCTTAATGACCAATTAAGAAGAGACTTGACCCAAAACGTCACCCATCCATGTCCTCCAGAGATGCTGCCTGACTCAGAGTCACTCCAGCACTTTGTGTTCTTTGGGTAAATCAGCATCTGCAGTTCCTTGTTTCTAATAATTAAGGACCTCAATGCCATTGAACAGTTCCCACAGCTACAGCATTTTTCACAAATTATTGCAGATTAATTTAGAATCAAATACATTAACAGCACAAATGTTAAATTTATGGATAACGAGACACTACTTATGAAAAATAAGCATTTCTTTTCTGTTCATAAAGTTCATAAAAATTGTTTTCACATCGAAAGTATTTTGCTCGTAGATCTATTATCACAGCACTTAAATTGATTCGAACCATTCTGCCAGCTGTTACCACCCATGATAAAATCTAGTGAATTTACGGTTCTAATCTTTCTTTGATGAATGGTTGTTAAGTATGCCTTTTTATTTGTGAGCACAGTATGTGAACACATCAAGTGCATGGTGTAACTGGGCAAGTCTGAGGGGACTGATAACATTTCAAAATGGAAAAGAATCAGAAGTGATATTCAAGTTTAAACCAAAGTTTTGTTTTTGACATCTTAGTACAATGTAAATTGTTGGATAATAAACTCAATGGCTCGCGTTCCTGGGACTGGCTGCAGTTCCCAGGTCGGCTCACCTGCCCCAACCCCGCAAAAACAATTCTTTCGGGTTACAGGCCGAATTTGGTCCGTGCCGCAGGTTGCCAAACCCTGTCCTAGATGTTTGGCCTCATCCGGCCAAGAGAGAAGTGAAGAGACGCGACGTCACTCACAGCCGTCAACCGACGCGCTTCCCCAGACCGCACAGATCGCTGTCATGTGGCACAAAGAGACAAACTGTGCAGGGTCTGAAGACAGCGTGAGAATTATGTCACCAGCGTGAGAATTGGCTGAAATGCGTGACTCACGCTCAAAGCGTGATAGATGGCAGCCCTGAGAACGCCACAGGACATCCCTTTTCCCTGTTGCTATCAAACTGTGCCACTCCTTCCCCTTCTGTCGTGGGTAGACCAACGCCCCTTCCCCCCTCCAATCCCAATCTTTGCACATCCCCAATCCTGGACTTTCCACTCATAGAAGTCAAGTCAAGTTTATTCGTCACATACGCATACGAGATGTGCAGTGGAATGAAAAGGTGGCAATGCTTGCAGATTGGGCAAAAACACTACAAAACAGAATGGAACAGAATCAGTAATTACATATTTGTGGGAGGAAAAAAAGAAACAGCAAAAGACGCCACACAGCAGTAAATTGGTACAGTAAGTTAGTCCCTGGTGGGATAGGAGTTTACAGTCCGAATGGCCTCTGGGAAGAAACTCCTCATCCTCTCTGTTTTCACAGAGAAGGTTCACCAGACTGATTCCTGTGATGGCACGCCTTCCATATGAAGAAAGACTGGATAGACTCAGCTTGTACTCGCTGGAATTTAGAAGATTGAGGGGTGATCTCATAGAGACTTACAAAATTCTTAAGGGGTTGGACAGGCTAGATGCAGGAAGATTGTTCCCGATGTTGGGGAAGTCCAGGACAAGGGGTCGCAGTTTAAGGATAAGGGGGAAGTCTTTTAGGACCGAGATGAGAAAATCGTTTTTCACACAGAGAGTGGTGAATCTGTGGAATTCTCTGCCACAGAAGGTAGTTGAGGCCAGTTCGTTGGCCATATTTAAGAGGGAGTTGGATGTGGCCCTTGTGGCTGAAGGGATCAGGGGGTATGGAGAGAAGGCAGGTACAGGATACTGAGTTGGATGATCAGCCATGATCATATTGAATGGCGGTGCAGGCTCGAAGGGCCGAATGGCCTGCTCCTGCACCTAATTTCTATGTTTCTATGTTTCTATGTTTCACAGCATGGCATCGAAGGCATTTGCCTGACCGTAGCAGCTAGAACAGTCTGTTGCTGGGGTGGAAGGGGTCCCCCATGATCGTGTTGGCTCTGGATTTTCACCTCCTGATATACAGTTCCTGCAGGGGGGCAGGTGTAGTTCCCATAGTACGTTCGGCCGAACGCACTACTCTCTGCAAAGCCTTCTTGTCCTGGGCAGAGCAGTTCCCAAACCAAATTGTGATGTTTCCAGACAAGATGCTTTCCACAGCCGCTGAATAGAAGCACTGGAGGATCGTCAGAGACATTCTGATTTTCCTCAATTGCCTGAGGTGGTAAAGGCGCTGCCTTGCCTTACTCACCAGTGTGACAGCGTGTGACGTCCATGTCAGAAACATAGAAACATAGAGAATAGGTGGAGGAGGAGGCCATTCGGCCCTTCGAGCCAGCACCGCCATTCATTGTGATCATGGCTGATCGTCCCCAATCAATAACCCGTGCCTGCCTTCTCCCCATATCCCATGATTCCACTAGCCCCTAGAGCTCTATCCAACTCTCTCTTAAATCCATCCAGTGACTTGGCCTCCACTGCCCTCTGTGGCAGGGAATTCCACAAATTCACAACTCACTGGGTGCAAAGGTTTTTTCTCACCTCAGTCTAAAAAGGCTTCCCCTATATTCTAAGACTGTGGCCCCTGGTTCTGGACTCGCCCAACATTCGGAACATTTTTCCTGCATCAAGCTTGTCCAGTCCTTTTATAATTTTATATGTTTATGCAAGATCCCCCCTCATCCTTCTAAACTCCAGTAAATACAAGCCTAGTCTTTTCAATCTTTCCTCATATGACAATCCCATCATCCCAGGGATCAACCTCGTGAACCTACACTGCACTGCCTCAATCACAAGGATATCCTTCCTCAAATTAGGAGACCAAAACTGTACACAATACTCCAGATGTGGTCTCATCAGAGCCCTATATAACTGCAGAAGAACCTCTTTACTCCTATATTGAAATCCTCTTGTTATGAAGGCCAACATTCCATTAGCTTTCTTCACTGCCTGCTGTACCTGCATGCCAACCTTCAGTGACTGGTGTACAAGGACGCCCAGGTCTCGCTGTACCTCCCCCTTGCCTAACCTAACCCCATTGAGATAATAATCTGCCCCCTTGTTTTTGCCGCCAAAGTGGATAACCTCACATTTATCTATATTATACTGCATCTGCCACGCCTCTGCCCACTCACTCAACTTGTCCAGGTCACCCTGCAACCTCCTAACATCCTCTTCACAGTTCACACTGCCATCCAGCTTTGTGTCATCTGCAAACTTGCTAGTGTTGCTCCTAATTCCCTCTTCCAAATCATTAATGTATATGGTAAACAGCTGACTGAAGACATTCCTCCTTATCTCCTTTCTAAAAGGTACACCCTTTCATTTCTTGGTAATGGCCTCTGGTCCTAGATTCTCCCATGTGTGGAAACATTCTCTCCACATCCACTCTTTCCAGGCCTTTCGCTCAGTGTGGAGTTATTCGTTTTCAAGAGTAATGTTTGAAAATTACTTTACACAGCCAGACCCGTTCTGGGTTCAAGCAAAATCCAAATTAAATGGAGAAGAACGAGCAGCAGAGCTGATCAAATGGACCAAAAAGAAAAACAGAAAAGAGACCCTCAGCATTGTAGTACAGATATGTCCTTTGCAGGCCGTGATTAACAGGTCAATTACAGTTGATTCCCTTTTTGCACAAAGCCTTTAGCAGACGTACAAGTTTGAATTGCTTGACTTCTGCCCAGGACTTTTCCAACAGCACAACACATTAGAACTGGCTGACAATAGCCGACATTGTAAAGTATATATCATAAAATGTTTCTTCCTTCCACCCCCTCCCCCCCTTGAAAATTAGTAGTAAACCTACCAAACTAAATAACCCAAGGAGAGGGCACAGAAGGGGGTGTAGTAAATCGAAGGGAAGATTTAAACCTACTCAGACAACCAAGTTGCAGGCAAGGAAAAAGAACCCTAGGAGACCGAGGGAAGGCGTAATGAGTTATGGGCAAGGTGGTATGGTCACTGGAGAAACTACAAGATAAACATGCTGTGCAACAGCTGTGGAAGTTAGTTAGGACTTTTGTTTTCCTACGATGGTAAGGTCATGATAAAGACGGAAGCCAAGATGGCAGCTGAAATTTATTTTCAGTGTCACTCTCAGCATGACCATACCAACAGACACAGCAGCAATTAGGTAGCGAGAAGGAGAGGGAGGGTTGCACGAAAGAGTGAAAAACAAAACGCAAATGACCTGTGGACTTAAGGACACATGTAAAGATTTTAAACTTACAAGGATACATTTAAAGCATACACAGCATTCTCCGGTGACTTTTCTTTCATTTTCGTCATCCTTTAACAGAACGTGACCAATCATTGGGTGCAAAATCACAATATGCATTTTCCATGTTGATAATTTTTTTGCTATCACTAATTATATTCTTCAGAAAATGTTCAACAGTTGAAAGTTGCATAGAAGATATCAAGCAAGATAGCATCTCCAAAATGTTTGCTTCCCAATGAATTCTATTAAATTCATTTTCTGCAGAACTATCAGTGATAGGAGCACAATTAGGCCATTCGGCCCATCCACCATTCAATCATGGCTGATCAATCTCTTCCTCCTAACCCATTCTCCTGCCTTCTCTCCATGACCTCTGACAACCATACTAATCGAGAATCTATCTATCTCTGCCTCAAAAATACCAATTGGATTAGCCTCCAAAGTCTTCTGTGGAAAGAATTCCACAGATTCCCCACCCTCTAACTAAAGAAATTCCTCCTCATCTCCTTCCTAAAGGAATATCCTGTAATTCTGAGGCTATGACCTCTAGTCCTAAATTTATCCCATCAGATAAAGCATAAAAATAAGTTTAATTTGACACCTAATTCACTTTCATTTCTTCAGTATTAAAAAAGTTATGGCCATTTTCAAACTCGGAAATTAGCATCTTGTTCTCTATTGCTTTTCCATTGACTTAACAGAAAAGCTGTGATCGAGGACAGTCAAAAGCCCATAACTTTCTTGAAAATTAAGAGAACTGAGGAAATTTTAAGTTATTATAGATTGAAGTATTCTGAAACAAATATGAAAGAATCTTACTTGGATGACCTGAAATTAAAGCATATAATTAGTTAGTTACCCAATTGTAGCTAATTACAAAATTCAATTAAATCTAAACATCTATCAATTTCTTAAGAAAAGATGAATATTTTTAAATAGCCTGTGTCCAAATAACATTCACACAAGAATTCACAATATAACATGATTTTTAAATCTCATTGTCATTAATTTATAGGCCAAATGGAAGGAATTTAATGTTTAATTCCCGTAAATTAATGGCCATTTTAATCATCTTGCGAGTGGGGTTTTATGGAACGCGATCGATTGAAATGTTGCGGTTGCGGTGACTATTTAGAAACATAGAAAATAGGTGCAGGAGTAGGCCATTCGGCCCTTCGAGCCTGCACCCCCATTCAATATGATCATGGCTGATCATCCAACTCAGTATCCTGTGCCTGCCTTCTCTCCATCCCCCTGATCCTATTAGCCACAAGGGTCACATCTAACTCCCACATTTAACCCCATATCGGCAGGAAAAATACTGCCGATTCATATGGGGAATAAATCACCTCGCAACGTGAAATTTTGATTAAAGGTGTCCTAAGAAGCACTTTTTAATGAAAAAATAAACTGTGTACCTTGCCTTGTCCCCTTCGCGAGGTCCATCCCGTTGTCGGTGTTCACGGCTTTAGAAGATGATTTTAAATTTACTACAGCAATTAAATTAGCAAGCGCAGTTTAAAAATCACTTCAGAGAAAGGCAGTCGAAGCGATTTTTCTTCATCAACTAAATAGCCTGTGCAAGATCGATTTGAATTGGCTTCCGAAATACCGCATTTTAAACCCGCCCCCCTCTCAAAGGCGCCAAAGTCGCGCACACGGGCAGTGACAGAACTGCAGCGCCACTCAAGGCAAGTATTGTAACATACCTACACTTAATTTTATGGCTCGTACCAGTTACCACCAATACACCACCAACCACCACCAACCCTGAAGCCCCCCAACCCACTTGCGCTGAGCTGCGCAAGGCTTTTTGGAATTATCATGAATTTTTACCGTTTTTTTTAAATTAAAAAATTGAAGAGCTGCGGCATGGTGGTGCCGCGGTAGAGTTGCTGCCTCATAGCGCTTGCAGCGCCAGAGACCCGTGATCGATCCTGACCACTGGTGTTGTCTGTATGGAGTTTGTACATTCTTCCGTTGACATGCGTGGGTTTTCTCCGAGATCTTCGGTTTCCTCCCACACTCCAAAGACATACAGGTTTGTAGGTTATTTAGCTTTGCATAAATGCATAGTTGTCCCTGGTGTGTATAGGATAGTGTTAATGTGCGGGGATCGTTGGTTGGTGCAAACTCGGTGGGCTGAGGGGCCTGTTTCCACACTGTATCTCTAAACTAAACTAAAAATTATAATTAAAATATATTTAAATAACATCCATGAAAATTGGTTGTGAACAAATGGAAACCCCTATTTAAATTACAATGTCAACCAAAAGGCCGTTGTATTATTTTATATTCTGAAATTATTGGGAGAGTGCAGAATCAAAGGCCAAGCTATCTTTCCATTTCCAGCTTTCTTTGGCTCCCATATATCTGCTACCACAAGCCGACATCCTCAGCATTCTTTTGTCCACATTGGAAAAATCTTGATTCAGGGCTCTTTTTCTCAAAGGCACTTTGTAAGCCAACCTACAAAATCTGTGCTCGATCGCAATACACCATCCCAACAATGAAACCCAACAGGGACTGATTGTCGCATTTGGATGTTTTATGTACAAAATTAATATTATTCTACTGCAGACTGCAGGCGTTGCACGTAGGCCATTAACGTGTTAGGATTTCTCAGTTGATCCAAATCCGTTATAATTGAGTTTACACCAGGAATATGATCAAAACAAACGACAAAATGCTAGAGTAACTCAGCAGGTCAGGCAGCATCTCTGGAGAACATCAATAGGTGACATTTTGGGTCGGAATCTTCTTCAGACTGATTGCACTAAATCAAGTACAATCCCTTGAGGGAGGGGTGCTATAAAAGCTGGAAGAGAGGAGGGGCAGGTCAAAGCCTGGCAAGGAGTAGGTGGATGTAATGGGGGGGGGGGGGGAGTTGATAGGTAGATTGTTGTACAAAAGCTAGAGATAAAGAATTAGATTTGAGATAAATGCATTGAAGAGTTGCAAAGAGTGAAGCTAGAATGTAGGGAGAAGGGGGGGGGGGGGGGGGGGGGTGAGAGGAATTATAGGTGTGAGTCCAGGAGGGACATAGGGGAGATGAGTGGGGAATTAGGTGTGTGTGGGCGGGGGGGAGGGGGGAGAAAAGTGGTTGTAATTAACTGAATTTGGAGAATTAATTGGTCATACCATTGTAAGCTACCCACGCGGAATATAGGATGCTGTTCCTCCAATTTGCGTGTGTTCTCACTCTGGGAATGGAGGGGTTCCAAGACAGAAATGTCTGTGCGAATGGGATGGGGGAGTTAAAATGGTTAGCAACCAGGAGATCTAGTACACATTGGCGGACCGGGCGCAGGTGTTGCCTATTACTCTCCATGCTTTGTCCTGCCACTCCTGTAGTGCAGCTTTCTTTCCCCCAACCACCCTCTCAACCACAACAATCAGCCTGAAGTAGGGTCCTGAACCAAAACCTCTTATACCCATGTTCTGCAGAGATGCTGTCTGACCCGTCGAGTTACTCCAGCACTTTGTGTCTCTTTAGTAAACCAGCATTTGCAGTTTCTTGTTTCTACAAGAATATGATCCAGATGTTATCAAAACATACCATAGGGCACAGTAGTTAACTCACCCAATCTGTAAACACCAGAAATATTTTTGTTCATGCTAAACACCAACAATTGTATGCAAGCAATACCATTAATTACCAGTCTGAAAAAGGGTCTCGACCCGAAACGTCACCCATCTCCTTCGCTCCTTAGATGCTGCTGCACCCGCTGAGTTTCTCCAGCCTTTTGTGTACCCACCATTACTTGACCATCAGTTAAGAAAAATAGATTATGGTTCTTGTTCCAATTATCTGCATCTTAATTATTCTTTTATATTATTTTGATTAGTATGGGTGTCAGGGGTTATGGGGAGAAGGCAGGAGAATGGGGTTGAAGGGGAAAAGTAGATCAGCCATGATTGAATAGCAGAGTAGTCTTGATGGGGCAAATGGCCTAAATCTGTTCCTCTAACTTGTCAACATTTAGTTAAGCCTGTGAACTATGGACATTTACAGCAGACAAAAGCCAATTGGCCTGTTGTTCATCATTCAAAACAAATTCCATTGTATTTTGAGTATCTTAAGTGTTCTTTGCTTCAGTGGAAATGAAGTATTTGAAGCTTATTCAAATTATTCCAGCTTTATTTTTTGAGCTTCTGAATTTTTAGTTTTTTTTTAATTTACTCCGCATGCTTTAAGAGCAGTGGCCTTTAAGCTGCTGCTAAACTCAACATACAACACTCAAATTGTGAGCAATTACTTCATCACTTCACTTGATGGCCCAATTTTGAAAATGGTCAAAATGAACCAGTAGTTAAATTATCAGGTAATTATCTTTGGAACTAATGGGACTCCAATCATCCATACCTTTCAACAATTATTCAACTGAGAATGAAAAACTTTCAATTCTATTTGTTTCAAATTGAGTTCACATTCAACTATGGCACAAACTTGCCTATTCCCCTAATTTCCCTTGCATTCTCCCTCACTATGTGCCAAGCTTTCACATCAAACCAATCATACAATGTCTGCATCCACCACCTCATTCCACAAATTAATTTTTATGACCAACTTCTGTTAAGCTTACAAGTCCAGAACAACTTTATTGATTCACAGGTCTTTATATACTAGCAATATTTATATACATTAACCTCTCTGCTATGCAGTCCACCAAATCATAGACTGGTTTCATGACAAGCTTTCCTACTATTATCTGTCGATATAAAATGACCCGACAAACCAATGACAATTCCATGCCATAAAAAGGAACATTACATGAGGGAAAAGGCACACTGAAAATTAATGTCTGTGCATGTCTTCCTATGGTTATCAGTTCAAGATTTACAAGCAGCAACAAGTAAGAGTGGTGGTGATAATTGGAATCTCTTGGCTATTCATTTCAAAATCAGGAACACTGTGCACTCGATGTGATTCATCACCTACCTAATATTCTGACACTGCTCATATTCCAAACACCAATTCGTAATCTGAACAACAATTACGGGATATATTTTTCTTGTTCTACATGTAAACTGGGACTGTTTTCCCTGGAGTGAAGAGGCCAGAAGACTGACTTTATTCTGGTTTAGGAAAATGTGAGGGGCATAGATTGTACAGTCACAAAGTCTTTTTTTGGGGGTAAGAACTCGAAAACCAGAGGGCATTCGGTTGAGGTGAGAGGGAAAAGATTCGGAAGGTTTCAGAAGTACGTATTTCCACACCATGGCTGGTGGGTATATGGAATGAGCTGCTAGAGAAGGCCCTAGAGGCAGATAAAATAATAATAATAAGAGACAATTTGACAGGCATATGGATAGTAAAGATCTCGGGGGATATGCGCCAAACTAAGGTAAAAGAGATTAAAGTACATTAGCATCTGTCGTACATAGCATTGTAAGGCACCGTGCCCGTTGATGTTTTCAACAATAATGATGATGATGAGCATCTTGGTCGATATGAACCAGTTGGGCCAAAGGGCTTGCTTTCATGTTGTTTAACTCTATGAACCTAGGAATAATATTTTGTATAGAGAGCGAAGCCCAATTCCCTGAGCTGTAATACTGCTCCAACAGAAGGCAACCCCAAATCATGCTCACCACTGCCCTAGGATATACAATAGTAGGGTTTATGGAACCATGTTATCTGCTGCATCCAACCTGTGGATGCATGCATTGGGGAAGACCTTGTGTTTCCCTTGTGTTCTGTCCGCCTCGTGGATCTCCCAGTTGTTAATTATTTTTTAACTCCTCTACCCATTCCCATAATGACCCCTCTGACCTGGGCCTCCACCATTACAGAGTGAGGCCACACACAAATTGGATAAACAGCACCTCTTATTGGTAGCTTACACTCCAATGGTATGAATATTGACTTCCACAATTTCAGGTAACTAATGAAACACCCACCCCACACAAACTTTTCCCTGTCACCCCCGATCTCCCCCTCCCTTCACCCCACCTTGACTCCTACCTTTTGTTCTCCCTCCCACTCCACTTCCAACTACAATTCTTCCCATGGTTTCACAATTCACAACTCTATCCTTATCTCACACTTTTTGTCTTGCACCTTTTGCAGGTGCAGCAGGCAGTGAAGAAAGTGAATGGTATGTTAGCATTCATAGCAAAATGATTTGAGTATAGGAGCAGGGAGGTTCTACAGCAGTTGTACATGGTTTTGGTGAGACCACACCTGGAGTATTGCGTACAGTTTTGCTCTCCAAATCTTAGGAAAGACATTCTTGCCATAGAGGGGGTACAGAGAAGGTTCACCAGACTGATTCCTGGGATGTCAGGACTTTCATATGAGGAAAGACTGGATAGACTCAACTTGTACTCACTAGAAATTAGAAGATTCAGGAGGGATCTTATAGAAACTTACAAAATTCTTAAGGGGTTGGACAGGCTAGATTGTTCCCGATATTTGGGGAGGTCCAGAACAAGGGGTCACAGTTTAAGGATAAGGGGGAATTCCTTTAGGACCGAGATAAGGAAAACATTTTTCACACAGAGAGTGGTGAGTCTCTGGAATTCTCTGCCACAGAAGGTAGTTGAGGCCAGTTCATTGGCTATATTTAAGACGGAGTTAGATGTGGCCCTTGTGGCTAAAGGGATCAGGGGGTATGGAGAGAAGGCAGGTACAGGATACTGACTTGAATGATTTTCCATGATCATATTGAATGGCGGTGCAGGCTCGAAGGGCTGAATGGCCTACTCCTGCACCTATTTTCTATGTTTCTACGTTTTCATCTCTGGCCTTTGTGCAGCCATTAGCCCTTCACCCTCCTCACCATTATAGAAACATAGAAACATAGAAATTAGGTGCAGGAGTAGGCCATTCAGCCCTTCGAGCCTGCACCGCCATTCAATATGATCATGGCTGATCATCCAACTCAGTATCCCGTACCTGCCTTCTCTCCATACCCTCTGATCCCCTTAGCCACAAGGGCCACATCCAACTCACTCTTAAATATAGCCAATGAACTGGCCTCAACTACCCTCTGTGGCAGAGAGTTCCAGAGACTCACCACTCTCTGTGTGAAAAAAGTCTTTCTCATCTCGGTCTTAAAGGATTTCCCCCTTATCCTTAAGCTGTGACCCCTTGTCCTGGACTTCCCCAACATCGAAACAATCTTCCTGCATCTAGCCTGTCCAACCCCTTAAGAATTTTGTAAGTTATCCACCTATCACATGCCAGGCTTTGTTCTGCCCTTCCAGAATTCTTTCCCCCTACCACAATCAGTCTTTCCCCCTATCACAATCCCCCACCCCAAAAGATCTCTGGGGACATGGCCTGACCCGCTGAGTTACGCGAGGACCTTGCTTCTTTTGTTTTACTGCAGACGGTATCCTGACAGGTTGCATCATAACCTGATATGGCAATTGCAAAGCACAGAAATGTAAGAGGCCGCAGAGAATAGTGGACACAGATGGGTCAATCAAGGGCATGACCCTCTCCTTTCCATTGAAAGCATCACCACGAGGCAATGCCACAATATGATGACATCAATCGCCAAAGATCCCCACCCTCTGGACCGTGCCATCTTTTTGCTAGTGCCATTAGGCAAGAAGCACAGAAGCCTTGAGTCGCACACCAGCAAGTTCAAGAAGAGCTATTATCCTATGACTATCACGTTCGTGGGCCTAGTCCCATGCAATCCTAAACCCAACTCAACAATGGAACACTACAGACCACCTGCTGCACTACCATCAACTTGTTTTTTATTCCCAATTGTGTTTTGCACCAATGTCTTATTTTTTTTTTTTTTGCATGGCCTTTTTTTATTATTGTATTGCAGAATTTTGCATAAATTGAGTATTATTTATTTATGATTTATATTTTTGGGTGGTGTCTATGTCTGTGATGCTGCAGCAAACAAGACTTTCATCGCACCCGCACCTCGTTGTACTTGGGCAAATGACAATGAACCCAATTTGACATTGCATTAAGTTCAGAGCTCCAGACCAATTTCATTGAAATCAAAAGGCAAAGAAAGGTTCAGAAACACTGTTCTTCAGAGCTCCCTCGAAAACCTTTTTCATCTCGGGCAGCAGCCTGCTTTACGCTGTTCACTCCTAATAACATCAGGCCACTTAAGCAGCGCACTTCCATTCAACTCCTGCAACTGGCCAGTGTTAACCTGTAATTAAATGGGCCTGGAAAGCATTTTCTGTTTCAAAAAAGCTGAAGCCTTTTATTGAGTTAGTGATAGACTGTTAAGATCAGCATTGCAATTACATTGCCTTCTTCATCTGCTGCAGACATTTTTGAGCAATTAAACTGCGTGGGTGGCAAATACATTGGGCACGGAAGTAGAACAAGGTAGGAGACAGGCCAACATTTCCAGAATTTCATTTGGCCAATATCAGATATTAATTCCAATGTAAAGAATGGCAGAGCTGAATAAAAATAATAGAGTTTTATTGTTTCGGTGCTGATTGTAGAACACACCTCATTAAAAGGAGGTAAATTCCTCGTTTGCCTAAACCCGATACAAAGGAAATTCTTAAAGCTTCAGAAAACTGGTACCCCTCATTCCGACAGAACTAATAGCATCCAAAATGTCAATTATGAATCTTTTAGTAGGTTAAAAGTTTGCATTGTAAAACTCTGGGAAACATATTTCATGCTAAGTTGAATTGTAAAGTATGGCAATTATTCATTTACTTTGCCATAGAATTTTACTGGTGACTTACCAGACCACAAGTCTTTATGAACACAGAAATACAATCAGAGAATAACTGTTTAGTGAACCGAGTTTGCAGACAGTGAGGTGCCGGTTACCATGCATGGCCTGGTAATTCATATATGATATCATTGAAATGGCTGACCACTTAATTGTATACATAAATTGGGTGGTCAGTCTAATCTATGGCCGATTGTTTCTCAGTGGAAACCCTGCTCACCAGGGATCACCCAAGGGCCACATGGTAGTCAAAGGGTAAATTGGCATGTCCAAAGTGGCTTAAATAAAGAGGCAGGGGAAGGACAGCAATTTTAACTTAAACACCCACCTGGGTACTGTAATACAAAACCGTTGGCAAGTAAAACTGTTATTTTAACTTTACTGCCAAAAAATATTTAAAATCATATTTGTCTTAAGATGATGAACACACACATACACACTCTCCCACCCACCTCCTAAGCGCCCACCCTTCCCCCACCACTCACAATTTGGGATTTAATGAAAATTAAACACTTCTGCAAAAAGCCAGAGTGCCAGGTACATGTTGAGCACTGGCAACACTGCACACAATGGAATTTTTCCACGCCAGCAGTTTTGTCTGAGAAAACCAGAGTGCTGAGCCCAACATAAAATGTGATACACTGTTCAAAAAAATTAAAATAAACGTCCCTGAAATTTGCAGGCCAATACAGTGGAAGCCACATCTGTAATGAAAAAGGAAGTGTTCAAATAGATTGCACTCCACTTCTAAGGAACCACATTTAATATCCGAATAAGTGAATAGTTTTACTGCCAACTAAACACACGTAATTATTTTTCCATGCAATAGAAGAACGAGGTTAAAACAACTGGAACTAAGGAATGTAGACAAAAATGCTGGAGGAACTCAGCGGGTGAGGCAGCATCTATGGAGTGAAGGAAATAGGCAACGTTTCGGGCCGAAACTGTTCCTCAGACGGATATGAGGGTGCGGGTGCGGGGGGGGGGGGGGGGGGGGGGGGGGGGGGGGGGAAGAAGAAAGGAAGAGGTGGAGCCAGTGGGCTGAGGAAGAGCTGAGAAGGGGAGGAGAAAGTGAGGACTACCTGAAATTAGATAAGTCAATGTTCGTACCGCTGGGGTGCATACTGCCCAAGAGAAATATGAGGTGCTGCTCCTCCAATTTACGGTGGTTCTCACTCTGGCCATGGGGGAGGCCGAGGATAGAAAGGTCGGATTCGGAATGGGAGGGGGAGTTGAAGTGCTGAGCAACCGGGTGTTCAGGTTGGTTATTGCGAACCGAGCGAAAGTGTTCGGCGAAGTGATCGCCATGCCTACTCTTGGTCTCACGATGTAGAGCAGCTGACATCAAGAGCAGCGGATGCGATAGATGAGGTTGGAGCAGGTGCAGGTGAACCTCTGCTGCAGCTAGAAAGACTGCTTGGGTCCTTGAATGGAGTCAAGGGGGGGGGGGGATCTTAGTAGATTAGCATTACTTACAATTAATAAAGATCCAGAATGTCAAGATTTGCCTCTTGTGCCAGCTCAGTGCAAACCAGCCTTGACAAGGTCCCGGTTTACTGAGCCAGCAAACATCAGTCTGCTTCACTTCCCAGATCACTATCCCCTTTATTCTTTACCACCAAATCCTGGATGTCAAGTTCCAAAGGCACAATCCTTTTATTCTGCTAACCCTATAGCTGTATGAACTTGACTTATTGGGCAGTGGTTTCCTGAACTTAACTACCAAATTAAAAAGAGCAGAAGAATCCAATTGTAGAAGCAGATGATCTTGACAAAGCTACAAAGCTACAATCTCAAAAAGGCACACCAAATGCTCAACCCGCCAGGGGATTGGAAGAAACGTATGAATAAATAAAAGACACAGCATGGAAACAGTCCATCTGGTCCACACCGATTATCAATCGCCCAGTCACACGTCCTCCACTATCAGTGAGTCCACAAGCAAATTGGAGGAACAGCATCTCATATTTCCCTTGGGCAGCTTACAATCCAGCAGCATAAACGTTGATTTCTCCAATTTCAAGTAACCCATGCATTCTCTCCTTCCCCCACACTAGTCACCCTACTAGTTCCTCTGTTTGCATCCTTGTATCCCTTCAGATCACCTCTTCCCACCCAACAAAGGGTCATTATGTACTCCACCCCTCCTTGGTCATCTGTTGCCGTCCCTGCTTTATTCTGGCCATTTCTTACCCCCAGTTCCCTCCCCTATACTTTTAGTCTGAAGAAGGGTGCTGACCCAAAATGTCACCCTTCCTTTTTCTCCAGAGATGCTACGGTATATACCAGCAATTTCTTTCAATGTTATCCCACTTTTGCATCCACTCCCAATACACAAGGGGCAATTTACAGACAGCAATTAACTTGCAAACCCACAAGTCTTTGTGATGTGGAAGGAAACCGTAGCCCCTCGAGAAAAAGCACATGGTCACAGAGTGATCGTGCAAACTCCACAGAGCCAGCACTGGAAGTCAGAATCGAACCCGAGTCTCTGGCACTGTGCCATCTATGGAACAGTTACTGCAGAGTGGTCAAGCTAATATTTCACCCTTAACCAGGGACGTGGGTGGCATTGTGGCACAGCAGTAGAGTTGCAGCTTTACAGCGCCAGAGATCCGGATTAGATCCTGACTACAGGTGCGTGTCTGTATGGAGTTTGTACATTTTCCCTGTGAGCTGCATGGGTTTTCACCAAGATCACCAGTTTCCACACGCCAAACAAATAACAGGTTTGTCAGTTAATTGGCTTGGTATAATTGTAAGTTGCCTCTCGGAGCAGACTCGGTGGGCCGAAGGGTCTGTTTCCGCACTGTATCTCTAAACTAAACTAAACACTATCATCATTCATCTCATTCCTAATTGTGGGTTCTTGCTCAGTATAAACTAGATTGCTACATTTATTCATGGAAATTCTTTTGCACTTCAAAACTGTTTACTTTATACATGAAATGAAGAGTTATTTTACAGTTAGATAACCTTTAGTCCTCTTTAGATCTAAACATTTACCATCTTTTTCTTGTCAAAAATGTTCTCTGTTTGCATTCCTTTCAGTGTTTTTAGCTCATGAGCCCCATGTTCTTCCCAGATTTCTCCACATTGTTATCATCTTTTATTCAAGCTCAAAGGGCACTCTGACACTGAGTCAATGGGAACATGCAGCTAACCCATACCTCTCTTCACCCACCATCTGCTTAGAACATAGAACCACACAACACAGGATCAGGCCCTTCGACTCCATGTCCTTACCGAACCTAATGCCAAGTTAAACTAATCGCCTCGTCCTGCATGTATCCATATGACTCCCTCCCCTGCCGATCCCTGCATCTATCTACAAGCCACTTAGATACTTAGATATTACTATCGTATCTGCCCCCACCACCACCTCTACCAACACATTCCATGCAATCTATATAAAAAAGGCCTGCCCACACATCTTCTTTAAACTTCGCCCTTCTCACTTCAAAGGTATGGATTCTAGTCTTTGACATTTCCACAGTGGGGGAAAAAAAGGTTCTGACCGTCTTCCCAACATTTCTATTTTTTTGTTAAAAACACATTTCAAAAGTAGCACAATACCTTTCCTAATAAACGCAATGATTCAAAAGGGAGCCGGAAGCATATAAACACTGCGTTGATGGACAATCAGGAATACCTCACAATCGAATGCTGAATCGTCAAAATTTTACTGTAGCATATTAAAATGCATAATATCCAGTCTGGTCTCATTCTTTCATTTACATTCTTGATTGCATTAAATCAGTAAAAATCCTCCGTCCAGCTGAAATATCATTGTCAGTGGGAGGTCCACGTGTTATTGACGTGACACACAAGGAACTACAGATGCTGGAATCTTGAGTGAAATACAAAGTGCTGGAGTAACTCAATGGGTCAGGCAGCATCTGTGCAGGGAATGGATAGATTAGGTTTCGGGTTGGGACCCTTCATCAAACTGATTTGATTTGTCACCAGTTTGGATAGTGCCAGCCTGAGCCTCACCTATCCATTCTGTCCACAGATGCTGTTTGACCTGCTGAATTACTCCAGCTTTTTGTGTCTATCCTTGGTTTAAACCAGCGCCTGCAGTTCCTTCCTATTCCGAGACATTTGTTAATTTCCAACACAAAACATTTGCCTTGGGATACAGCTGTAAATTAACAGGCTTTTCTATCTGGATGACAAGCGACCGTTATTACATTTCCAAAGCCTAAAGGGCCTGTCCCACTTTACGAGGTAATTGAAGAGTTCTCCCGAGTTCTCCCCTGATTCGAGCTCGTGTAATGTACGTAGCGGGTACATAGGGGCGCATACAAGTAAAAGGTAACAATTTTTTTAAACACAATAAATGTTTTACACGTGGACATTTTTCACAGTGTTGAAAAAACATCACGAGTTCACCGGATTTCCCGATTACCTACCATTACTCGTACGAGCCGGCACGTGACATCCACGCGCTCCTACGTACCCGCTACGTACATTACACAAGCTCGAATTAGGGGAGAACTCGGGAGAAATCTTGAATTACCTCGTACAGTGGGACAGGCCCTTAACTCTCCAATTAAAAGCATGAGCAGTACACAAGAGGTTCTCATGACAATGGTGTTCTTTCTTAAAAAAAGCAATAGTGGGATGTTTCGCGGGTTCTGGTTCTTCACACCTCACTCAGATTTAAAAATATCTTAACAGGACATTTGTTCTCTCTTACCATCTCCTCCCCCTCTCCATGAGTTACATCAATTACAAACGTCTAAGAACATTTAATATTCCGAGAAATAACTTCCTAACAAAATTAATAAATTGCAATGAGGTTAACCACTGATATAGAACAAAGTTCACATTGGGATTAAACAGCTGCTTATTGCTGCAATACTATTCCTGGCAATAATTGTTTTATTCTACTGTCAACCGCATAATCTGCTTCAGTAACTTCAAATGACCAAGAATAAACTGTGGCACATAATTATGCAACTGTCTTTCACTCTATGAATGATTGGCAAAATGCATTGGGAGATTCTGTAGTTTCGTCTGTTTCCACTGATCATTCAATAGATTATTTTCTTAGTAAAATGCCTCCCCTCACCTTAAACTTATTGGATAATGCAGAGCTATTAACAGATACATTACTAATGAGGGTGGCGCAGTAATTATGGGCGGCACGATGGTGCAGAGGTAGAGTTGCTGCCTTACAGTGCCGTAGACCTGGGTTCGATCCCGACTACGGATGCTGTCTGTATGGAGTTTGTACGTTCTCCCTGTGACCTGCAAGGGTTTCCCCCACACTCTAAAGACGTACACGTATGCAGATAAATTTGCTTGGCAAGTGTGAAAAATTGTCCCTAATGTGTGTAGGAGAGTGTTAATATAGAAACATAGAAAATAGGTGCAGGAGTAGGCCATTCGGCCCTTCGAGCCTGCACTGCCATTCAATATGATCATGACTGATCATCCAACTCAGTATCCTGTACCTGCCTTCTCTCCATACCCCCTGATCCCTTTAGCCACAAGGGCCACATCTAACTCCCTCTGTATGGAGGAAATATGGGGGAAATCGAGGAGGCGACCCGACTACGGAGCTTTGGAGGCCTCGGCCGCAGGCCCTGTGGAAGGTAAAATCGGGAGCTCGCAGGTCCCTGGTGGGAGACCGATTTTCGGAAGCTCCCGCAACGGCAACTTCTCCCGCCCCGAATCTCGGGGTTTGAATCGGCCCGTCGCAGGGCCTTCCATCGCCTGGTGCGGCTTAATCGGCCGCGGGACTTATCAACACCCGCCAGGGGCTTTAACATCAAGAGCCTCGATGTGGAAGAACAAAGAACAGGGAAGAGATAGGACTTTTGCCTTCCATCACAGCGAGAAGGTGTTTGGAGATTCACTGTGATGGATGTTCGTGTGAAACTGTGCTAATTATGTGTTATGATTATTTTACTGTTATGACTGCAGGGAACAAAATTTTGTTCAAACCTCAGTTTGTTTGAATGACAATAAAGGCAATTTGTATTTGTATTTGTACTAAACTAATGAATGAGCAGAGAGCTTTTGCAATGATGCACTGCAGTGTTATTCAGTTTTGATTGGTAGGCTTGGACGAGTAAGCTGATCTCAGCTGAAAACCAGGAGATTGAGGAGATTTGGTGTGTGACTGACTCTATTGAACCTCTACAGATAGAGAGGTTGCATACTAGACAGGTTGCATCAACTCAAACGCCCAGGGGAATACAGAGAGCAATAGACAAAACCAGTCCATTGAAGGTATTGGCCTCCGCATCAAGGAAGGGATCTGTAGGATGCACTGCCTCCAAAAGGCGGCCAGTATCAAAGACCCACACTATCCTGGCCACGCTCTCAGTTCATTCCTACCATTAAGGAGAAAGCGTAGGAGCCTGAAAACAGTGACCATGTTCAGGAATAGCTTCTTAATTTATTGCATTCTTTTATTTTTCTGAGCATTTATGGGCCTGTAAGAATTGCATTATTCCTTTGTGGGCACAAATGACAATTAAACACTTCTGACTTGCATCATGGTGGAAACATGATTGCCTTCAACTCCAGAAATTAGGAACATGAAAATCCACCAGGTTTTCAATGACCTTCTATTGATACAAACATGTGTATGCCTATCTGTCCCTGCAGTGTCTGTGTGCCCGTGTGCCAAATGGCACAGCCAGAATCTTAACACAGTGTTGCAGTTGAATTTGTTTCCCAGTCAGACTTGAACACTAAGATCAGTTTGTATGTGTGATAACCTCATAATGACAATTATAATTCTTCTGACACCTCTCCCATAAACATGCCTTGCCACCTGTTTAATTTGAAAGGACAATATTGGCCTATAGTCATAGAGTCATAGTCAGTCAGTCATACGCTGTGGAAACAGGCCCTTCGGCCCAACTTGCCCACACCGGCCAACATGTCCCAGCTAAACGAGTCCCACCAGCCTGCATTTGGTCCATATCCCTCCAAACCTGTCCTATCCATGTACCTGTCCAACTGCTTCTTAAACGTTGGGATAGTCCCAGTCTCAACTGCCTCCTCTTGCAGCTCGTTCCATACACCCACTACTGTGTGAAATAGGTACCACTCAGATTCCTATTAAATCTTTTGCCATTCACCTTAAACATATGTCCTCGATTCACCCTCTCTGTACATCTACCCGATCTATTCCTCTCACGATTTAATGTTGGTTTAATCTCTTTGTTTACTGTTTTCAATTTGAATAAAGTGATTACTGTCATTAACTTGAGGAAAGGTAACAAATTGGTTTGCTCTGCTAACTCACTGATTCGAGGACAGAGGTTCAATTCGCACTTCAGGTGCTGTCTGTTAGAGTTTGCTCATTTTGCCCTGGGAAATGTATGTACATGTAGCCCGGTTTTTCAGTTTATTTTAGCACCAGGAAGATATGCTGATTGACAAGTTAATAGGCTGTTCTGAATTACCCCTACCATAGGGGAAGGCAGGAAAATTGCTGGGGGTTGGAGAGATAAGAGGGAACGAGGCAAAGAGTTGTTGGGCATCTGAAAGAGAACATGGTACTGAGAACAATTAGAGGATTAGCCTGAGAGTTGGTATAGGTTTGATAATCTGAATAGAAGCATATTCAATCGGTGTAGGTGTAGGCCATTCAACCCTTCGAGCCAGCACCGCCATTCAATCTGATCATGGTTGATCATCCAAAATCAGTACCCCATTCCTGCTTTCTCCCCATATCCCTTAAATCTGTTAGCCCCAAGAGCTATATCTAACTCTCTTGAATTGCATAATTCGTTGTTAGAAATAGGAAACAAAAAAAAGAGCTGTCTTTGTAGCACTGAACTTCTGATCAAAATGGCTTATTTTCCCACTAAAGTTTTGCATGATTTGTACAAAGGCATTTTGCTTTGAAGCCTTCAAGAAAACTTGAATGCTCCAATTGCACAGATCGAAGATTAGGCAACCCTGGTCCATGCAGTTCAGACCATCTCAAGGTCTGAAGGCTTGGTGCTTAAAAGGAGCAAAGAATTGGTTCACATTTTCTCTGCATTCAGTCAGATTCGCAGAGGACTGTGCTCTGGATTAGAGGAACAGATAGTGTTCAGCTCTGTACTTATAAGGTTTAAACTTTCTGTGCCAGCTCACGGCACATTTTCTCTTACAGTGTTCTGTTACTGGAGTAAGCGTTCCAAGAATTGTGTTTTTATTTTAAACTATACAGATCAGATTTGTCAAAAGCCTCTCATTACCGTTATGCTTCAGTCAGCTGGAAAATAAAATTCCGTAAATTCACATCTTGGCTAAACGTCAGATGTTACTAGGAAAATTAGATAAGACAGTTAGTATGCACTGCCAATGTTACCTCGCATGCAACACCCTGATCTTTAAAATAGCAACCTATGTTGAGTATTTTCCCACTGATGTTTGTGGAATTTCTTCTCCTGCATACAAAGAGCCATGCAGCTAAACAACATGGAAACAGATTATTTGGCTCACCTTGTTCATGCCAACCACTGTAAACCTCTGGTTTTCGACTCAACTATCCAGGGGAAATGATTGTAGGGTTTCACTTTATTAATGTCCCTCCTGATCTTGTAAAACTCAATAAGGTCAACCTCTCAGCTTCCTGTGCTCCAAAGTAAAATGTCTCAGCCTATCCAGCCTCTTCTGCACCCTTTACAACTTAATGACATAATGTCATCCCTCAGCCTCTTACATTCCAAAGAAAAAAGTCTCAGCCCAACCCTATAACTCAAGCCCAGGTAACATCCAGATGGATCCCTTTGGCATGTAATGACACCCTTCCTATAATAGGATGACCAGAACCGCACACAGCATTGTCTCACCGATGACATGTACAGATGCATCATTATATATATTCATGATTGTGTAGCCACAGACAGTTCAAACTCCATCTTCAGGTTTGCAGACGATACCACCGTTGTTGGATGAATTACAGTTGACGATAAGTCAGAGGACAGGAGGGAGATTGATCAATTGACCAAATGGTGCCAGCACAACAACCTGGCTCTCATAGAAACATAGAAAATAGGTGCAGGAGTAGGCCATTCGGCCCTTCGAGGCTGCTCTGCCATTCAATATGAACATGGCTGATCATCCAACTCAGTATCCTGTACCTGCCTTCTCTCCATACCCCCGATCCCTTTAGCCACAAGGGCCACATCTAACTCCCTCTTAAATATAGCCAATGAACTGGCCTCAACTACCTTCTGTGGCAGAGAATTCCACAGACTCACCACTCTCTGTGTGAAAAATGTTTTCCTCATCTCGGTCCTAAAGGAATTCCTCCTTATCCTTAGACTCAGACCCCTTGTTCTGGACCTCCCCAACATTGGGAGCAATCTTCCTGCATCTAGCCTGTCCAACCCCTTAAGAATTGTGTAAGTTTCTATAAGATCCCCCCTCAGTCTTCTAAATTCTAGCGAGTACAAGCTAACAGTTCTCTCAACATCAGTAAGTTGAAGGAATAGATTGTGTACTTTAGAAATGGGAGGACGAGGATCCACAAATTTGTCTTTATCGACGGGATGGTGATTAGGTATCTTCCTTAAAAGATTGAGGAGATTCGGTATGTCAATGAATACTCAAACGTCTACAGGTGTGCAGTAGAGAGCATATTGACTGGTTGCATCAAAGCCTGGTACAGCAAACTCGAACACCCAGGAATGAGGATTGCAAAAAGTGAACACTGTCCATCACTGCCCAGTAAGAATGTAATTGCTCCACTTCAGGACACATGACAATAAAACACACTTCTCTCCCAACTTTTGTTCTCAATACCCTTACCAATGAAGGCAAACATGCCAAATGCCTTCTTCACCATAGTACCCACCCACATGGCTCACACCATGCACCTGTACTCCCAAATGTCTCCATTCAACAATAACTTTCCAGAAACTACCATTTACTGTGCATGTCCTGCCCTGGTTTGGCGTCCTGAAGTGCAACATCTCACACTTTGGCATAGTCATACTATCAGATGGCAACAACTTTGCTTGGCCAAGCCAACCCTGCAATGTTGCCAGGACAGTGGGTTTTTGTGGCCAAGTCAAGAACTCTACATTGTAACAACTTTCAGACTTGATTCTTGAAAAATGGTACCAAAACAGGGCCCCTCTTGTATACCGTCTTAGTGTACTATTCCCATACACTTGTACTTAACTACATTTGTGCTCATGTATAGCAATACTTTTATTGATTTGTATGCAAAAAAAAAGTATTTTACTGTATATGTGAAAATAGAGTAGCATTGACGGAAACAGGCCCTTTGGACTAAGTTGGCCATGCTGACCAAGTGCCATCTTAGTACCATTTACCCACATATTTATATGGTCTAATATATCACAACTCCTGTGCCTCAATTATTTAGCTTCCGTGATCTTCTCCAGTAAAAACTGATGAGATGTATTCATTTAACATCTCCCCCATCCCTTGTGGTTCTACTCAAAGATGGCCATGCCAATCTTAAAGAGGAACTGTTCTTTCCCAGGCTACTGTTTACTCTTAATACTACTCTTAATTATATTACTCTTAATAATATTACTCTTAATATATCTATTGAATCTCTTGAAACTTTCATTTGCATTGTCTGGGAGCTTCATTTCACATCCACCTTTTGCCCTCATGATTGCCTCAAGTGTCCTCCCATACTTCTTATACTCACAGATATTTCCTTCATTTTAATAACCAGTGGTCAAATTGCAGTTTTATAAGACATTGGTGAGGCCACATTTACAGTATTCTAGATTGCCCTGAGAGCATGCAACAGACTTTCTCTCATTCCCACTCTCCTCAACCCAGCACTTTATCACCCCCCGAAGATGGACACATAAAGCAGGAGTGACTCAGCGGATCACACAACATCTCTGGAGAAAAGAAATAGGTGACGTTTTGGGTCGAGACCTTTCTTCAGACAGAACCAGGCAAAAGGAAAACAAAAGATATAGATGGTGATATAGAGAGATATAGAACAAACGAATGAAAGACATGCAAAAAAAGTAACAATGTTAAAGGAACGAGACCATTGCTAGCAGTGGGTTAGGTGAGAACGAGTGATGACCCACTGAGTTACTGCTGCTTTTTGTGTCTATCTTCGGTTTAGACCAGCATCCGTACTTCCTTCCTGCACTTTATTACCTCCTCCATGTTATTGTATTCATTATGAAATTCAAAAGCTGACCCAAAGAATTATGCGTACATTTTATTTTGACACTTGTCTGGAAACAACACGACTGCACTGATTTGATACTCTGTGCTTATTGCTAAAGTGTTGCAGCTGAAGCAAAATTAGAAGTGACGGAGGCAGGTACAGCAACAATATTTAGAAGACATTTGGACAGGTACATGGATAAGAAAGGTTTAGAGGGATATGGGCCAAACACAGGCAATTGGGGGAAAGCAGTCCCGACCAGAAATGTTACAGACCCAAAACAGATATGTTACAGACCCAAATGTTTTGCAGAAATGCTATCTGACCCGCTGCGTTATTCCAGCACCTAATGTTCTTCTTTTTGTTATAAACAGGCAAATGGGTCTAACGTAGATGGGGTATCTTGTCTGGCATAGATGGGTTGGGCTGAAGGGCCTTTATCTGTCTGAAGAAGGATCTCTCCCTGAAAATGGAATTAAATTTCATTCAAACCTTTGTTTGTTTGAATGACAATAAAAAAAGCATTCTAAAATCACCCATTCCTTCTCTCCAGAGATGCTGCCTGTCCCACTGAGATACTCCAGCACGTGTACCTAACTTTGGTATAAACCAGCATCTGCAGATCTTTCTTATTACATTTTCAATGCTGTATAACTCTGCCACTCTAAAAAAAAACAAAATCACACATTGTTTTAACTGATTATGTTTTGTCTTCACTTAGAAGGCACTGCTAAAATTCTTTTAAAACATTTTTGGAATGTTAACGCCAAATTTCACATATAACCGACTATCCTTCACTCTTAATTCTGGCATAGATCACTTATGATTGAGGCATTTGCAAAATCATACTAAGATCAGATGTCACAGGTCCTTTACAAAAAAAACCATTGTTGAATTTAAAGCAAGCAGCATGTTAATAATGTGTAAGAAGGAACTGCAGATTCTGGTTTAAATCAGCGACAGACACAAAATGCTAGCGTAACAGCATCTTTGGAGAGAAGAAATGGGTGACGTTTCGGGTCGAGACCCTTCTTTGGATTGCTGAACTCTCATTGGAGAGAGGAGGAAAACTTCTTCAAAGCAGACATACCTTGAGGGGATTTCGAAATGGAGCAGACAAAATGTGTAGGAAGGAACTGTAGATGCTGGTTTAAATCGAAGATAGACAAAATTCTGGAGTAACTCAGCAGGACATATAGCATCCTTGGAGAGAAGGAATAGGTGACGTCACCCATTCTTTCGCTTCAAAGATGCTGCCAGTCCTGCTGAGTTACTCCAGAATTTTATGTCTATCTTCAGCATATTAATACGGTAGGAATACACAGCAATTTTGAAAAGACTTGGTCAAAATGTTAGTTCACTACGGTGAATGCATTGACACAGTTGGAAAACTGCAGTCATGTATGTTGTCCTATTATTAGTTCTCCAGACAACATCGCAGCATTCCTTTTAATTTACTCGCTCATACTTCTCAATGAGATTTGGAACAGTTCCTCAAACAACGGAAAAACCTAGTCAATTCGGATGGTGATTATTAAACAGATCGAAGAGCAGTGTTCAAAATAAGTTTTGCAGTTAAATCTGAACTGTTTTGAAGCTTCCCGATTCCTTTGGCAAATGACTTTCTTAAATAAATAAAGGCACAATTGCATCTGTCGCAACAACAGGTGATTTTTTGTACAGAGAGATCCATGTGTAGTTCAGCAGTCTACAATGGGCACTGAAGATGTCCTATGCACCAATGTAAAAGCATCCAAATTCAATATCAACATCCTCTTTCTAGTCAACATTGACACACACACTTGTATTCTATGCTTTGAAACTAGCCTGACCAAACAAAATTCAGCAGATGCTGAAATCCCTGGAATTAACATCAGAATAGACTGGACATGCTCAAAAGCAGAGGCAGCAGGTGTGGGGAAAATGAGAACAAGACCACCTCGCGTGCCTTAAAATCTTCTGAGAAACCTGTTGGATATTTCTAATTCGTAGAGTCAGCATGAAATGTGTAGTTCACAAAATGAACAGTTCTAGCATGAACTGATGTGGGAAGAGTAAAGGGAGGAGGACATGAAGACCATAAAAGGAACAGGAGGGTTGGTGGCAGGGGAGAGTTGAAGGGTAAAATAATTATTTCAGAGTCAAAACAGTGGGAATAAATCATTTTTGAGGCTGTGATCAGTGCAGTGTCAGAGGGATCACAGGTGGGGTCATATCTTTTCATAATTTAAGAGGATGTTGCCAGAACTCGAGGGCCTGAGTTATAGGGAGAGGTTGGGCAAGCTAGGACTTTATTCCCCGGAGCACAGGAGGATGAGCTGATCTTATACAGGTGTATAAGATGATGAGAGGAAAAGATTGGGAAAAAGACTTTACCCTGAGTAGGGGAATCAAGAACCAGAGAACATAGGTTTAATGTGGGGAAGGGGGAAGATTTAATAGGAACCCGAGGGGCTACCTTTTTTTTTAAACACAAAGGTAGGTGTATGGAACAAGCTGCTGGAGGAGGTCATCGCGACAGGTAATATCGCAACGTTTAAAAAACATTTAGACAAGTACATGGCTAGGATAGGTTTAGAGGGATATCGGCCAAACATGCAGGTCTGGGGTAGATGGAGCACATTGGTTGGTGTGGACAATTTAGCCCGATGGGGCTGTTTCCATGCTGGCAGTTGGAAGGAACTACAGATGCTGGTTTAAATCAAAGATAGACACAAAGAACTAGAGGTACTCAGCAGGTCAGACAGCATCTCTGGAGAAAAGGAATAGGTCTGAAATCTGAAGAAGGGTCTCGATCCAAAATGTCACCTATTCCTTTTCTCCAGAGATGTTGTCTGACATGCAGAGTTACTCCTGCTTTTTTGTGTCTATCTTTGGCTTATGACTAACTTATTAGTCATTTGGATAGGGAACCCACTTGGGGAAGAAGGCAATAAGAAACAAAATGGTGTTTTGGTAAATGTTCAGTGTGAGATGCCTACATTATAATATTTGTCGTGAAATGCCAATTGGCATATTTTATACTTTTGAAGTCCTGACAAATGGCACCCACGGAGCAGATACTTGGTAATGAAAATCTCTCAAATTTCTGCTGATATTTCAAAGCCTCACTTCTGGTGATGTAATGATGGCAGAACAATGACTGTGTCCGATCTTGAACCACAGCACTGCTTTTCTGCACAAACTCCATATTTCAATTTTCTTGTAATATCAAAATACTGTAGCTATTGATTTCTTATCCTAAATAATTTCCACAATAAGGCCTCCCTAAACCTCCAGCTGCAATATGGGAATTCCAACAGCATTATGTGCATCCTCAGAGATCTTGATACAATAATTTTGTGTAGAATTTCAAGAGTCGGGTTGAAAAAAAATGTGCTGTGTTTTAATCCCCTTTCTTTTTCTGACTCTCGCCCACATATAAAATTGATATCAACTGAAATGCAGTTCATCGAGCAAAAACCCTCAACTATAAGGCTTGGTGTCCGATTCCAGCTGATCTACATGCAAACATTTTATGGACGTAGTCAGTGGACAGGGATCCGAAAAGGGAAAAACAGAACCTTTACTGGCTACTGGAAAGACATATGCCCAGCTCAATTTAGACGAAGGATTGAACAGAGAAATAGTTGTCATCTTCGGATAACTGAAAAGCTTACATTTTTTAAAGTGCAGAGTGATGTTGTCTTTAGCCCATTGCCAGCCAAGTTCAACCAGGCAAAATCTTTGCCAGAAAAGAAAAGCTATGCAGGAAAAATTAACTCCAGTGGAAGTGATACAAATTCAAATCCAACTTTTGTTTTCGTGGCGGGGATCACTTTTATATCCATTTAACTTGAATGCTAACTCTATGAGGTGGTTGCTTCTCTGATCATTTTGCTGTGAAATGGTACAGAGCTCAATGATATGCACTCAGTGACCCACCGACAAAGTATGGACTTTCCTCCTCAACCTGAACATTGCCTGAATACACTTTGGTTGCGAAAATATATTATCTGCATTTAGTAATTGTACGTTCAGAGAAAAATATTTAAAAGGCAAATTAAAGGGGTGAGTCCCGTTGGAGACTTCACCTCTAAATTTGCAATGTATTAGATCGCTTGCCATTAGCATCATTTTGACAGGAGTATTTCATTTTAACACGCTCCTGGTAAAAGAGGGCCTACTGGCATACATGAAGGATATTCTAAAACAGCAACAGGGTTAAACATCTGCATTAAAGCAATGAGTAACTATGTAGCAATGTCCTTCACTCATTGGCATAGGATGTGCAGTAAGAAAATAAACAGTTATAAAATCATTAAGACACACCAATAATCAATGATCACGCTAATGATGTCTGAAGTAGGGTTTTGACCCGAATCATCACCTATCCATGTTCTCCAAGATGCTGTCCGACCCGTTGAGTTACTCCAGCATTGTGACTTTCCTTGATAAACCAGCATCTGCAGTTCCTTGTTTTTACCAATAATCAACAATCCAACGTAACTCTACAGAACAGATCAGCAAATATTTAACTATCACAACACCAGCAATATCAACCAAGATTTCCATTTACATTAAAAATGAGCCAGTTGATAAACATCACAATAATTCAGAAAGGATAAATACTTATTTTGAAACCACAAATCATGTGCAATACACTTTAATTTTCTGTTAAATATGCAATGGATACTTTTCCTTTTTACAAAGAATAGAGCCATTTATTTTTTAAGGACAATTACAGTATTAATAACAGTGTCTGAAATGCTGTAATCTCCACTTCATGAAAGTTGAATAGATAGACTGCCAAGTGGACAGGATGGATTCTGTTCAAGAGAATGTTCTGCCAAATAAATAGTTGGCCAAGCAAGCAACTGACCCGACCAGAAAAGTCTCAAGTATATCATGGAAGGTAACCAGTGAAAAAATTTCCTTTATCAAGACAAAGAGATAACCAAGACAATTCTTGCTTAATTTTCTACTCAACATATTCTATGTTGCAGAAATAGATCTGGGCACTGATGACCAAAAATGGCTCATAAGTAAACAAGGAAACCCGACAGTCCTGTGATGATTCAAGAAGTACTAACCCAGCTCAAACTAATTTTCCAAGACCAGTTCAAATGTGTTACAGAGCCAAACTTGCAATGCCACAAAATGGAGAGGTGATTACTGCAATATAGAAACATAGAAAAATAGGTGCAGGAGTAGGCCATTCGGCCCTTCGAGCCTGCACCGCCATTCAATATGATCATGGCTGATCATCCAACTCAGTATCCCATACCTGCCGTCTCTCCATACGCCCTGATCCCTTTAGCCACAAGAGCCACATCCAACTCCCTCTTGAATATAGTCAACGAACTGGCCTCAATGACCTTCTGTGGCAGAGAATTCCAGAGACTCACCACTCTCAGTGTAAAGAATGTTTTCCTCATCTCGGTCCTAAAGGAATTCCCCCTTATCCTTAGACTGTGACCCCTTGTTCTGGACTCCCCCAACATCGGGAACAATCTTCCTGCATCTAGCTTGTCCAACCCCTTAAGAATTTTGTAAGTTTCTATAAGATCCCCCCTCAATCTTCTAAACTCCAGTGAGTACAAGCCGAGTCTATCCAGTCTTTCTTCAAATGAAAGTCCCGACATCCCAGGAATCAGTCTGGTGAACCTTCTCTGAACCCCCTCTATGGCAATATCAATGTAAAGGTGATCATTAAGCATATTCAGTGTGAACTGTCTGCAAGTATTCAAGATGGGGTATCGACATTGTGCTGTCTGGGCCAATATCATGCTGTCTGTGGAATTCTCTGCCCCAGAGGGCGGTGGAGGCCGGTTCTCTGGATCCTTCAAGAGAGAGCTAGATAGGGGTTGTGGATGATCAGCCATGATCACATTGAATGGTGGTGCTGGCTCGAAGGGCCTACTCCTGCACCTATTGTCAATTGTAGCTAATTAGATTTCAGCCTCTTGGTCACTTCACAAAATTTGTTTAAATTGCTTTTGAGGGTTGGAGAAGTAGCACACAAAATTGTATTTTTTACTGTAAGCAGCCCAAAATTATTTGGGCTTTATGGCCTTATGCTGGAAATGACTAGTTGGCTGGATGGCGATGGGCTTGGTGGTTTACGGTCATTGGGGGAAACTTAACTCCTCAATGGATAAGAGCCCTTTGCTCCATCCACTGATTTTCAGTTTAGTTTAGAGATACAGCATGGAAATAGGCACTTCGCCCACAAAATCCCTTGTCGACCAGCGATCACCCGTACGTTAGTAGTTCTATTGTACACACTAGGAACAATTTACAGAAGCCAATTAACCTACAAACCTGCACGTCTTTGGAATGAGGGAGGAAACCCACGTGGTCACAGGGAGAACTTTCCAACTCCATGCAGATTGCACCCATAATCAGGATTGAACCCAGGTCTCTGACATCTACTGCTGCACCACTGTGCCTCTCTGTATTTGTAATGTTTGTAATTGTACGTGGATTATCAAAAAGTACACATTTTTCAGTCAGAACACTGGGTACCATTTTGTCCTTGGTAAGATGAGAGGATGGACAATAGTAGTCATGTTGATCCTCATGATTATAAAAATGGGATTTGAAACAACGGAGATGAGAAACATCGAAGTTAGAACTGTACAAATGGATAATTTCCCATGGAGCAAATCTAGATGAGGAACAGAAGAGCATGGAATGTTGAAACAAACATGCCAGAAATGGGTTTGGGAAAAGGCATTTAAGTAAATGCACCAAATGTGTTGGTCAGGAACCATTCCAGTTTGTTGTGATGGAATATTGGATCATGTTAGAAAAGCGGTGAAAAGTGTAAGATTAGGTCATGGTTAGTTTTTAAGAATAAGTTAGAAGAGTAATAAGATTAGAGAGTAAGTATTACAGGAACAGGATGGGTACATATGATTAGATATACTGCTCACGTGGAGAATAATTACTGTCATTGACTCACTGAGCCAAATGATCACTTTCATATGCTGTACTTATCATATAATTCTGTGCATCAGTGAATAGACCTTTGTTACTTGGGAAACAAGAAATGTCAGTGGAAGTACATTTATTTAAAAAAATAATATATATATTTCATCCACAAATATAGCTTCACTATTATTTGGGCAAATGCTTCACTCTCCAAACTGAAAATAAATGTTGAAAATGTTCTTGAAGACATTAGTGAGGCTTTACAATATAATAATGATGTCAAATAACTAGACCCAAATGGGTCCAAATTATGCTTCATTTCTAACTGCTGTGGATTGCTCACCTAGTCAAGTGGAGTTTATTATCACATGCACAAGTACAGTAAAGCACAGATCTAATGAAAAATCTTACTCACAGCAGCATCACAGACACAGACAACATACAAATACATACATTATTCATAAATTACACAATTAAAAGAAAAAAAGACTAAAACACGATATTAGCGCAAGACAATTATGTTCAATAGTGCCCTATTGCTAAGGTGGGATTAGTTGAGACATACAGCATGGAAACAGGCCCTTTGGCCCACCAGTGACTCCTGTACACTAGCACTAACCTACACACTAGCGACAAATTACAATCTTTACCAAAGCCAAATAACCTACAAACGTCTTTGGAGTGTAGGAGGAAACCAGAGCACCCTGCCAAAACACATGTGGTCACGGGGAGAACGTATAAACTCTACAGACAGCACCCATAGTCAGGATTGAATCCGGGTCATTGCCACTGTATGGCAGCAGCTGCACTGCCAATGCTTCCCCAAGGGTTGTGTTGCCAAGTTAAAAAAAACTGATGGTTCTAAGAAAGTGGCTGCCCCTCAACCCAGTGGTGTGGGACTTCAGGCTTCAGTTTTTCCTGCCCAATGGTAGCAGCGAGTAGCGAGCATGGTGGTAATCATTGATGGTAGATGTTGAGCCTGTTGATGATGGGAGGTCTATGCCCATGATGGACCAGGCCGTACCCATCACACTCTGCAGCATTGGAATCACCATTACAGGCCATGAGGCACCCAGGATCAGAATCCAGAACCAGGGGTCACAATATAATAGTCCTGAACCAAGGGTTATCGTTTAAGAATCCAGAGCCAGGGGGTCACAGTTCAAGGAAGGGATGAGAGGAAAGATCCTGGACTGTCATATGAGGAAAGATTGAAAAGACTCGGTGTGTATTCACTGGAGTTTAGAAGGATGAGGGGGGATCTTATAGAAACATACAAAATTATAAAAGGACTGGACAAGCTAAATGTTGTGCGAGTCCAGAACCAGGGGCCACAGTCGTAGAATAAAGGGTAGGCCATTTCAGACTGAGGTGAGAAAAAAAAGAGTTGTGAATTTGTGGAATTCCCTGCCACAGAGGGCAGTGGAGGCCAAATCACCGGATGGATTTAAGAGAGATTTTGATAGAGCTCTAGGGGCTAGTGGAAACAAGGGATATGGGGAGAAGGCAGGCACGGGTTATTGATTGGGGACGATCAGCCATGATCACAATGAATGGCGGTGCTGGCTCGAAGGCCGAATGGCCTCCTACTGCACCTATTTTCTATGTTTCTATGTAATAGGAGGTAGGCCATTTAGGACAGAAATGAGGAAAAGCTGTTCCAGCCAGAGAGTTGTGAATCTGTGGAATTCTCTGCCACAGAAGGCAATGGAGGCCAGTTCACTGGATGGATTCAAGTGAGAGTTAGATACAGCTCTTAGCTCTTACGGAATCAAGGGATATGGGGAGAAAGCAGGAACAGGGTACTGATTCTGGATGATCAGCCATGATCATATTGAATGGTGGTGCTGTCTCGAAGGGCCGAATGGCCTACTCCTGCACGTGTTTTCTACGTTTCTAAGATACTTTCTACGGTACCCGTGAAGAAGTATGTTAGAGCATTTGTTGACATGACGAATCTCTTTAATCTATTGTCGATAGTTTCTTTGAATCAGTAACCTGTCATGATGCAGGAGGGCAGTTTAGCTTCAATACATTTTAGAAACATTGAAACCGCTACCCTCAGCAAGCCAAATGCTGCCAGACAAAATTATTACCAGAGAGCAGCCACGTGGCTGGGTTCCAAACATTTTCAGACATGTTTTTTTTATATTTCAAGAGGTTACCTCTTCCAAGGCAGAATTTAAACTTTTAACAGTTGCACACACCAACTATTCACTGTATCATTTTTTGCGTGCAGTTCTAGTCACCCCCATTGTGGGAAGAATTTGGAGGTTTCAGAAAGGGTGCAGAGGTGGTTTACCAGAACGATGCCTGGATTATTAATGCACAGAGAGGTTGGACAGACTTGGATTGATTTCTCTGAAACACTGGCGATTTCATTGCTTCTCTTCTTTCCTTATCTGACATCCTTTTGTCTCCAACTCATCACTGGCCTTCGTCACTTATTCCACCCTTCTGTCAATCAAACCTCACACACCTGCATCCGCCAGGGTCGCATGGTGGCACAGCGGTAGAGTTGCTGCCTTACAGCTTTGGAGAAACGACTTTGATCCTGTCTACGGAGTTTGTACGTTCTTCCCGTGACCGCTTGGCTTGCCCACCCCCCACCGAGTGCTCAGGTTTCCTCCCACACTCCAAAGATGTACGTTAATTGGCTTGGTATACATGTAAAAACTGTCTCTAGTGTGTGTAGGATAGTGTTAATGTGTGGAGATCACTGGTCGGTGTGGACTCGGTGGGCCAAAGGCCCGTTTCCACAAGGTATCTCTAAACTAAACCTTTCATTTGCCAAGCTTTACCCCTATTCCATCCCTTTTCCAACTTTCTAATCCCTATTCCAACAGTCTGAAGAAGAGGCCCAACCAAAAACATCTCCTGCCCATTCTCCCCATAAATGCTCCCTCATCCGCTGAGCTCCTCCAGCCCATTGTGTTTTGCTCAAGATTCCAGCATCAGCAGTCTTTTGCATCTCCAGGGCTGATACACAATTTGCCTTCCGAATTGCAACACTGGTTCTTCCTTATCTTTTTTTTTGCGAGTTAAAACCTACAATCTGAAAAAAACAAGCATGTTGCACCTATACTTACTTGGGCCAGTTCTATTATTTATTTTTCCAAATTCCCTGTTATTACTATTTTAATTAGAGGTCCTAACATTCTCACTAGCTCTGTTGTTAGTATAACTAATTTGTTGTTTTCAATTTTACCACCCCTTTGTTAAGTAGGTAAGTTATATATGCTAGCTGCCAATCGTTGCTACTCTAGGATCAATCACATTTTTAGTGACTACATCAACAATATCATAACTGACTTGCACCTCATACTAAAGGCACAAAGTGCTAGAGTAACTCAGCAGGCCAGGCAGCATCTCTGGAGAACATGGAGAGGTGACGTTTTGGGTTGGGTCCTTTCTTCAGACTGGTTTTCTTGTTTAGAGTGAAGACCCTGGTTTTGGATTGAAAACAAGGTTGATTCAATCTTAGCATAACGTGCTATGTTATGATTACTGTTTCTAAGAGGTCCATGAATTACAGCATTATTAAATAACCCTTTGTAGTTCTTGTAGTCAAAGTCTCCAAACATTCAAAGTTTGCATGAGAAATTCCAAATAGACAATAGAACAGGGTACTGATTGGGGATGATCAGCCATGATCACGTTGAATGGCGGTGCTGGCTCGAAGGGCCAAATGGCCTACTCCTGCACCTATTGTCTATTGTCGATTGTCTAAATTGGACAATTTTACTGCCATATCAAGGGATATGGGAGAAAAAGCAGCAACGAGGTACTGATTTTAGATGATCAGCTATGATCATACTGAATGGTGGTTCTGGCTCAAAGGGCCAAATAGCACCTATTTCTTATGTTTCTACCATCACAGCCACTCCCGGTACATTGCCACTCCCATTACTCCATTCTCAATATACTCCAGAGCATCCTTAGAACCAGTGTTGGAGCCGCCATGGACAGGGTCTGACAAGTGTCAGCAGTATTTTGTACGTTTGGATGATCCAACTCATTTATGCAAACATGTTCATATCTCAAAGATGTTGGATGAAAAAATTACCAGCAACGTAACCGAAATACAGTGGCTTGCAAAAGTTTTCATACCCCTTGAACTTTTCCACATTGTGTCACGTTACAACCACAAACGTAAATGTATTTTATTGGGATTTTATGTGATAGACCAACACAAAGTGGTGCATAATTGTAAAGTGGAAGGAAAATGATACATGGTTTCCAAATTTTATTACAAATAAAAAACTGAAAAGTGTGGCGTGCAAAAGTATTCTGCCCCCCTGAGTCAATACTTTGTAGAACCACCTTATGCTGCAATTACAGCTGCAAGTATTTTGGGGTATGTCTCTACCAGCTTTGCACATCTAGAGACTGAATCTTTTGCCCATTCGTCTTTGCAAAATAGCTTAAGCTCAGTCAGATTGGATGGAGTGCGTCTGTGAACAGCAATTTTCAAGTCTTGCCAGAGATTCTCAATTGGATTTAGGTCTGGACTTTGACTGGGCCATTCTAACACTCGAATATGCTTTAATCTAAGCCATTCCATTGTAGCTCTGGCTGTATGTTTAGGGTTGTTGTCCTGCTGGAAGGTGAACCTCCACCCCAGTCTCAAGTCTTTTGCAGACTCAAACAGGTTTCCTTCCAAGATAGCCCTGTATTTTGCTCCATCCATCTTCCCATCAACTCTGACCAGCCTCCCTGTCCCTGCTGAAGAAAAGCATCCCCACAGCATGATGCTGCCACCACCATGTTTCACAGTGGGGATGGTGTGTTCAGGGTGATGTGCAGTGTTAGTATTCCGCCACACATAGCGTTTTGCATTTAGGCCAAAAACTTAAATTTTGGTCTCATCAGACCAGAGCACCTTTCTCCACATGTTTGCTGTGTCCCCCACGTGGTTTGTGGCAAACTGCAAATGAGACTTCTTATGGCTTTGTTTCAACAATGGCTTTCTTCTTGCCACTCTTCCATAAAGACCCGATTTGTGGAGTGCATGACTAATAGTTGTCCTGCGGACAGATTCTCCCATCTGAGCTGTGGATCTCTGCAGCTCCTCCAGAGTTACCATGGGCCGCTTGGCTGCTTCTAAGACCAATGCTCTCCTTGTCCGGCCTGTCAGTTTGGGTGGACGGCCATGTCTTGGTAGGTTTGCAGTTGTGCCATACTCTTTCCATTTTCGGATGATGGATTAAACAGTGCTCCGTGAGATGTTCAAAGCTTGGGATATTTTTTTATTACGTATCCCTGCTTTAAACTTCTCCACAACTTTATCCCTGACCTGTCTGGTGTGTTCCTTGGGCTTCATGATGCTGTTTGTTCACTAATGTTTTCTAACAAACCTCTGAGGCCTTCACAGAACAGCTGTATTTATACTGAGATTAGATTACACACAAGTGGACTCTATTTACTAATTAGGTGACTTCTGAAGGCAATTGGTTGCACTGGATTTTATTTAGGGGTATCAGATTAAAGGGGGCTGAATACTTTTGCACGCCACACTTTTCAGTTTTTTATTTGTAAAAAAATTTGAAAACCATGTATCATTTTCCTTCCACTTCACAATTATGCGCCACTTTGTGTTGGTCCATCACATAAAATCCCAATAAAATACATTTACGTTTGTGGTTGTAACGTGACAAAATGTGGAAAAGTTCACGGGGTATGAAAACTTTTGCAAGCCACTGTAGCTCAGTTGGGAGAGCATTAGACAGAAAATCTAAAGGTCCCTAGTTCAATCCTTGGTTTCGGCAGCAGTGTTGAGTTATGTATTTTATAACAACATTTATTTTAACAGACATTTGGACGAAAGCATGGATATGAAAAGTTTTGAGGGATATGGGCCAAACGCGGACAGGTGGGACTAATGTAGACAGGCCTTCTTGGTTGGCATGGAAAAGTTGGGGCGAAGGGACGGTTTCCTTTGTGGGAGATACGGTGTCGCAGTGGTAGAGTTGCTGCCTTACAGCGCCAGACACCCGGGTTTGATCCTGGCTACAGGTGGTGTCTATACGGATTTTGTACGTTCTCCTCATGACCACATGGGTTTTCTCCAGGAGGTGCAGTTTTCTCCTACATTCCAAAGATATACAGGTTTGTGGGGTAATTGACTTCGGTGAAAGTTGTAAATTGTCCCTAGTGTGTAGTATAGTGCTAGTTTACGGGGATCGCTGGTTGGCATGGACTCACTGGGCTGAATGGCCTGTTGCCGCACTGTATCTCTAAACTAAACTTGAAGTGCAATCTGTTACCAAGAAGCCCCTGTCCCACTTTCACGACCTAATTGGCGACCTCTGCCAAGTTTGCCCTTGACTCATACTCGCAGCATGGTCGCTGCGAGGTCATAGGAGGTCTTCGTAGCTCTTCCTCGTGCTCGTGAGTGGTCTCCGCGCACTTATGACCTCAAGTAGGTTGCGGTGTTTTTTCCAGCCCGATAAAAAATGTCCCCGTGTTTAAAAAAAAGTCGACATAGTCGTACATTTTTATCAACTCGTCTAGGGTCTTCTAAACCCATGGATTCAGTCGTCCAAGTGGAGCAGGCCCTTTAAGTGCTCATCTGACATTGAGCCACAGAGATAATGGCCTGCCTTGTCTTTTCATGAAAGCTAAATATTCCTTCACCTCTGTGTGCCAGAGAAATAAACAAGATTATTCTAGTTTATACAATGAGCCATCTTTCTTTGGCATTTTATCCAAATGAACATAGATTAAAAATTGAAACAATAAATTTGCATTCCAAACCAATAATTTAAAAATATATAGGAACGAACTGCAGATGCTGGTTTACACCGAACAAAGACACAAAATGCTGGAGTAACCCAACAGAACATGCAGCACCTCTGGAGAGAAGGAATGGATGTCATTTTGGGACGGGAAGGGTCCCGACCCAAAACCTCATCTGTTCCTTCTCTCCAGAAATGCTGCCTGTCCAACTGAGTTACTCCAGCATTTTGTTTTCATGATCTTCAATCATTTAAATAGACATACAAAAAGCTACCATAACAATATGATTTATGGATACAAAAGGTTCAATAACTTCAGGAAATTATCATCACTTCATCAGTTCAGCAATAATGGAAAAAAAAACTAATTTACCCCACGCATTCATGGCCTTTCATGTTATTGTTGTATTCTGTAGGAGATCACTAAGGAAATAATATTAATCATTCATTGTCAGAAGTAATAGATTTAAATCAGTGTATTGGATGATCCATACACCAGAATCATACAGCATGGAAACAGGTCCTTCCATTCAAATCCATGTCAACCATCTAGTATCCATTTGCACCAATTCTTTATTTCAAACTTTTATTCTCCCAACAAACCCCTACAAATTATGCTGCTCCCCTACATGCAAGTGGCAATTTAAAGTGGCTGTTTGTCCTCCCAAGCGATATCTTTGGGATATGGAGGGAAAGTAGATCAAGTGGAGGAAATACTTTTTTAATCTCCTCACAGACCGCATCAGAGGTCAAGATTGAATCCTGGTTGCTGGATCTTTTAAATAGCAAATCTACTAGTTACACCACTGTTTTGCTGGAGTGTATCAGTCATCATTAACGTCACATATAATGGCCTTACGATTCATGAGAAGGTTGCATTCCAAAAATTGATGTATGGGGGCCAAAGATGATACAATTTTCTGACAAAGGAATAAAAGGCAGGTTGGCGATTGAACTGAAGAAGGGTCTTGACCCGAAACATCACCTATTCCTTTTCGCCAGAGATCCTGCCTGACCCACACGGAGTTACTCCAGCATTTTGTGCCTATCAATTGGCGATTGGATAGACTGGCTCTCGTATCAATGTGCAAATGTACACAAACTAAAGAGAAAACTTGCGATCTACCCAACTATAATACAGGAGCTCCCCAGATGACCACACTTGCAGAAATCCAACATTACACAAGCTCTCACGCCTGCTCTTAAAGCATTTAAGATAGCTTCAATAATAAGCTTCATGGTATTAATTAATGACTCGATACAGTAAATATTGCATCAATTGCTGTCAATGTTAGGATGATCATTTAGTACAATGAAAGATGCATACCAAATGTCTGAATAGCAATACAAGATGGATTACTATGGCAAACGGATGCTTCTGACAATTTTTCAGGAATGGATCATTTCATAACCCAGGGACTACTTTCACTGCAGCACTACCAACTTTCAAAACCAGGTTCAAGTCGAGAACACACGCGACTTAAAAATGGGCCGGGTGAACAGTGCAAGAGAACACTAACAAAGCCCCATCGGGCCAAATCAGTAAAAGAAGAGATTGTGGGAACTCAGTCTCCTTCCATGCAATTGCTACAACAATGAACATTATTTTGTACGGTGACAGATTGAGAATCAATCAGATCATGGCAAATCACACTCAGAAAAAAAGCACACCAGCCAGCAAATCCAAGTTGTTTGTGGCAGGCTGACTCTCAAGGATGAGTTAGAACAGTGATGGTATTCTCAACAAGTACAAGAGACATTGATGATTGCACTATGCAGATACACGAGCCACAAGAAATTTAGTTCTGTTAAACTTTTCCAATGGGAAAAATCTTGGTGAGCACTGAAATAACCCAAGTCCAAGCATCAATAGATGTCCAAAACAAGGATGTTTCCACTAGTGGGAGAGTCTAGGACTAGAGATGATAGACTCAGAATTAGAGGACGTTCTTTTCCGAAGGAGATGAGGAGGGTGGCTTCTTTAGTCAGAGGGTGGTGAATCTGTGGAATTCTTTGCCACAGAAGGCTAGGGAGGCCAAGTCAGTGGATATTTTTTAAGGCAGATATAGATATATTCTTGATTAGTATGGGTGTCAGAGGTTATGGGGAGAAGACAGGAGAATGGGGTCAGGGGGGAGAGATAGATCGGCCATGATTGAATGGCGGAGAAGATGGGCCAAATGGCCTAATTCTACTCTTATCCTTATGACCTGCAGATGCTGATTTACAAAAAGATAGTGTTGGAGTAACTCAGTGGGTGAGATACCATCTCTGGAGAACACGGATAGGTAATGTTTTGGGTCAGGACCCTCCTTCAGTCTGAAGGGAAGTGACCCAGTAGGCTTTGTGCTGCCCCTCCTCAAGAAGGGCCCTGAACAGAAATGTCACCCATCCATGTTCTCCAGAGATGCTGCCTGACCCGTTGAGGTACACGAGTATTTTGTGTCTTTTTTTTCCCACCACTGGAATGTCTGCTGCATTCTGGCGATAAATTTAAGTAATATTTTGGACAAAACAACACAGATGAATGCTTTTCAATGACAATGTGACCAGACTGATTGAATAATATTCACAGTACATGAAATATAATTGCCTTGATTAGATACATTCCAACACCAATGATTACTTGAGTGCCAACTCACATTATTAAATTCCTAATGCAAAGTTATAAACTGCCTCTGGCAGAACAGTATATGCAAGAGGGAAATAATTTGTAATGCATTCATCTTTGTGGCATCCACAACCCTCCAGCTACTGATTTTGCTACATCTATTAATCTATTACATGCTCAAAACATTACCATTTGGTGAATTGAAGGACAGACGTTATTCTTTTACTAATTGAAGACCGCACACAAGTTAACAATTAAATATTTTAGAAGGCTCTGAATGAAGCCAAGTCAACATTTGCACCAAGAGTTATGTGCCTTGTGGGTGGGGCAAATACAGGGCTTTATTATCTTGTTCAGTTGGATCACAGTTTGCTGAATTGCATGGAGATATTGCATAAAAGAAAGCTTTCACAAGCATTAAAGTGGTTCACCATGTTAGCTTTTCGGCAAAGTAAATCCTAAGGGCAATTAGGAAATAAATTGCATGTGCAAATTCTATAAGCATCTCTAATAAGTCAGAATTAACTTTGGTATTAGATAAGCCACGAAAAGAGTAATTCAGGAACCAACCCACAAAGTGATATCTTATTCCCTAGCGACAAGGGTTTGCGTAGTATTAATGCACTGCCGAGCTTTAAATTGATTTTATAGTCAACAAGATAGTTAAATGCAATATAGTACGTGGCAGTCCCAGGCCATGTTTCACCTTTGCCCCATAATGAATTCTCACAAATTACTAACAGAGCTCCAGGGGCATGTTCATGTTCCATTGAAAGTTTTTACTGTTTTGCATCAATGTGCTGTTGGTGAAGTGTTTCAGAAGCAGGCACTTAGAAGAAGCCCACTACACACAAGGGCAGCACAGTGGTGCAGCTGCTGCCTCATAGCGCCAGAGACCTGGGTTAGATCCTACCCTCGGGTGATGACTGTGTGGAGTTTGCGTGTTCTCGCTGTGACCAAATCCTTTTCCTCTAAGTGCTCATTTCCTTCCACTTCCCAAAGACAATTGACCTCTGTAAGGAGCGGATGTGCATAACAAAGAACTTGTGTGAGCAGGTGTGGTGTGGGTTCGATAGGTCGAAGGGCGCATTCCATGCTGCATCTCTAAACTAAAGTTCATATTTCCGACTGACCGTTGGCACTCTGATGTGTCAGAAGACCTGCCATGGCATTGCTCATTGTGATGAAGACTTACATGCTTTACATAACATATTAAAGATTCACTATTTTGATTTCTTCAGCTTAAGATTCCAGTTGTGGTATGACCAGATTGATCGATTCATAAATGCAACACCAAGTCATTGCTTCATGCAAAAGTTCTATGGATGGACCACATACTCACCCATCCATTCTATTTCTGCAATAGTTACAGCTCCGGTCATTCAATTCTGAATACATTCATTAATAAACTAATTAAAAGCACACAAAATATTTAAAATTCATTGGAAATAACTTCCTATTCATATATATATATATATATATGTGTGTGTGTGTGTGTGTGTGTGTATATATATATATATATATATATATATATATATATATATATATATATACACACACACACACATACACACACACACACACACACACACACACATATATATATATATATATATATATATATATATATACACACACACACACACACACACTTAATTCTAGTGTTTTCATAAAGTCATAAATTCAGAGTTATGCGGCATGGAACCAAGCCCAACTATTCCATGCCTGTTTAAGGACAACCTTTTCCCGTAAGTAAAACTCCGATGCATGCCTGGAACCGCTGTGCATGCGTGGACTTTATTAAGTCGTTAAAGGCACATTACACATATAACATCCCCCCTTTTTCCAAAAGAGAAAAACGTACAGATGTACAATGTATGCTCACTTGGCATATATCTGTCCAAGTGAGAAAAGAACACTTTTTCTGAAGTAAAGTTTCCTTTCCTTCTCATTATCTTATTTACATAAACTTGTTTTATTATACTTGCAACCCTATACAGACATAACAATTGATAAGAACTAAATCAATGGGTCACATAGTCTCCGAAATACTTAGGCAGTCTCACAGCTCGACCTGAGCGAGTTCTCACTGTTTCGTTTGTGTCAATGCCCTTGTTTTTGTCAGTTCGCTCAGTAGCCGTGTTCTTTTTTCGCATTTGCTCGAGACGCTCATCTCGAATTGGCAAGTGTGATACCATGTTGACCTCCTCGAATACTTGCTCTCTGCTTGGAGTACCGCTAACTGCATACAACAGTGTATCCGTGAGGTACGTGAACTTCCCCTGAGAGTAGCTGATGTCAAAATCATAGCTCTGTAGGCGGAGTTCATTCCTTGAAGACGCTTCGGTGCTTTCACTAGTGGCTTCTTTGCTATCATTTCCAGCGGCTTGTGATCGCTGATCACGCTGGTGAAACGACCAAATGTACACTGATGGAAACCACGGCGAGCATCTCCTTCTCAATCAAGGCATATCGCGATTCAGTGTCAGTTATTGCTCTGCTTGAATATGCGATGGGACATCCTTTTTGGAGCAAGGCTGCCCCCAGTCCCTTGTTGCTCACGTCACACTGAATCGTCAGCTCCACCTTGGGATTATAGTACGCTAAGATCGGTGTTTCAGATACCATCTGTCTGATCTTGCACATTGCTTTGTCCTGTTCAGCAGACCACTCCCATGCTATGTCTTGTTTTGTCGGCTGTCTGATGTGCTCAAGAGTATCAGACAGGCTGGGTAGAAAACAGCTCAGGTAGTTGTCAAATCTAACTAGCCTTTGCACACCCTGTACATCTAAGGGTGCTGGCATATTCACAATATCTGCAACCTTTTGGGGGTCGGGTTGCAGTCCTGTGCCAGTGATCACAAGTCCTAACAAGGATATCTCAGTTGCTCTGAAGACAGACTTGTCCTTGTTAAGTTTGATGTGTTGCTGTACACATCGCTGAAGCAACTGAGCTTCGAGTTATGGTCGATGACCGCCTCTTCCATCGCCTCTCCCTTACCATGAATGAGATGTCGTCGGCAACGCAGATCACTCCAGGTAGTCCTTTGAGCGCTTGGTGTAATCTTCGTTGGAAGATTTCAGACGATACACATAAACCAAATGGCAATCGGCGCCACCGATAACGCCCGAAAGGTGTCAGATTGCACGATTTGTTGTCAAGTTTCACCTGCCAGAAGGCTGAGCTCATGTCTAGCTTACTGAAGATCTTCGCAAGGTCGAGATCTGGCAAGATGTCCGCAATAACTGGGAAAGGATGGCGCACTAGCTTCAGCGCTTCGTTAAGCGGTCGTGGATTGATGCACACCCGGAGATCGCCATTCTTTTTCTGTCATTTACAGTGATCAAATTCATTCACTGACTAGCTTTGCTTCCTAGCAGTGGTGTGAAGCCATCACTGGCCACAATGAACTCCACAGAATATTTGTGGTTTGTATTGGGGTTGAGCAGCTTAACCCAGCAAATGCCTTCCGCTTCCATTGTAGTCTTATTCCACACCATGAGCTTCTTGTGACATGGGGCTAGTGTGTGGTCTACGCCGTGTAAATATCTGCATGGCAAGATGTTCACGCTCGCTCCGCTGTCCATTTGGAAGCCGACCTGCCTCCCATTGACAAGCATCGATGCGTAGACATCATCTCTCACCGCACCGTGTTAATTGTGAGCGTGATACTATCAATGAGCTCAATGCTCGTGTCACTTTCGGCCTGGTCGTCTACTTTGTGTACTTTCTTCTTTCTGCACACTTTGGCAAAGTGGTTGCGACTGCCACATGCCCTACACGTCTGTCCGTAGGCTGGACATTGCTGTTTGTCTATTGCATGCTCCTTGCCACAATACTTGCACGCTTTTGCTTCTTGATTGTGCTTTCCTTGGCTTTTCTTAGGCTTAGCCCACTTGCTTTGCTTGTGTGGGTATTGCACAGCTGCACCTCTCTTGCCGCTCTGCTGTCTGACTTTGTGGTCTGCAGCAACAGACCTACTACTTCTGGTGAAAGCTTGGAGATGTGACGCTGCAGTCTCGGCACTTGCAGATGTCGATACATCCGTTGAGAGTGAGCTTCCTTTCCTGCAGCAAACATCTCCTCGTTTGCGAGTCGCAAATGCCCAACACAATCTTGTCATGGAGCAAGCTGTTCGTTATGCACTGGCAGAAATTACAGGACTTTGCTAGTGTTCTGGACAGAGGCCCAGGAGCCGTTGGTGAGGGAGGAGCGACGTCCGAGCGGTGAGTGTAAAAACCCAGCGCGGGGCTTTGTTTTTACAGAGGCCCAGCAGCCATTGGTGAGGGAGGAGCGACCAAAATCCGTAACGTTCTAAATCTGTAATGTTCCATTCAATTAACTGGGCTTGAGGAAGCCACTGATTGGTGGACTTGAATACGCAGCTGATTGGCAGTCAGATCCCAGCAGTTTGTAGTGTACCGTACTTTGTATTTTGTATTGTATATTGTATTTTGTGTTGTATCTAGGGTAAGGGAAGTATGAGTGCCAGGGCAGCTTCTGTTCTGGATGTCAGATGTGGGAGGTAATGGAGTCGGGTAGCCTTCCAGACGTCCACATCTGCGCCAGGTGAGTCGAGATGGGGCTCCTAAAGGAGTGTGTTGGGAACCTGGAGCAGCAGCTCGATGACCTCCGTCTGGTCAGGGAGAGTGAGGAGGTCATAGAGAGGAGTTACAGGGAGGTAGTCTCTCCAAAACCACGGAGGCAGACACGTGGGTTACGGTTAGGAGAGGCAAGGGGAAGAGGCGGGCGCTAGAGAGTACACCAATGGCTGTACACCTTGGAAATAAGTATTCCTGTTTGAGTGCTGTTTGGGGGGGAAAGCCTACCTGGCCTTCGGTACAGACACCGGCCCTGTTTATCAGAAGGGTAAGGAAAAGAAGAGGAGGGCATTAGTAATAGGAGACTCTATAGTTAGGGGGTCAGGTTGGCGATTCTGTGGACGCAGTCCGGAGACCCGGATAGTAGTTTGCCTCCCTGGTGCCAGGGTCCGGGATGTGTCTAAACGTGTCCAAGATATCCTGAAAAGGGAGGGAGAGGAGCCTGAGGTCGTGGTACATATTGGTACCTATGACATAGGTAAAAACATAGAAGAGATCCTGAAAGGAAAATTTAGGGAGTTAGGAAGAGAGTTAAGGAAAAGAACCGCAAACATAACAATCCCAGGATTACTTTCTGTGCCACGCGACAGTGAGCGTAGGAATGGAGCAAGGTGGAGGATAAATGCCTGGCTGAAGGACTGGTGCAGAGGACAGGGATTCAAGTTTCTGGATCAATGGAACCTCTTTTGGGGAAGGAGTGACCTGTATAAAAAGGACGGGTTGCACTTGAACCCGAGGGGGACCAGTATCCTGGCAGGGAAATTTGCAAAGGCTACCGGGGGGACTTTAAACTAGAACGGTTGGGGGGAGGGACTCAAATAGAGAAAGCCAGTAGACAGGGTCTGAGGCAGGAGGCAGAGAAGGGAAGCACTCAGACCCAACATGTAGGGGGGAAAGAAGAAGAAAATAATAAACAGAGAATAAGAGGTGGTGGGTTTCCAGGGCAAAAATCAAAAGGGGCCACTTGTCAACATAATTGTATAAGGAGTAAGAGTGTTGTAAAAACAAGCCTGAAGGCTTTGTGTCTCAATGCAAGGAGCATTCGTAATAAGGTGGACAAGCTGAATGTGCAGATAGCTATTAATAACTATGCTATAGTTGGGATCACGGAGACGTGGCTCCAGGGGGACCAAGGCTTGGAGCTGAACATCCAGGGATATTCAATATTCAGGAGGGATAGACAGAAATGAAAGGGAGGTGGGGTAGCGTTGCTGGTGAGAGAGGAGATTAATGCAAAAGAAAGGAAGGACATTAGCTTGGAGGATGTGGAATCGATATGGGTAGAGCTGCGAAACTCCAAGGGGCAGAAAACGCTAGTGGGAGTTGTGTACAGGCCACCTAACAGTAGTAGTGGAGTTGGGGATGGCATCAAACAGGGTATTAGAAATGCGTGCAACAAGGGTAAAACAGTTAGAATGGGTGACTTCAATCTACATTGGGGGTTCAGTATTGATGTGGATAGAGAACTGGCTGGCAGGCAGAAAGCAAAGTGTAGGAGTAAACGGGTCCCAGCTAGTTACAATATATATTAATGATTTGGACGAGGGAATTGAATGCAACATCTCCAAGTTTGCGGATGACACAAAGCTGGGGGGGAGTGTTAGCTGTGAGGAGGATGCTAGGAGGCTGCAAGGTGACATGGATAGGCTGGGTGACTGGGCAAATGCATGGCAGATGCAGTATAATGTGGATAAATGTGAGGTTATCCACTTTGGTGGCAAAAACAGGAGGGTAGACTATTATCTGAATGGTGGCAAATTAGGAAAAGGGGAGATGCAACGAGACCTGGGTGTCATGGTACACCAATCATTGAAAGTAGGCATGCAGGTGCAGCAGGCAGTGAAGAAAGCAAATGGTATGTTAGCATTCATAGCAAAAGGATTTGAGTATAGGAGCAGGGAGGTTCTACTGCAGTTGTACAGGGTTTTGGTGAGACCACACCTGGAGTATTGCGTACAGTTTTGGTCTACAAATCTGAGGAAAGACATTCTTGCCATAGAGGGGGTACAGAGAAGGTTCACCAGACTGATTCCTGGGATGTCTGGACTTTCATACGAGGAAAGACTGGAGAGACGTGGCTTGTACTCGCTAGAATTTAGAAGACTGAGGGGGGATCTTATAGAAACGTACAAAATTCTTAAGGGGTTGTATAGGCTAGATGCAGGAAGATTGATCCCGATGTGGGGAGGTCCAGAACAAGGGGTCACAGTCTAAGGAATTCCTTTAGGACTGAGATGAGGAAAACATTTTTCACACAGAGAGTGGTGAGTCTCTGGAATTCTCTGCCACAGAAGGTAGTTGAGGCCAGTTCATTGGCTATATTTAAGAGGAGTTAGATGTGGCCCTTGTGGCTAAAGGGATCAGGGGGTATGGAGAGAATGCAGGTAAGGGATACTGAATTGGATGATCAGCCATGATCATATTGAATGGCGGTGCAGGCTCGAAGGGCCAAAGGGCAAAATGGCCTGCACCTATTTTCTATGTTTCTCTATGTTTCTATGTTCTCAGACTAGCAAGAAACGATTCAAAGTTTTCACCTGCTTCTTGTTGTCTCTTGTTGAAGAGCTATCACTCATACGTTTCATTCTTCTCGCCCATGGTGTAGCTCTCGAACGTGCGAATGATCTCGGCCAGTTCTTGGTTCTCCTCGTCATTGGCGAACACAAAACTGTCGTAAATCTCCAGTCCGGATAACCATATAACCATATAACAATTACAGCACGGAGACAGGCCCTCTCGGCTCTTCCAGTCCGTGCCGACCATTTGTTTTCCCCTAGTCCCATCTACCTGCACTCAGACCATACCCCTCCATTCCCTTCCCGTCCATATGCCTATCCACTTTACTTTTAAATGTTAAAATCGATCCTGCCTCCACCACCTCTGCTGGAAGCTCATTCCACACAGCCACCACCCTCTGAGTAAAGAAGTTCCCCCTCACGTTACCCCTAAACTTCTGTCCCTTAATTCTCATGTCATGCCCTCTTGTTTGAATCTTCCCTACCCTTAATGGGAAAAGCTTATCCACGTCAACTCTATCTATCCCTTTCATCATTTTAAAGACCTCAATCAAGTCCCCCCTTAACCTTCTGCGCTCCAAAGAATAAAGACCTAACTTGTTCAACCTTTCTCTGTAACATAGTTGCTGGAACCCTGGCAACATTCTAGTAAATCTCCTCTGTACTAATGTGCCAATTGTATGGAGAAACTATGCCGTCTGGTATGCTGGTGTTTGCCTGTCTAGCTGTGCGACCACGCTGTAGTTTGCCCACATCCAACGCCATGTTTTCCAACCTTCAGTCACTCCACGGTTGACGGTTAATGGGGTCGGTGGCCGTATACCTCTCACGGGAGGCAACCGGCAGCATGCTGTGGAGTGCTACCGGTGGCCGTCTGCGAAGGCCACTGGTCGCCCGTCTCCTCGTCCGCACGCGACTCGGCTTGCTGGTCTGCTCCACCCTTTGGGTCGCCTTGTCGTTTTCCGGCAGTTTTAATATTTTCTGTGCCTTAAATGCTGCTCACTCACCAATCCTACGGTGCTTGACAGTTGCACTAGTCCTTAGCTGCTACCTGTTCCAGCCGGGAGCTTCAGGTTGAGGCAGAAAAATATTTCCTTAAGGCACCACCGCTGCCACCATGTTCAAGCACAAGCTTTTCCAGTAAGTAAAACTCCTACGCATGCCTGGAACCGCTGCACATTCGTGGACTTTATTAAGTCGTTAAAGGCACATTATACTTATCATAACAATGTGAACCAACTTGAACTAGCCCAATTTGTCTGCATTTGGCCCATAGCCCTCTGAACTGTTCCGATCCATATACCTGCCGAAGATTATAACCATTTCTTTAATGTTGCAATCAATTTGCAACCACATTTATTACCTCCCCCTTTCCATATCTTTCAACAATTCATTCAACCGAGGTAGTCCACAAAAAGCAAAATATATCTTGTACCCTTCAAAGGTCTTTTATTGTCACATGTACCAATTAAGGTACTGTGATATTCGTATTACCATGCAGCCATACTGAAAAAAAGCAACAAGACACACAGCTACATAAACGTTAACATCAATGTCCACCACAGCGGATTCTCCACATTCCTCACTGTGATTGAAGAAAATAAAATCTAATCTTCCCTCGTTTTCTCCCGCGGTCGACGCAGTCGAACCATCTGTTGGGGCAATTGAAGCTCCCGCGTCAGGGCGATCTAAGCTCCTGCGGCTTGGAGCTCCTGAAGTCAGTCTCCAGCAGAGGCCTCCAAATCCTCGATGTTAGACCGCAGTGCGGACCAAGATACGATATGGGAAAAAAATTGCATCTCCGTCAAGGTAAGAGATTTTACAAAGTTTCCCCCAACCCTTCCCCAACATAAAACAAGCTGACGAACACTAAAAACATACATTTAATACATACTAAAAAGCAGAAAAGGAAGGGACAGAGACTGTTGGCGAGGCAAACACTGCGATCCATCTTTAAACCAGTTCCAGTTTGACTGTTTGATACTGTGGCTCTCCCAAGGGTTTATAAGCTTATCACTGCTGCATTATACTCTTAAATTATCCCTTGCTTCTGACAAAACAATTGGCACCACGGTTTGATTAAACCTGTGCCTGAGAAATACAATTCATTCCTGAAGAATGCAGGTGGTTTTGCAAAATTCATGAAAATGATCCAGGGTATTTTCTGCAAGGGTTCTCAAATAATGGCAGTGCACACTGTTAATTCAGAGGAACCAAATTAATCAGGAGATAACTACATTCCATGCTTGTGCTGAGACTCAAGCCGATAGATTTCAGCATCTAAGACCTAGCCATTGCACAGTTTTTCCTGTGCATGTGCACAGTCTTTGTGGGATCTGCATTGTTTCACCGGCATTTCTCCTCACAAACCTGTCCAGTCAAGAATCCAACAAGCTTTACAAAACCTTCCAGAGGGAATCAAGTGAATGTGAAAAGGACCAATCAGGATGAAAGTTAATGTGGACAAAATGCTCAAAAATGAAAGGGTCTCAAAGAAGTATTTTTTCTTAAACCAAAAACACTACTAATATAAAGTATTCTGAAAATATCTAATTAGTCTGAAGAAGGGTCTCGACCTGAAACATCACCAATTCCTTCTCGCCAGAGATGCTGCCTGTCCTGCTGAGTTACTCATTCTTTAGTCTCACAATGGTTTCACAATTGTCTTCCTCTACACACGGCTGACCAATGACCCTGTCCCACTGTATGAGTTCATTCAAGTGCTCTCCTGAGTTAAAAAAAAAATCTAACTCGTGGTAAGCACATAGAATGAACGTAGCGGGTACATCGGAGCTCGGGGATGTCTCTTCGCAGCTCGTAACGCTAACGGCAGGTACTCGGGAAACGCGGTAAGCGCAGGCAGACTCATGAAGATTTTTCAACGTTGAAAAATGTCCACGAGAACCCCAAGTACCTGCGAGCGGCCATTACCGTAGATCTCTAAGTTCGAATCAGGGCAAACTCTGGAGAACTCTTTGAATGAATTCGTACAGTGGGACAGGGCTTTTGGTCCTGAATCTCTCACAAAAGATCAGCAATGGTTAGAGGATGTTTTTAAGGTGAGGACATTAAATTGGTCCCTCTGGAATTTATTAAAATGTAATTAGAATTAGAATTTTTTCATTTGTTACTGATAATAACCAAACTCTTTCTGTTGCTGCCCTTACCCATCTAAAGATCTATTTAAATGCATATTTTCAAAATATTTTATATTAATTATGTTTTTGGTTTAAGAATACTTTAAAATTATTGGTAGACTAATGCTTACATTTGTTTGTAGTCATCTAATAGAATGCATTTGTCTATAAAATGCTTAGGTAGCTTAAGTTGGGGTGTTGGAAGCTGGATTGGTAAGAAATCATGAAAGCCATCAATGGCTTGAGCATTCAGGTGGAGTTAATTGTCATTAACAATTAAGGTGCACATTATTATGGAAATTAACAGTTGATTTGTTTCACCAATGATTTTTATTATGTTAAATATCTGATTTTGATAAATGGCAATAATAAATGACGGAAAAAAATGTAAACTGAACCAAAATCAAAATCAAACTAATAGCCCTAATTGGAACTCTTTGCAATTTTGTTCCCATTTGTTACTACATTCAATGTTTGTAAACTAATTTAGGCTTCGCCACTATCAAAACACAGGGCCAAATCTATACCTGTTCCTATAACAAAGCGTAAAAAACTGAAACCTCTAAAGTGTGGCACAAGAGTGGGGCCGGCACGGAAGAATGCAGCACAAGAACACAATATGTGCCAAACATGATGCCAAGACCAACTCCTATCTGTCTGCACATGATCCACATCCGTCCTTTCTCTGCATATCCTTATGCCCATCTGAAAGTCTCTTCATTCTCCTTAAATCTCCTAATTCTCTTAATTCTTCAGACCCGAAAGGGTCTCGACCTAAAACGTTACCCATTCCTTCTCTCCAGATATGCTGCCTGTTCTGCTGAGTTACTCCAGCATTTTGTGTCTATCTTCAGTGTAAACCAGCATCTGCAGTTCCTTCCCACACAAGAATGAGGAAGGTACAATCTAAAACATCACAAGAGCATGATCAGATAATCCCCAAGAAGATATTTACAGAAGGCGGCCTGATATAAATTCACAGATCATTGACTTGCTCAACATGACAGAAACAAAATCAATGCAGCCTTAATGGGCCTGACCCACTTACGCGACTTTTCCGGCGACTGCGTCATAGGTCGTTACGGGTCGCTGAAAATTTTCAACATGTTGAATATCCAGCGGCGACCAGAACAAGGTACGAATCTTTGGGAAACTACTCATGACCATGCAGGCTTCATCCCGCAACATGTCGCCTGTATGGTCGTGAGTAGTCGCCTCAGTCGCCCAAAGTCATAGTGTGTTTCTGGTCGCTGCATGTTGACAATTTTTGCCGACCTGCCACGACCTATGACGGGTGCCAGAAGTCGCCGAAAAAACTGCGTAAGTGGGACAGGCCCAAAAGGCCAACTATCCTCTCTCAACCCACTGTACCATTAATAAATGCTAATTGAGCTCCAGGCAGCTTCAAACCAGTGGCAAATTTTCAACTTCCTGCAGTCATGTATTCGGCAAGCACTTATTTATACTATTTGTAATTTGGTCTTCTCGCTGATTTCAGTGACATTTGAGAAAGAGTCAAGAATTTTCCTAAAATGGCATTGTGATAATTGCACAGCACAGTACAGTTCTAGCTGAATTACAGTTGGAGCCAGTGGAAACCTACATTGTGATTGCCCAGGAAGGTAATGAGAACAAACACCAGAGCTAATACTGATTATTATTCTTCATATATTTTCTCCAGTTCTGTTTTCATTCAGTGAGTTAGGAGAATGCATACCTCCAGATTCAGGAACAGTTTCTTCCCAGCTGTTATCAGGCAACTGAACCATCCTACCAACAACTAGAGAGCGGTCCTGAGCTACCATCTACCTCAGTGGAGACCCTGACTATCTTCGAACAGACTTTAGTTGACTTTGTTTTGCACTAAACGTTATTCCCTTTGTCATGTATCTGTACTCTGTGGAAAGTTCAATTGTAATCTTCCACTAACTGGTTGGTACGCAACAAAAGCTTTTCACTGCATCTCGGTACGCGTGATAAATAAATAAACTCAACTCAAGGTGTGAGTGGTAGTGGTCCAAATGAGATTTATTTCCAATCAACAATTGCCCCTCAACAGTGCAACTTCCTAGCCTCGTTACAACCACATTGTTGTGGGCTCAAATGTCCTTTCCTGAAGCAATTTGGGTTTATAATCCAGTCATTTAAGGTTTCCATTAATGATAGCTGCTTGCCAGTGCAGATTGAATTAATTTACCACATTGTCACTGTGGCAGTCTTCAATCAGTAATCTCAGTCTCTAACTATGCTTCCGTAGCCCAATAGTTAGGCATTTTCCACACCTGTGCTACTGTTAAACCATTGACTGTTTTAACATCTATGATTTTTTTTTCCCATTTGTAATTCCCCCATGTTTTTGTGCCCAAACTCATTTACTTTCAAATACTTTTCTTAGCAACTGGAAAGGTTCACATTAGCTCATTGGTTTAACTATGTATACAGTACTGTAGCTTCTATTGGCTAGAGTGCTAAATTGGCAAATTAAGTTCAAATTGGAACATAGGGACATCAATTCATGTTAAAAATTATTGCTACAAAACTCGTATCTGGTTCATTGAAATCCATTAAGCATGAATGGTGTCTTCTCCAGTTTTATCTCCGATCATACATCTGGCTCCCATTTTAATCCAAGAAACAAGGAATAATAGTCCGAGTCAGAGCGTGAAACCAGGCCATTCGTCCCTGATCATATTGAATGGCGGTGCTGGCTCGAAGGGCCGAATGGCCTCCTCATGCACCTATTTTCTATGTTTCTATTTTCTATGTTTCTATGTCCCAACCTGTTCACAATGGCCATCATATACCATCTAAACTAGTCCCACCTGCCAGGCGTTTTGTCCATATCACTCTAAACCTGTCCTATCCATGTATCTGACTAAATGTTTCTGAAACTTTGCGATAGTACCTGCCTCAACAACATCCTCCAGCAGCTCGTTCCATTCATCAACCACCGTCTGTGTGAAAAAGTTACTCCTCAGAATTCTATTACATCTTTCCTCTATCACCTTAAACCTATGTCCTCTGGTTCTCAATTCTCCCACTCCGAGCAAGAGATTCTATGCATCTAACAGATCTGTTCCTCTCATTAATTTGTACAATGCCATTTTGCTGGTCTCACATCCAAGGAAAATTAAATTAAAGAGTCAAACACGTAAATCAGCCATATGAATGCGAGCATAGGCCTTAACTTTATGCTTAAATAAAAATATCATTATCGGTCAGCAATCTTGATCAATTTTGATTATAGCACTACTGTGTGACAATTAATCTCCCAGTCTCTGGTTATAAAACTACTTTTCATTATCTTATAATTGAAGGCAAACCCAAGGACGTAATCACTGCACATTTACTAATTTATATACTTTTAACAAGATTTTACAACTATCATGAATGGAAAATAATCAGGAAAGGGAACCTTATTCAAATCATTACTATATTTGGTAAGAGCACTTGCGATTTCCTGCAAACTCCACGCAGAGTGTAAATTGTACAAAATTTAATCCCCAATTAGCGAATTAAAAGTTGCTTATGAACTATTCAATAGTTTGTCAATAAAGATTTACTATTTGAAATATAACTACTTAAGAAAACAATTAACATCGAGTCTTGAATTCAAGCTGGCCAGAATCATTGGAATTATTTGGCATTTCACATAATTAACAGTTAATAGACCAACATAAAAAATATTCAGGCACTACATCATATATCATAATAAACTGCCATGTCAATGAAGATTAAACTTAATATTGAATACAATAAGAATTATCTTCGCCACATGCTCGTGACAACTGGCAGTTTGCAACAGTATATGGAGCTGATAGCTTGGACACTCAAGTCTCAGTGGTGCATTGGCTTGGAATTTGAATATCAGACAGGACAACTTCCCAGCCAGTCATTAGATAAAGGGTTGTCTAGCTCCGAGCACTGCCAATGCATAACCTAAGTATTAGCGCAGCCAAAAGGACACCCTGGCAATAAACACTGCCAGCAAATAATTCAACAGTAAATGCACACAGCCAATAAACTTTACATATGTGCTTTTACTTTAATGCTTTTCATCTATGTTTACAGGTTACTCTGTTCTTTATCATATTTAACCAATGTTGAAGGTGAATGTGAACGATTGCCAGAGAGCTGCTACGTATTTAATGCTGGATTAAACCAAGAGCAAAATGACAAGCAAGCAATTTGGCTATTCATTTTATCTTGTCTGAACTGGAAGGCAGACAATAAAGATGTTACCTCTCTTAAAAAATATGTTTTTGGCATGATCCAAGTGTTTAGCAACATAGGAAAGAGAAATGACTCATTGACAAGTCTGCAACACCAGGTGGTTTGTGCCCTTTTTCAACCTCCCCGTGTTTTGCCCATATTTGCTTCATATCCCTTATGGTATCCATCCACACCAATAGCCATTGCATTGCTACTTTAGTACCCACAGCTTGTCAGAGGAGAGCATTCTAAATGTTCACCACAGTTGATCTAGAGAAAAATGCGACCTACTTTTATTTCCTGGTTTCCTATCCCTGTACCTATCCAAATGTTTCTTAAATGCTGTGATAGTACCTTCCTCAACTACCTCAACTGGCAGCCCATTCCATAGACCTACCACCCTTTGGGTAAAAACATTTCTGCTTGGGTTCCTATTAAATCTACCCTCTCCCCTCACTTTACACCCATGCCCTTTGGTTCATGATTCCTCTACTCAAACACATTTAGCCTATCTAATCCTGATGGCAGTCAAGCAACACATACACTAGCAACATGGGCTAAAACGTCAGTGGCCATACTAGTATATATGACTGCTGGAGATAGATACAAAACGCTGGAGTAATTCAGCGGGACAGACATCATCTCTGGATAGAAGGAATGGGTGATGTTTCAGGTCTAGACCCTTAGTAATTCCAGCATTTTGCATCTATCTTTGGCTTAAACCAGCATCTGCAGTTCCTTCGTACAACATTTTATCTGACTGCTGGGTTAGCTCCATCACCTGCATTTACTAATAGATTCTCACAGTGTGGAAACAGACCCACCCTTTGGCTCAACATGCCCACTCCAGCCAACATTCCCCATCTATACTAGTCCCAACTGCCAGCCTTTGGCACATATCCCTCTAACTCTACCCTATCCATGTACCTGTCTATATGTTTCTTAAACACTGTGATGGTAACTGCCTCACCCAGCAGTGTGCAGGAAGGAACTGCAGATGCTGGTTTTAAAATCGAAGAAACCCAGTCTCTAGCACTGTGAGGGATCAACTCTACCACTGCACCACCATGCACTGTATTTAGGATGCATCTAAAAATGCATTTTAATTGCCAAGGCATGGCAGGTTATGGGCCAAACACAGGTCAATTGGATTAATATAGATAACCCCAACAGTCAGTATAAACATGGTGGGCTAAAGGGCCTGTTACTGACCTGTATGACTCAGAGTCTTAATGAAAGTAACGGAAGGCTTGCGATTTGTGGGCATCATTTATGACAGAAATATTCCAATTCAGTTATAAAAAAAAGTTTTCCAATCATTCTCCAGTTGCTTAGGAACACCAAAACGGATTATAATAGAGATCTTTTGATGAGTACTGTATTACTCTAAATGTATTGTTGTAATTCCACCACAAGGCATCATTCCAATTATGTTCTTTGAAATCAGCAGACACCCAACAGTGCCAAAGTGTATCAGCCTGGGTTAATTAATCATTGCACTGAATGCTCAGGCAAATACAAAGAGGGTTGCCCAAGGCCTCCTAAGAAATTGGGGAGAAAAAAGCATGAAATATGGAAATGTCAGAATGAAAAGAAAATCATTGACATTGCATTACTTCCAACTTCAAAGCACTCCATAATCCACAAATTATTCTCACTGAGAACTTACTTCACAGAAACAGCCATGTGTGACCATGCCAAAGTTTATGCTCCATTAAAATTTGGCATAGTGTGGTACATCAGACATGGCAAGAATTGGGTATGAAATTATACTGAGGGCAGCAAAGATGGGGAAGGAAAATAATGCACTGTGCTGTCCAAAGTCTATCATCAATCTTGGGCTGCACTCACTCAGAAGACAGGATATTCTTCTGGACGTTTTAAAATCCCCTTATGTACAAACTCAGGTCACCCCTTTCAAAATGTTTATCATATTGGCTCAACTACGCTCTGGTGGCACATGTTAACTACAATGCAGGCTTATAAGTTCCTTCCAAATTAATTATGGACTGATTAGCACAAAGCATTCACCCTTTAATAGTCCGAACCTTTTCATCTGCAAGGCATATCAAGAGTACAATAATTAATAATTGATTCAGAATTAATGTCGGGCAATTATGGGCTTGAGTTATAAGGGGTGATTGGATAGGTTCAAACCGCTCTCCCAGAAAGTCAAGATTCAGTGTTTTACTGTTATGTCCCGATAGGGAACAATAAAACTCTTACTTGCAGTAAACGTGGGCGTGGGGTGACTTCAAAGAAATTGAGAAGTTCGCAGGGAGCATGGATAGGGTAGTCACTGTCTTTTTCTCAATGTAGTGAATTTAGAAATGTTATTTCTAAAATTGGAGGCAAAGGTTTAAAATGATAGGGAAAACATTTAAAAGGGGATAAAAGTGGCATTTTTTCCAGACTAAGATACGTGTAAGGAAGAGCTACAATAGTGTGTGGGGTAGAGACAGGTAATAATTACAACTTTTAAAAGGCATTTGAACATGGACAGGAGAAAATTAGAGAGACATGGCCCAAAACAAAGACTTCTTGCTCTGCATAGACAAGTTGGGTCAAAGTGTCTGTTTCTATGGTGTCTGACATTGAATCTGCCTGAATGAATATAGTTCCAATGATAGTAGTAGCTCCATATCATTCAAAAGGTGGTATAGGTTTATTAATACTACATGTAAACATTGACAAGCTTTGTTTGTGTGTTATCTAGGCAAAACAAATCATATTACACAATCACAACGTACGATAGGTAGTACTAAGCGAAAAACATCAGGTTGCAGAATGTAGTGTTACAGTATTACCATTATGAGGGAAAAGTCCAAGGTGTACAATGAGATAGGTTGGAGAACTGGGACTGTATCCTAGCTTATGGGGGGTGGGGATGGACAGGGGGCGCGACGGTTCAGCACTCTGATAAGATCAGGGAAACAGCTGTTCCTATATTTGCTATGTGCTTTTGAGTTTTTGTATCTTCTGCCTGATGAGAGAGGGGAGAAGAAAGTGTGATCTAGGTGAAAAAGGTTTGAGGCAGCACGAAGTATAGATAGAGTTCATGGTTGGGAGACTGGTCTGCGTCATGCACTGGGCTACATCCTCAATTCTCTGCAATATTTTGCAGTCTTGGGTAGATCTGTTACCAAATCAAGCTGTGATGCACCTCGATGTGATGTTTCCTGTGGTGCATTTGTAGAAGTAAGAGCCCTTGGCAAACTTGCCGAACAAAATAGCACACTTGACTGATATCTTATCTACCACACTAAATTTTAATTCCCTCTACTGACATTGCATTGTAACTGCAGTATATCGAGTCTACAAAATGCACTTGATACTTGTCATGGGTACTCCAACAGGACTTTAAACCTGCTTGGAAGGAACTGCAGATGCTGGATTACACCAAAGAAACACAAAATGCCGGAGTAACTCAGTGGGACAGGCAGCATCTCTAGATAGAAGGAATGGGTGACGTTTCGGGTTGAGACCCTCCTTCAGTTCGAGTCAGGGGAGAGGGAAACGAGTGCTATGGAAGGGAAAGGTGTGAAAATAAGTGATCAAAGGGGACGAAGTTCAAGGAAAATATAGATCATTGTTAGCTTGGGGAAGAGGATAACAAGCCATACAAAGTAAAATGTAATCAGTCAGTGAACTAGGATGGGGAGGGATCAACAGCGAGGGAAAGCAAGGATTACGAAGTTAGAGAAGTCAATATTCATACTGCTGGGTTGCATGCCGCCCAAATATGAGGTGATGCTCCTCCTTTAAACCTGGGACCCCCCCCCCGGTCCCCAATTATTCTGGAGGTTAAGAGCAGTACCTACCATTTCTTGCAATTCCCCTTTTCACTAGGCATACAAAAAACAATGTAATTGTTTTTTACGTTGCTTTATGGACCTCAAAACACAACATTGCAGCAAATCTTAGCCACAATGACCCACCACTTCAAAGTAACTCATCAGCTTCAATGGCAAATAGAACATAGCAATTAGAACATAGAAATAGTGCAGCACAGACCCTGTGGCCCACAACCTCTGTGCTGAACACGATGCCAACGTAAACTGATCTCATTTGCCTGCATATGATCCATATCCTTCCTTTTCTTGCATATCCATGTGTCTTCTAAAAGTCTCTTACGCATTAATATCATATCTGACTCCTCCATCAGACAGAGTGTTCTATGCACTCACCAACCTGTGTAAAAATGAAATCCCTTGTACATCTTTAAACTTTGCCCCTCTCAACTTAAAGTTATGCCCTCATGTCCTTGACATTTTCATCCGGGGGAGGGGGGGGGGGGGAAGGATCTGACTGTCTATCCTATCTATGCCCCTCAATTTCATATGCTTCTACCAGGTCTGCCCTCAACCTTCGATGCCCCAGAGAAAACAATCCAAGTTTGTCCATCCTCTCCTTGTAGCTAATACCCCCTAATCCAGGCAACATTCTGAAAAACCTTTTCTGCACCTTCTCCAAATCCTTCCTGTAAAGAGGCGATCAGAACTGCATGCAATACTCCAAAACCACACCACATGTCTTCTGTACCACTACTTACCTTTGCAGCCACATTCAGGGGCCATGAACCTGGACCCCCAAGACGCTTCTGCACATAATTCCTTATAATTAGAATGGAGAGGGCCCCATCTCAAAATGTCATCTGTTCAATCCCTGCACAGATGCTGCCTGCCAAATTTCAGCATCTGCAGTTTCTTGTGGAACTAATCCATGCCAGAATTTATGCTCCATATGATCATCCTCCAGTCTTTCGACCACTCGATCAACATAACCCTTTATTCTTTCTCTGTCATGTGCTTGTTTGTCCAGCCTCCCCTTAAATTGATCAATCCAAGAACAAGAACAGAAACAGGGATAGTTTCTTCCCAGCTGTTAACAAGGAACGGAATCCTCCTACCACAACCAGAGAGCAGTCCTGAACTGCTATCTGCCTCTTTACTGCACTAAACATTTCTCCCTTATAATGTATCTGTGCACTGTGGTGGCTCGATTGTAACCATGTATTGTCTTTCTGCTGACTGGTCAGCACGCAACAAAAGCTTTTCACTGTACCTTGGTGCACATGACAATAAACTAAAACTGAACAAATACTCTTCACCTAAACCAATCCCTGAGATAATGTGTTAACGAAGAAACTGCAGATGCTGGAGAATCGAGGGTTACACAAAAAGCTGGAGAAACTCAGCGGGTGCAGCAGCATCTAAGAGGCGAAGGAGATAGGCGACGTTTTGGGTTGAGACCCTTCTTCAGACTGAAGAAGGGTCTCGACCCGAAACGTCGCCTATCTCCTTCTCCTCTTAGCTGCTGCTGCACCCGCTGAGTTTCTCCAGCTTTTTGTGTAACCCTGAGATAATGTGCCTCACATCCTGTCTCTCCTTTCACTAAAGAGGTTTCACTTAAATTTCTCAGTGATTATCTTGCCACTTTTCTCCCCATTCCCCACATAGATTATCCTGTGGTCTGGACATTTTCTCCTGACCATAAACCACACAATCTATTTTTTGTACCATTTGAAAGCTTCTTTATATGCTTCCATCATTTAAATCATTAATATACATAACAAAGGGCCAAGTAGTGAGCCTTGCAACAAAACATAGCAACAGTCTTCCAGTTACAAAATCATTCATAAAGCATTACCATTTGATTCCCTTCATTTAGCCAATTTCCGATCCAATTTGCCACCATCCCTTGGATCCTACTGGTATTTATTTTCTCGACAAGCTGACCATATGGGAACTATTCAGAGATGTAGGCTACATCAGGAAACACCGTTCCATTTATCATTACTCAGTCAAACTTTAGCAATTTATTCATCCATAATATAGACATTTGTTTGGCATAAGGATGGGATATATTTATCTTTGGGCCTGCCAATTTATCCAATTTCAAAGATGCTAATGAAGGACGAGTTGCACCTCGGCCACTCCCTCTTCTGCCCTCACCCAGCAGGCAAAAGGTACATGTGTGTGAACGCACACCTCCAGATTCATGGACAACAACTAGAGAGCGGCCCCAAGCTACTACCTACCTCATTGGCGACCCTCAGTCTATCTTTGACCGGATCTTACTCTTTACTATATTCCCTGGATCGTGTATCTGTACACTGTAAATGGCTTGAATGTAATCATGTATTGCCTTTCTGCTGCCTGGTTAGCCACAGCAAAAGCTTTTCACTGTTACCTCATTATGTGCAACGATAAACTAAACTTCATATCCATTGCTATATTTATCCAATCCTGTTTTCGTACATGACTCTTTTTGAAAACGAGTATTCTACCCAGTTTACAAAGTCGATCAACAGACTTAAAATCATCTCTAACCTTCCACCTCCAGACACATTACATTTTGTTGATCCTCAATAAGTTTAACTTTTTTCCTTTGATAAACGCATCCTCTGCATTTCTAAAAATCATTCTATATTCCCCAAATTTATGCGTGGTTTAAAAATTTGGAATAAATCTATTCTGCGTTGTCACACAACGCTAACCTGCTGGCTCTGCATTGAGCTGTGCATTATTTACCGCTGAGTTCATAAATCATTGGATTTCAGCACAGCTTGATACCAGAAAATGAGCACATGTGCCAACTACATGTGTGGTAGCCTGCTGCTTCACAATGGGAACCAGGATGGGAAGATTTTAAAACGGGAGAGGGGAGGGGGGAGCTGCGGAGAGGGGAGGGGGGAGAGGGGAGGGGGAGAGGCGGAGAGGGGAGGAGGGAGACGGAGAGGGGAGGAGGGAGAGGGGAGGGGAGGAGACACGGAGGGGAGGGGGGAGGGGGGCGTGGGGGAGGAGAAGGGAGCATGGGGAGGGGAGGGGAGCATGGGGAGGAGAGGGGAGAGTGGGGGAGGAGAGGGGAGCGTGGGGGAGGAGAGGGGAGCGTGGGGGAGGAGAAGGGAGCATGGGGGAGGGGAGGGAGGGGACATGGGGGAAGGAGAGGGGAGCGTGGGGCAGGAGAGGGGAGCGTGGGGGAGGAGAGGGGAGCGTGGGGGAGGAGAGGGGAGCGTGGGGGAGGAGACAGAGAGGGAAGGAAGGTGACAAGAGTGCAGATGGGAGGTTAGGAGATAGATTTCAGGCTAATCAAATTGAAGGTAAAGCTTTGCCGAAACACAAAGTACCCTCTTTGACAAAGAAGTTAACTCATTTTCACAATAGTGGAAAGAATTTTTACGTGTACAAATCTTCTCTTTTTAAGTGAGACTGAGTTGGCATGGACGCGTAATTGTGGTGCAGTAATGTACACCCTTACCCTATTTGAATTTGCCAGGTTGCAAATGGTCAACTCTTAATTAGATAATTTGAGGGGTTGGGGAGGCAAAGGGGTAGTTAGGTGGTGTCAGTAAAATCCAGTCAGAGCCCCGGGTTAGCTTCAAGTTGCACTAATTCATGTAGTCATGCATTGCATAATCTGACCAATGTTACAACTCGTGCAGTAACATGCTGCACATACAGTCTGGCACAAATGTCTGCATTCTCCGCCACTGCACAGTTGCTGTCAGCTTTATTATTGTCACATGCAGCAAAGTACAGTGAAAAGCTTAGATTTGCATGTAGAATTGCTGCCTTACAACGCCAGTGACCCGGGTTCAATCCTGACCACAGGTGCCGTCTGTATGGAGTTTGTACATTCTCCCTGTGACCACATGGGTTTTCACCGGGTGCTCTGTTTTCACACGACACGCAGGTTTGTAGGTAATTGGCTTTAGTAAAATTGTCCCTCAGGTGTAGTACAGAACTAGTGTATGGGCGATCGTTGGTTGGCACGGACTCGGTACGCCAAAAAGCTTGTCTCCACGCTGTACCTCCAATTTATACTAAAGATACTCTTTTCAATTTAAAAACATAGTGAGCCTGATTCGACCCTGGCACACCGACAGCTATAACAATGCACCTGCGTTCCCTGACCAACAATACAAAGGCGTCTGGTCACATGCTCAGCAGCACCAGCAACACATGTAAGCTGAAAATTGTCCAAAAAAAAAGAAACTGCTATTGTGGCCATGCAGGAAAATTGGATTATGTCAATGTCCAAGCTAGAAATTCTGGACAGCAATTCTCTTTTAAATCTATAAATTTGTTGTGAGGTTACCACAAACACCCCCCCCCCCCCCCCCCCCCCCCCCCACCCCCCCCCCACCTGCCCACCACCACTATTTGCCTGTGATCAACTAAGCACTACAGAAAAATGCCCCAAATGATTTCTCTGAACTTGATGCCACAAATCAGCCTCTGCATTTAGTGTATAAAAAGGGAGCTATTGTGAGGGTCAAACAATTGGTATTGATCAAAGGGGGTCATTATCCTTGGACGTCCAGCTTCCTGTAATGAGATACGAGGTGCAGCACAGCGTTAATTTGTGAAATAATTCCTTCACAATGCTGCCGTTGCTTGCTAGCCTGTGGGGATTCTTCAGTGCCTCCCCCATTCAGGAGAAAGGTCCCGGCCAGTCCTGCAGTTGCGACAAGATCCAGTTTTTTTTTTTTCTCACTGTCCATTCACGAGACAGTCTCAGTCCTGAACCAGCGGAAATATTTTCTCACACTAACGTTGGCCCTCATTGCACCAAACATATGCATGCTTAACGCCAGCAGCAACACCTCCATTTATGCTTTTTGATATGCTTGAAGGGTCAAAAGTGGCTTTGTTGCTGGACTTAATCCTGAGAGAAAAATTCAAACCCCACCAGGGAATTTAAGTATCATTCAATAAACCTGCAACGTAATAAGTGCATCAATGTCTTGTGATCACAAAGCTACCGGATTGCTGTCAAAACCAAACTGGTTCAATGTCATTTTGAGAAGGAAATCTGCCACCCTCTGCCAACTTGGCCCCTTTGTGCATCCAGATACACAGCAATGCAAAGATAGACACAAAATGCTGCAGTAACTCAGTGGGTCAGGCAGCATCTCTAGAAAAAAGGAATAGGTGACGTTCTGGGTCGAGACCCTTCATCAGACTGAGAGTCGGAGTGGGACAGTAGGAGTATGGGAAAGTACAGAACTAAGCAGAGCATGCATCGATGACTCAGGAAAGGTGGAGCCCATAATGGTCCATTGTTGGCCAGGGATGAGGTGATAAAGGAATACAAAATGGTGAAATTATACTAGTGTGGTGGGGGGATGTGGAGAGTGAGCGAGAGAGAGGGAATGCAAGGGTTACTCGAGGTTAGCAACGCAGTTTGTGCTATAATGCTGAGAACGACATTTTGCACTCTGCATCTTCCTATTGGCTCTAACCATTGATTGTCCTTATGTATAGTATTATCAGATCTAAATGGATAGCATTAAAAATAAAAAATTACACTGTACCTCTACTTGTGACAAAAAAAAACCTAAACCCAAGACTCGGCGATCCTCAAGCAAGCCGTTCACATCATGCACAACAAATGTCAGAATAATATCACACAAATGAATTGAACGTGCTTTGTTGATGCTATTGTCAGCTAATGTTTTCACTCCAAGTTTAATTAGCCAACCCTTAATTGAGTGCTTTTGTGATTTGAATCAAATGGTCTGTTTATTCAGACCAGTGGGGAATAATTAGGTGGGTTTTTTAAAATCAGAATTTAAGTTGCCTTCATTCTGGCTGTCTACACTGTGGTACTTTGAATGGCAAATTTAAAATATTTCACATTATGAGACATTATCAGGGCAGGGAGAAATGTGAAACCCAGTTGCTAAAGAAATCCCATTGGCAGATCATTCAGGCCATGGCATAATTTAAAACGTGAAGGCCTCAATGTGACCACACTCTCAGTGGAAATCACTGCATGGAAATATGTTCTTGGAAAGTGTAAACCAACAACCTCCATTATCATGATGCAAATACAGAGCGGTGAAATGTTCCATTGAATTTCAGGCAATGAATCAATCGCTTCAGCACTCTTGGCCCAGTTAGTATGGAGGTTGAGTACAACGCAGGTGGAAGATTTACTTGTGTAGGGAGGAACTGCAGATGCTGATTTAAACCAAAGATAGACACAATAAGCTGGAGTAACTCAGTGGGACAGGCAGCATCTCTGGAGAAAAGGAATGGGTGGCGTTTCGGATCAAGACCCTTCTTCACCCATTCCTTCTCTCCAGAGATGCTGTTTGAGTTACTCCAGGCTAATGTGTCTAATCTTTGGGATTAACTTCCATAGGCACAGGATGAAAGAATAAACTAATGTGAATATTTTAGAGTTGACATTTAGGTCAGAGATACAACATTCATGTGACCATCAATACACAACTCACTGTCCATGTTATTAACTTTAAGGCATGCCAATCCAGCTTCAGCTACCACATCCCAGTAACAAGGTGAAAGAATGCTCAAAATCTGGCATCTGTCCCATTTAAGTTTCTCATCTTTCTAATTCACTCAACACACTGCTCCTTTAGTTAATGCAAACACAGAATTGCAATTCCTTCAAAGAAGCTGGACATTATTCTATTTGAGATATTTCCTCTCATCAAGCCATCAGCTTGGATTGACAAAAATCCCTACGTAGCAAGAGAATGCACATTTAGAGTTTATGTTATCCTTTTATCAAAACAGTGGCTCAGGGGAATAAAACAGTAGGACTAGATGTCGTAGCCTCAGAATTAAAGGACATTCCTTTAGAAAGGAGATGAGGAGGAATTTCTTTAGTCAGATGGTGGTGAATCTGTGGAATTCTTTGCCACAGAAGGCAATGGATACATTTAAGGCAGAGATAGATAGATTATTGATTAGTACGGGTGTTAGGGGAATTATGGTTGGGAGGGAGAGATAGATCAGCCATGATTGAATGGCAAAGCCTTGAAGGGCCAAATGGCCTAATTCTGCTGCTATCACTTATGACCTTATTTATGGTGTGTCATTCTCCTTGATTCGCGCTGAGTCCCAATGAATGGGAAATTTGTTGCTAAATCAAAATCAGAGAACATGTTACCTAACATTGCTGGACTCCATTACCACAGATCCTGAAGCAGCTCATTCTGAGCCAAATCGTTATCTATTCAAAGACAATACGTTAGTTAGCCTTGCTCTCACACAGCCAATGGATAAATAGGTGTGGCAGTAGATAGAAATAAAGTTTAAAAATAGTTAATTCTACTCTCTCCTATATGATGTGCTTCAACCTCAAAGATTAAAACAACTAGGGCAGTGTTTATGTATAGAAACGCAGAATTAAACTGCAATCGCACAAGGACAGATACAAAGCTGAAAAAGACTCTGAAGATAAATTTTTAAAACATATTTCTTTAGTTTTACTTCAATCAAAAAAACTGTTGATTTACTTATTACTTTTATACACAAAAGCCATAAGAGCGATTCTAGAGGGCAAATAGAACTCAACACCAGGACTTCAATTAGGTTCCTTCATTTTCCCACGCAAGTTTTTTTTGGACTCAACCTCCACGTCCATAATTTGAAACATTGAATAAAGCAACAGGTTGAAGAGTGTTCTTACAAAGCTTTAACTAGCTCCAGTGCAGTGTTTCCTTTCCAAAATTATGGTAATGGTCCTCGTAACAGCCAGTTCTCCAGCATGCGATGGCAAGCAGTTCTTTTGCAATGGGTACATGTAGTTTCAGAAACAAAAATCCCAGGCAGTCCGCCCACAGCGCTACACCTTCCAAATCTGATTCAAAGTTAATTATTTTGAGGTTACTGTCTCCCGACGTGCGGCTTATTGTTAACTGCTTGCCAATTAAGTGCTGTTTCTAAGGCCAAGTTTTCAGGCTTCAACAGATATTCAAGCACAACACGAGCATGCAAGTGAAGACTGTGGCTGAACCATAAAAGTCACCCATCCCCGAGGCCATTAATGTTAATGTTTGAGTTTGAGTTTAGTTTATTGTCACATGTACTGAGGTACAGTCAAAAGTTTAAATGGGGGGCCACCATTGACTCCACAATCAAAAAGGCACAACGGAGGATTTACTTCCTGCAGCAGCTGAGGAAGCACAATCTGCCACGGGCAATGATGATCCAATTCTATACTGTCATCATAGAGTCTGTCCTCACCTTCATCATGGTCTGGTTTGGCTCAGCCACCAAGCACAACACCTGGACGCTGCAGCAAATCGTCTGATCAGCCAAGAAGGTTATTGACTGCAACCTTCCCTTGCAGTGTACAGATGAACTGTACACTGCAAGGGCCAGGAAGCGAGCAGGTAAGATCTCTAATCCCTCTCACCCTGGCCACAAACTCTTTAAATCAATTCCCTCTGGAAGGTGACTCCGGACTATCAAAGCTGCCACAGCCAGACATAAAAACAGTTTTTATCCACGAGTAGCTCTACTCAATAATCAAAAATCTGTAGCTTCCTTTTGCTCTGGTATTTTATTTAATTCACATATTTAATCAATAATGTTTTATAATTAATGTTTAATGATGTATATGTCATTCCTAACTGTCACTGAATGTCATGTTGCCACTTGTGGGCAGAGCGCCAAGGTAAATTCCTTGTATGTGAATACTTGGCCAATAAACATTCTTATTCTTCTATTATTATTCTTACTCTTTTGATGCATGCTAACCAGTTGCAGAAAGATTAAATTCGAGCCATCCACAGTGTAGAGTTACGTGATAAAGAAAATGTGAATAACGTTTAGTGCAAATTAAAGTCAGTAAAGTACGATCGAAGCTAGTCCAATAGTCTCCAATGAGATAGATAGTAGTTCTGGACTGTTCTCTATTTGTTGGTAGGATGGTTCAGTTGCCTGATAATAGTTGGGAAGAAACTGTACTTGAATCTGGGGGTGTGCGTTTTGCCCGATGGGAGAGCGGGATAAGAGGGAGTGGCTGGGGTGCGACTCATTCCTGATTATGCTGGTGGCCTTGTCGTGCCAGCAAAAAGTGTCAATGGAATAATTGGAAAGGAGGTTGGTTTGTGAGATGGTTTGGGCTGCATCCACAATTTCTGCCATTAAATAATGGGCTGGGGCTGTGCTGAGACAAAAAGAGGTGCACCCACAAAGTATAAAAACTGCAAATGCACAAGTGCTCATGCACTGCAAAAAATAATTTTCACTTCTCCATCCTTCAGGTATCACAGATGTCGTTAGCGATCATAATGACATCACACCACAATAAAATCTATTGTGAGACAATGCAACTAATCCTCGACGTAAAATAGGAAAGTGATGGAAATCTGAAATTAAGCTAAATGCTGGAAATTAAGCAGGTTAAGCAGCTTCTGTGAAAACCGAAGCCCCAAGATATTAACTGTTTCTGCCTCGGTCTGAAGAAGGATTCTGACCAGAAACATCACCCATTCTTCTTCTCAAGTGATGCTGCCTGTCCTGCTGAGTTACTTCAGCACTTTCTGTCTATCTTCGGTATGAATCAGTATCTGCAGTTCCTTCCTATACAATTATTGGAGGGTTGATGGGCAGACATGGGGGGAAATCGGTTGCTAAGAGACAAGTAGGAAAATAGGATCAATGGGTAGGGTCCTAGAGTTAGTATGGTTCAAATAGCCTCCTCTGTGTTGAAAGGAAATACAAGAAATACAAGCCATAATGGTCAGCAAAGTCTCACCCTAGCTAAGCTAGCTTCAAAAGCAATGAGTGATTTTCACATATCAAATAAAATTGTTAGTGATTTAATAATTGTTTGTATTTATAGTTTGCCTTGTCATTTATCTCTTGGTCTGAAGTCTGAGAATCTCCATTGAACTTGAGTGGGTTCTCAATTCCAGTGCCAGTTCCAAGATGATTCTCAGGGTAATGCCAAATAATCTCAGAAGACAGACCGTTTAAATGATTTTGGCATTAGTTAGCAAAATCTTGTGTGTGTGTGTGTGTGTGTGTGTGTGTGTGTGTGTGTGTGTGTGTGTGTGTGTGTGTGTGTGTGTGTGTGTGTGTGTGTGTGTGTGTGTGTGTGTGTGTGTGTGTGTGGCAATTTTGAGCAAACGCGCTTGTTTTATTTAACTCTTATAAATTAATTAAATTGTTTAACAAAATACCATACATGGCAGTGATTTGGAGACTAATTCAATTCTGACATTCAGGTGAAAGTTTCATATTTTGAAACATAAAGGTAAATACTTCAATGGCACTGCATATCCCATCAAAGTTTGATCCCCCTCTCTCCCCCCCCCCCCCCCCCCCCCCCCCCCCCCTCCCCCCCCCCCCCCCATCATAATTGAGGGCTTTATAAACTCATGCTTTAGAGACTTATCCCATTCAGAGACCACATTCCAAATACAATTAAAAGAAAGCCAGAAATATTTGACAAGCCACATCAGGAACATTTGTCAAGCCATGCCAATGTTGTTGTGCCCAAGGCAACAATTGTGAAGGAGGGAACATTTTCTGCCTCAGCAGAGTGACTTTGAATGGACCAGATCTAATGGAAGTGTCTGCATTTTTACATTAAAAAAAAAACATTTCCCCCTTTTGTCTGAAGCATTTCCAAGATGCTTGGGAATCGCCCTTCGCACATCATGCTGTTGTGTGACAGCGATATGTCTAAGACACAGACAGATTCTGGAGGCAGAGCTAGAGCGAGTTCTGATCAACTGTCCTAATCAAGTAAAGATTTAAGCAAGATCTGGACCCAAAAGCTTCCATTAGTGTAGGAGGAACTGCACATATGCAAGGCTGGAAATCCACAGCTTTCTGCTGGTGTGGGTTGATGCAAACTGAATAACTTCGAGGGCAGGAACAATTTCAAACCATTAAACTAGACATTTTATAATGAGCACTGTCAATTACACATGTTCTGCAACAATGAAAGTTAAAAAGATAAAACCAAATTACACCAAGCATGTTGCGTTTCAACATCATTGGCATTTGTCATTATGCATGTATCATGATATTTGAAAAATACATTGTACTTAAGAGTGTGCCAATAAATAATGTCAGACACAATTGAAGTATTGTTTGTCATAACAACTAAAAACCACGCCAGGCAAAGATAGTTATACATTTCATTGCTATTTTAGCTCTTTTTAATCCTTTTATTTCCAGTTATGTTTTACTCTGAGGTCCTGTTTACATTTCGGCACTTCTAGAACAGCAGTGAAAGAATTCATGGAATCATGTTCCAATGACTCCCCTTTTTGCATTTGGTGCTTGCGACTTCAAACCATAAAACTGTGGGATGTATCTGTGGAAATTTAGCATGTCTTCAACATGCAAATTTCTACAGATGCACCATAGAAAGCATACTGTTGGGAAGCATCACAGCTTGGTTTGGTAATAGCTCTGTCCAAGACCACTAGAAACAGCAGAGTTGTGGATGTAGTCTAGTCCATCACATTGACCAGACTTCCTACTGTTGACTCCCACTACACTTCTCATTGCCTCGGAAAATCAGCCAAAGTAATCAAAGACCTGTCCCACCCCGGTCATTTCTTCTTCTCCCTATTCCCGCCATGCAGAAGATACAGAAGCTTGAAAGCATGCACCATCAGACTCAGGAACAGCTTCTTTCTCTTTGTTATTAGTCTTCTGAATTGTCCTTCCATGAGCTAGGATACTGTCAGATTCACCTGTACCCTTTTGCGGATGTCAAATTTTATCTATGGAACTATTGTACTACAACGCTGAGAACTATACTCTATACTCCGTCTTCCCCTATGGTCTACCTATTGTAATAGAGTTTGGTTTGAAATTTGTTATGTATTGTTATGTATAGTTTTATCTGATTTGATTGAATAGCATGCATAATACTGTATATTGTTACATCTGACAATAATAATAAATCTAAAACCTAGCTGGAATCGGGGTGAATGCCACTCTGGAGCATCTCATATTACAGCATTGCAAATTAGGCATTACTATGCCAGCACCTTGGCCCAATTTCTAGTCCTTTCCACGTTCCTGTTCAACTGCTTTTTAAACGTTGGGTTTGTCTCTGCCTCAACTACCTCCTCTGGCATTTTGTTCCATACACCCACCACCCTAAGTGTGTAAAAAGTTACCCTTCAGATTCCTATTAAATCTTTTCCCCTTCACCATAATCCTATGTCCTCTGGTCCTCGGTTCATCTACTCTTGGCAAGAGACTGTGCATCCACCTGATATATTTCTCTCATGAATTTATACTCTTCTATAAGATCACCCCTCACCCTCCAGCTCTCCAAGGAATAGTGACCCAGCCTACTCAACCTCTCCCTATAGCTCAGACCCTCTAGTCCTGGCAACAATCTCGTAAATCTTCTCTGTACCCTTTCCAGCGAAGACTTATGAGGATGTCGTAACAAAAAAAGGTGTTGCAAAACAAGATTGAAGGTGAAAAAAATTAAAAAGATACTAAACACCATTATATTTTGAAACGAGGGAATTCTATTTTTCAGATAGTAAAATCATCATTTAAAAAAAAAATTATGGCCAGTTAAACTACCAAAGAACGATTGTCCATTTATGTCATTGACATTTACGCTGATCAACAATGAAAAACATTTTCAGGTAGCTTCAGCGAGGATAGTTTGTAAATACCTCGTGTACATAACCGATTACTGATTTAAGATTATTATTTTGGAAACAGCTGCAAAACAGCACACCCAGTGGAGGAGCTGAGAATCGCTGATAACATGTTTGAGTTAGTTATAAAATGCAACAAACATATGTTAGTGTCCACTTTACCCTGTAATGACCACACTTTGCCTGTCTTTGTAGTGATTACCACCAAAAACCCAGTGCTGCAACATGATCAGTAGCATAAAGTCTGCCAGCATAACTTAAATAGTTATTTGAAGAAATTGTCCTGTACTACGACTACTCCTTTCTGCCAAATTACCCAGTTCAATGCCAGCAGCAGACAACAGCTGTGCATCCCATCCATATTAACCGCCCTCAGACTGTCTGTCGGGCCTTGACAAGTTGGGACAGGCTAGCGTTCTAACTTGGAAGACCAAAGGAACAAATCTTGCAAGTAAACTTGCAAGTAGTTTGCGGATGACACTAAGCTGGGGGGCAGTGTTCGCTGTGAGGAGGATGCTAGGAGACTGCAAGGTGACTTGGATAGGCTGGGTGAGTGGGCAAATGTTTGGCAGATGCAGTATAATGTGGATAAATGTGAGGTTATCCACTTTGGTGGCAAAAAACAGGAAAAGAGGACTATTATTTAAATGGTGGCCGATTGGGAAAAGGGGTGATGCAGCGAGACCTGGGTGTCATGGTACACCAGTCATTGAAAGTAGGCATGCAAGTGCAGCAGGCAGCGAAAAAAGCGAATGGTATGTTAGCTTTCATAGCAAAAGGATTTGAGTACAGGAGCAGGGAGGTTCTACTTCAGTTGTACAGGGTCTTGGTGAGACCACACCTGGAGTATTGCGTTTTGGTCTCCAAATCTGAGGAAGGACATTATTGCCATAGAGGGAGTGCAGAGAAGGTTCACCAGACTGATTCCTGGGATGTCAGGACTGTCTTATGAAGAAAGACTGGATAGACTCGGTTTATACTCTCTGGAATTTAGGAGATTAAGAGGGGATCTTATAGAAACTTACAAAATTCTTAAGGGGTTGGACAGGCTAGATGCAGGAAGATTGTTCCCGATGTTGGGGAAGTCCAGGACAAGGGGTCACAGCTTAAGGATAAGGGGGAAATCCTTTAAGACCGAGATGAGAAAGACTTTCTTCACACAGAGAGTGGTGAGTCTCTGGAACTCTCTGCCACAGAGGGTAGTTGAGGCCAGTTCATTGGCTATATTTAAGAGTGAGTTGGATGTGGCCCTTGTGGCTAAGGGGATCAGAGGGTATGGAGAGAAGGCAGGTACGGGATACTGAGTTGGATGATCAGCCATGATCATATTGAATGGCGGTGCAGGCTCGAAGGGCTGAATGGGCCTACTCCTGCACCTAATTTCTATGTTTCTATGTTTCTAACTCTAAGGGAAACACCCACAGTGCTTACTGGAGGGATGAGGGACACCAGTCAGCAGATTTACCTTGCAACCACTTCAGAAAAAAAGTGGGGAATGTCAGGGATCAATTTCCAATTGATGCTCATAACGTGATCCCAAGGCTGGGTTCCAGTGTGTGATGCTGAACTGTCATTGGAAAACAACGCTTGAAAGTTATGCAAGAACAGGGTGGCTTGAAAAATCTTATGACCCCAGCCTGTGGTCATATGCCTAATGGTGCCTGAAATGAAATGCAAGTTAAAGAAAGGAACTCCAAAGAAAACTCCAGCGCAATTTTATAGCTGCTGATTCTCCAATTTGCAATGGTTTACAAGACTCTCCTGGGCACTGCAATTTTAAATAGCAAATTATTTTGCATCTTTTCTTTTTTTTTTTTGTTTTTGCATATTAGCTGCAAATGCAAAGGAGCAGGATACCGTTGCACAGTGGCGCAACAGTAGAGCTGCTGCCTTATAGCATCAGAGACCCGGATTCGATCCTGACCATGGCTTCAATTTGTATGGGGTTTGTACATTCTCCCTGCGACCACGTGGGTTTTCTCTGGGTGCTCCGGTTTCCTCTCACACTCCAAAGACGTTGGGGTTTGTAGGTTAATTGACTATTGTAAATTGTCCCTAGTGTGTCGGATAGTGAAAGCGTATGGGCGATTGATGGTCAGCATGGACTTAGTGGGCTGAAGGGCCTCTTTCCACACTATATCTCCAAATCTAAAAATCTAAAGTTTAAGTTAAGAGATCTTGTGACAATACCTCTAAATCTGTGTCCGCGCCATGCTGGCATCATTCCTCAGTGATAAAACCAAAAGGAACAAGGCATAAAGACAAAGCTAGAATTTGAGGATGTTGCCAGGACTCAAAGGGCCTGAGCTTTTATGGAAAGATTGGGCAGACAAGGACTTTATTCCTTGGAGCAGGGAAGGCTGAGGCGCGATCTTATAGAGGTGTCTAAGATCATGAGGAGAAATAGATAACCATATAACAATTACTGCACGGAAACAGGCCCTCTCGGCCCTTCCAGTCCGTGCCGACCATTTGTTTTCCCCTAGTCCCATCTACCTGCACTCAGACCATACCCCTCCATTCCCTTCACGTCCATATACCTATCCACTTTAGTCTTAAAAGTAAAAATCGATCCTGCCTCCACCACTTCTGCTGGAAGCTCATTCCACACAGCCACCACCCTCTGAGTAAAGAAGTTCCCCCTCACGTTACCCCGAAACTTCTGTCCCTTAATTCTCATGCCATGCCCTCTTGTTTGAATCTTCCCTACCCTCAATGGGAAAAACGTATCCACGTCAACTCTGTCTATCCCTTTCATCATTTTAAAGACCTCAATCAAGTCCCCCCTTAACCTTCTGCGCTCCAAAGAATAAAGATCTATTCTTTACTGCATAAGATAGGGTGAATGCAGTCTTTTCCCCTGTTTAGGGAAATCAAGAACTAGGGGACAGAGGTTTAAGGTGAGAAGGGCAAAGCTTAATATGAGCCTGAGGGCAAAACACAGGAAAATGGGGCTAGCTTAAAGGAGGAATCTTGGTCCGAATGGAAAGTTGGGCCGAAGGGCCTGTTTCCATGCTGCATGACTATGCATCTAAATAACAATGGAGCTAATCACTCCCAAATAAATTACAGAAAAGACAGCATTGGCAAAACTCAGTGGGTCAGGCAGCATCACAGGTGAACACGAGCAGGTGACGTTTCAGGTTGGGACACTTCTTGACTGATTGTAGGGGACAGGGGAAAAGGGGGAGGAGATGAGGGGCAGGAGAGAGCGAAGGGTGTAATGCGAAAATATTCCTCAAATAAATCACCCTTTTCACTAATAAAACTATTTTCTTTAAATGAATTGAATGATAACATAAGGAGGAAAAACAAGTTTCCAGACAAATAACCGATTCAGCATGTACTGATGAGGAAAGGACCGGGATCAGTATGCAAAGCTTCATGGCTTTTAATAGTTATTTTTGTCAAGGAGATAACAAAGTCATCAAAGGAATTTGACGTGGATAAGTTTTTCCCATTGAGGGTAGGGAAGATTCAAACAAGAGGGCATGACATGAGAATTAAGGGACAGAAGTTTAGGGGTAACGTGAGGGGGAACTTCTTTACTCAGAGGGTGGTGGCTGTGTGGAATGAGCTTCCAGCAGAAGTGGTGGAGGCAGGATCGATTTTAACATTTAAAAGTAAAGAGGATAGGTATATGGACGTGAAGGGAATGGAGGGGTATGGTCTGAGTGCAGGTAGATGGGACTAGGAGAAAACAAATGGTCGGCACGGACTGGAAGGGCCGAGAGGGCCTGTTTCCGTGCTGTAATTGTTATATGTTATATGTTTTGTTATATGGAATCGAGTCAGACTGTTTTCTACACATAATTCTTCAGAATACATGAAAAATAAAACATGGTGCTGCTCTCCCCTGACTCTCAGTATAAAGAAGGGTTCCGACCCAAAACGCCACCTATTCCTTTTCTCCAGAGATGCTGCCTGACCCACTGAGTTACTCCAGCATTCTTCTGTACCTTTGGTGTAAACCAGCAACTGCAGTTCTTTCCCACACGGCAGTGTTCTACTCACTGGTTCAAATGAATGTAAAGAACCAAATTGAAAGTTAGTGAAGTTAACCTTGCTCCCAAGTTTCAATTACATTTCCTATAATCTTGACCTGTGCTTATAAACATAGAGCACGATTCTCACAGACCAGAATGCTATCTGCGGCTAAGAGCTGGATTGTGTGCCAGAATAACTGCAGGAAGTTGAAAATCCCCAGAACCTGTTGAAATCCTGTTAGTGATTACAGCAAATATGTTTTGAATTGGAACCAGCAACACTCCTGCAGTCTGATAAGGGACTTCTGGCATTAAGACGTGGAGATCAGCTTCTGTTCTTAAGTGCATCCAGACCAGAGGATATGCCTTGGTTCCGTGTCTGAGCCTCTATGACTACAAGGTAATTCCGGCTAATGTTGTTAAAGCTAATCTCGTGGCTCTATAATGCCAGTTTCATGCAGAGGTCACCAAGACACCAACTATCTGTGTAATATTCCAGGCCACTCATCATTGACGCACAATGCCGCCAAATCTAGAACTGCTGTCAACTGGTTGTTATTCAAGGCTGGCACAGCTGTGGGAGATCGACTTACCACAAGGAACGGAAAACAATGCTTAGTCAATTTCTCAGCATATGGAAAAGGTGGCGTTAATATATTAGTTGAAGTTTTTTTGATGTTAATGTGGTGCAGAAATACTCTGGTTGCAGGGCAGGATGTTATGCAGTGGTTCAAATTTATCTGATTCCCTTTTTATCTGTGCTGTTGCACAGAAGAGATGGGGGTCCTGGAGCATTCCTGAGCTCTGCCTTGAAGGAAGGCCAAGATACCAGGAAGCAGGATGTGGGAGGGAGAGATTGATGTGACAGAAAGAAAGATTGCAGGAGGGAGAGGGAGGAAGGCGCCGGAAGTAGGTGGGATTTGGGGGGGGGGGGGGGGGTGAAGAGCAGGAAATTGTTCTTGCCTGTCTTGAAAGATCACCTTTAAATAGCAGAGCAGCAGAAGAATCTCTGCATTGTGCTGTTGAGATGGAGGAAATCCACGTGGAGCAGAGAGGGTGAGAGACAAGACAATATAACCCCATTTTTGTTTATTCCCCTTGCACGCCCATCAGTTTCCCCCCAGTTTATGACTCACATTTTAGGTTTAGGTTTATTATTGTGATATGCACCAAGGTGTGCTATCCAATCAAATAATACTAGGATGCATTATACAAAAATACTATCAAGTCAAACTTAAGAACATCAAGCCAAATTTAAGAACAATTTGGTAAAGCAAAGGGGTGCATAATTTGAAACATAATTCTCAGTGTTGTAGTGGAGCAGTTCTTTGACGAAGTCCAATGTCTATAGTGGGATAGAGATGAATTGGACAGTACCCTAGCAAATGGTAGTACCATTCAGAAGCCCGATTACAGGGAGGAAGAAGCTGTTTCCAAGTCTGGCGGTTCATGTTTTCTAGCTTCTGGATATTCTGCCCTATGGGAGCTGGGGAAGGAATGACCAGGATGAGACAAGTTTGAGTATGTTGGCTGCTTGGCTGCTTTACCAAGGCACCATGAAATGTAGATGGAGTCAGTGGTGGGAAACCTGGTCCAGGCGATGAACTGGGCTACATCTACAACTCTCTGCAATTTCTTGCAGCCATGAATAGAGCTGTTCCCAAAGCAAGCTGTGATGCAACCTGACTGTATGCTGCCTATGATGTATATATATAGAAATTTGTAAGATTAGTTGGAGTCATGTCAAATTTCCTCAGTCTCCTGAGCAAGTAGAATTCATAGTTCATAAGTTCAAAAGTCATAGGAGCAGAATTAGGCCATCATCGAGTGATGAACAAGAGCCTGCATCATGTTTAAAATGCTCTAAAAAGCTATTTGAACCTACAGTGGCTTGCAAAAGTATTCATACCCCTTAAAGTTTTCCACATTTTGTCACGTTACAACCACAAACGTAAATGTATTTTGTTGGGATTTTATGTGATAGACCAACACAAAGTGGTGCATAATTGTGAAGTGGAAGGAAAATGATACATGGTTTCCAAATTTTATTACAAATAAAAAACTGAAAAGTGTGGCGTGCAAAAGTATTCAGCCCCCCAGAGTCAATACTTTGTAGAACCACCTTTCGCTGCAATTACAGCTGCAAGTCTTTTGGGGTATGTCTCTACCAGCTTTGCACATCTAGAGACTGACATTTTTGCCCATTCTTCTTTGCAAAATAGCTCAAGCTCAGTCAGATTGGATGGAGAGCATCTGTGAACAGCAATTTTCAAGTCTTGCCAGAGATTATCAATTGGATTTAGGTCTGGACTTTGACTGGGCCATTCTAACACATGAATATGCTTTGATCTGAACCATTCCATTGTAGCTCTGGCTGTATGTTTAGGGTTGTTGTCCAGCTGGAAGGTGAACCTCCGCCCCAGTCTCAAGTCTTTTGCAGACCCTAACAGGTTTCCTTCCAAGATTGCCCTGTATTTGGCTCCATCCATCTTCCCATCAACTCTGACCAGCTTCCCTGTCCCTGCTGAGGAAAAGCATCCCCATAGCATGATGCTGCCACCACCATGTTTCACAGTGGGGATGGTATGTTCAGGGTGATGTGCAGTGTTAGTTTTCCGCCACACATAGCGTTTTGCATTTAAGCCAAAAACTTCAATTTTGGTCTCATCAGACCAGAGCACCTTCCTCCACATGTTTGCTGTGTCCCCCACATGGCTTGTGGCAAACTGCAAATGGGACTTCTTATGGCTTTGTTTCAACAATGGATTTCTTCTTGCCACTCTTCCATAAAAGGCCTGATTTGTGGAGTGCACAAATAATAGTTGTCCTGTGGACAGATTCTCCCACCTGAGCTGTGGATCTCTGCAGCATCTCCAGAGTTACCACGGGCCTCTTGGCTGCTTCTCTGATCAATGCTCTCCTTGCCCGGCCTGTCAGTTTAAGTGGACGGCCATGTCTTGGTAGGTTTGCAGTTGTGCCATACTCTTTCCATTTTCGGATGAAGGATTGAACAGTGCTCAATGAGATGTTCAAAGCTTGGGATAGTTTTTGTTAACCTAACCTTGCTTTAAACTTCTCCACAACTTTATCCCTGACCTGTCTGGTGTGTTCCTTGGGCTTCATGATGCTGTTCGTTCACTAATGTTCTCTAACAAACCTCTGAGGACTTCACAGAACATCTGTATTTATACTGAGATTAGTTTACACACAAGTGGACTCTATTTACTAATTAGGTGACTTCTGAAGGCAATTGGTTGCACTGGATTTTATTTAGGAGTATCAACCATATAACCATATAACAATTACAGCACGGAAACAGGCCCTCTCGGCCCTTCCAGTCCGTGCCGACCATTTGTTTTCCCCTAGTCCCATCTACCTGCACTCAGACCATACCCCTCCATTCCCTTCACGTCCATATACCTATCCACTTTACTCTTAAATGTTAAAATCGATCCTGCCTCCACCACTTCTGCTGGAAGCTGATTCCACACAGCCACCACCCTCTGAGTAAAGAAGTTTCCCCTCACGTTACCCCGAAATACCTCTGTCCCTTAATTCTCATGTCATGCCCTCTTGTTTGAATCTTCCCTACCCTCAATGGGAAAAAAACGTATCCACGTCAACTCTGTCTATCCCTTTCATCATTTTAAAGACCTCAATCAAGTCCCCCCTTAACCATCTGCGCTCCAAAGAATAAAGACCTAACTTGTTCAACCTTTCTCTGTAACATAGTTGCTGGAACCCTGGCAACATTCTAGTAAATCTCCTCTGTACTCTCTCTATTTTGTTGACATCCTTCCTATAAACTAGGCGACCAAAATTGTACACCATACTCCAGAATTGGTCTTACCAATGCCTTGTACAATTTTAACATTACTTCCCTACTCCTATATTCAATGCTCTGATTTATAAAGGCCAGCACACCAAAGGCTTTCTTTACCACCCTATCTACATGCGATTCCACCTTCAGGGAACTATGCACAGTTATTCCTAGATCCCTCTGTTCCACAGCATTCCTCAATTCCCTACCATTTACCATGTACGTCCTATTTTGATTTGTCCTGCCAAGATGTAGCACTTCACACTTATCAGCATTAAACTCCATCTGCCATCTTTCAGCCCACTTTTCCAAATGGCCCAAATCTCTCTGTAGACTTTGAAATCTACTTCATTATCCACAACACCACCTATCTTAGTATCATCTGCATACTTACTTATCCAATTTTCCACCCCATCATCCAGATCATTGATGTACATGACAAACAACAGTGGACCCAACACAGATCCCTGAGGCACCCCACTGGTCACCGGCTTCCAACCTGACAAACAGCCATCCACCATTACTCTCTGACATCTCCCATTCAGCCACTGTTGAATCCATCTTGCTACTCCGCCATTAACACCCAAAGATTGAACCTTCTTAACCAACCTTCCATGGGGAACCTTGTCAAAGGCCTTACTGAAATCCATATAGACAACATCCACTGCAGAGTAAAGGGGGCTGAATACTTTTGCACGCCACACCTTTCAGTTTTATATTTGTAAAAAAAATTTGAAAGCCATGTATCATTTTCCTTCCACTTTACAATTATGCGCCACTTTGTGTTGGTCTATCACATAAAATCCCAATAAAATACATTTACGTTTGTGGTTGTAATGTGACAAAATGTGGAAAAGTTCAAGGGGTATGAAAACTTTTGCAAGCCACTGTATAGCCTTGTAACTGATGGACAAGAGAATTAACACTTTGAGGCTTTGTTGTGAGAAGCATCTGTTCAAAATGCTTTGCTTGATTGGAGCATGTTCCACAGTTGCTCCAAAAATTAATTCCTAATTCATTCACTGTTATTTAGTCCCATTTTATTTTAAATGAAATATGTTCCTCTTGTACCTCCCCACCACTCGAGTCAGGACTCACACTTCTGATTTATTTTTTGTTATTTACAGATTTTAATTAGCAACTCTAGGAGATTATCCACTGTTGCTTTCCATGCAAATGGCAGCTGCCATCCCAAATTTGAAACTGAAGAAGTTTCCAATAATTTGCTTTTCGCGTGCTGCACATTCTGAATATGAACGCGTTCACATTTCAACATCCGAAAACTGTCCCTTGTCACTGCAACAGTGTGCCCAAGGATCATTTGCCCTTGTAGTCATTGACAAATCAATTGCCTATATAACGTTTAGAAGCTTGAAGACTGTCTTTGCTACCAACAAAAGGAGATTACTCTCACAATTGAGCATGGTGTTCAAAATTATTCTGAACAGAAAATAAACATTCAGTTTAAAAACTGCCCACAGTCTTTGTACTCCACACAAGTCTTCGCCCATTGCATCTACCTGAAGTCTGGTGATCAGCAGCACCACTTCCTTGGTTTAGTTTCGTTTAGAGATACTGCACGGAAACAGGCCTTTCAGCCCACACCGACCAGTGATATCCGCACTATCCTACACATTCTAGAGACAATTTACATTTATACCAAGCCAATTAACCTACAAACCTGTACGTCTTTGGAGTGTTGGAGGAAACCGAAGATCTCGGAGAAAACCTACGCAGTCAACTCTATCGCTGCACTACCGTGCCACCCTTGGTTCTTTTGTATTCATTGCAAACCTGCATTGGCTGCAGCATTGAGAACCTGCAATTCATGTCACACATATCCACGACTACAGAGATCCCCACACCACCCACGAAGGGAACCCCACTGGAGAGAGCTTCTGGGACTCGCTTCACATTTTGATTAGAGGTGAAACAGATTTCCAGTGGTTTTGCACTACCAAGTCAAAATGGCTCCTTCTCCTATCTGTGGTTGGAAAGAATGAAACTTCTCCCAACAAGTCCTCTTCTAGTGCCACTAATTTATAACCATTCGTCTAAAATAGTGAAGTTTCCCCATAAAATAGGCAGTTTATTATAATTGTAGTTATTCCACACAAAAAAAAATCCACACAGCTATATTTAGCAGAACGAATGTGCATCTTAAAATGAGATTTCTTTATGAAACTTTTCTCAGTATATATTCATGAATTCTCAGCAAAAACCTGTCACTGCTGAAAGAATAATCTTGCTGCTCCATTCCTGGGTGGTATGGGTGAAAAAGGACTGTCAAATAGATTTAAAAGTTTCACTTTTAAATAAAGCATATATAATACTTGGTGATTATAATAGAATAAACTGTAAAATTAAATAAAATTATCAAGATGAATGCTCCCTACAAAGATGTTGCCCGACCCGCTGAGTTTCTCTAACAGTTTGCTATTCTGTAAATGTTCAAACATTTTAATAAGAACAGACAATAATTTAGCAATAGCTATTTAATAATATTTAAATAGCTATTTAAGAAAGCACTAAGAAAGGACATTTCATATTTTCTCATTGTTGCACTATCAAAAGGGCCTGACGGCTAAAGTAGTCACACCAACTGCACAATTTTAAGCTTGTTATAGTCAAGACATCAATCCACTTCTACGCATCTTTATTTGAAAAAGCAAAAAAAGCTTTGAGATATTTTACCATCGGAGTGTTGCCAATGATAATTTTCTCAATGTTTTCCTGCCTCACTGCAGTTTGTTATCAGAACAATTTTAATAATAGCTATAAAAATATATATAATTTTACTGGTTTGCTCCAATGTTGCAATGTTCAAAGGTTGTTTAAAATTATGGGTTTCTCTTTTCATTTTATATAAACTTAATATTTAGATAGATTCAGAGTCATTGAGCATGGAAATAAGTCCTTAAATCAAACGTGTCCATGATAACCAAGGTACCCCATTTAAGATCGTCACATTTGCCTGCATGTCCTTCTAAACCTTTCCTATGCACATACCAACCCCAAGGTCTCTTAAATGTACCTGCCTTCACTACTTCGGCACTCGTTCCTGTTATGGGCTTTGACCTCAGATTTCTGTGCATCAATCCTGTGATGGGTCCTGCCGTTAACTGTATACATTCCACTTAGATTTGTCCTCTAAGTGCAACACCTCCCACTTAGGGCGGCACAGTAGCGCAGCAGTAGAGCTGATGCATTACACCGGGGTTCGATCCTGACTCTAGGCACTGTCTGTACAGAGTTTGCACATTCTTCATGTGATTGCATGGGTTTCCTCCCACACTCCGGAGACGTACGAGTTTGTAGGTTAATTGGCTTCTGCAAATTGTCCCAAGTGTGTAGGATAGAACTAGTGGATGGGTGATTGCTGGTCGACGTGAACTTCCACACTGCATTTCTAAATTAAACAAGGCTGTGGCAGTGGGAATCCTTAGCACATCTGTTGCTGTATAATACTGCATGTTGTAAGCAACAGGTTTGTAGATTAACTGGCTTTGGCAAAATTGTAAATTACCCCTTGTGTGTAGGATAGTGCTAGTGTATGGGGTGATCGCTGGCCGGTGTGTACTCGGTGGGCCGAAGGGCCTGTTTCCTGAAGTCTAAAGTCTTGTTTAAACTCCATTGGCCATTTCTCAACACATATCTGCAAATCATCTCTATCCCACTGTTTTTTAATGTCGTTTTGTGATAGATTTGTACATTTTTAAAAAGGAGAAACGGTGGCACGGAGGCACAGCGGTAGAGTTGCTGCCTTACAATGCCAGAGACCCGGGTTCGATCCTGACTACGGGTCCTTCTCTGTACAGAGTTTGTACGTTCTCCCCATGACCTGCGTGGGTTTTCTCCGGGTGCTCCGGTTTCCCCCCACACTTCAAAGATGTCCAGGTTTGTCAGTTAATTGGTTTTGGTAAAATTGTAAATTGTCCTTTGTATGTAGGATAGTGTTAGTGTACCGGGATCGTTGGTCAACGCGGATTGGTGGGCTGAAGGGTCTGTTTTCGTGTGGTATCTCCAAACTAAGCTAACAAACTAAAATTCCTATGATTGCCCAAAAACTTCAGAACATTTCTGCCAGTTAATGGGGAATTGTAAATGTCAGAGAGATATGATCAGGAATTCTTGACTGTGTTTGGAGTCAAATTGCAGCACTGTGACAATACTAACTTTACTTTAAAGCCAGATTCCCTCTCAAACACAGCACTGATAACAAATCATTTTGACGTATACAAATAAACCCAGTTTATCCCTTATTACTGGAGTGCAGAATTGATGGATTAAAAAAAGAATTAAAAGCAATCAATTGCTTTTGCAAACTGAAACAAGAGAGATTTAATTCTCAATTTAATTGGAATGTTTTTAGGCGTTAGAATTTAGCTTTCAAGTCCAACTCTGCAAAATGCATTCAAACAAAAAGACCCCAAACAGAACACAGATCAAATAGGATGCCAAGGTCAGAAGTGGAATAATTGGGAAAGCACCTGTCTTCTCAAGAAAAACAAAGTTTTCAATTCCATCTACTGTTTGCATGGCCCATTGACAACCATTTCTCGACATTAAAAGAAGCATTTCCACCAGTGATGGCCCAAAACTGTGGATTCTAACTGCCAGAACATGTTTTTCAATTGTTTTAATGTTATAGCTGTCCATTTTGTGAAGCAAATGAGCTTTATAAGGCTGCAGCAGTCCACACTTTTCTCTAATGCCAGAATTACTCGCAATAGCCCCAAACTAAAAAAGTTATTCTCCGATAGCACAGATGTGTACGCTTCGTGATTTGTTTACTCAATCTGAGAGCAATCTCTATTCTTAGACACCCATACTGTTAACCAATGCTCACCAAGGTAATGTAATAGAATCACCTTCACATCTTTAAGATTCATGGTGCTAAATCTGAACAAAATACTCTAAATGTGGACTCAATGTCTTGTACAACTGTAACATGACCTCCAAACTTATACACTCAATACTCTGACTGATGAACGCCAATGTGCCAAAAGCCTTCCTGACAGCCCTATCTACCTAGTGATGCCACTTTCAAGGAACCATGTACGTGCACTCCTCGATCCATCTGTTCTACAATACTGCCCAGAGCCCTACCTTTAACCATGTAGGTTTGTAAATAGCTAATTCTAAGTTCCCCCCAGTCTAGTTTCAGTCAATAAAATACTGAATCAAGCTCGTGAGCAACTAACCTTTACTTTGGATAACACAACAGTTCCCCTATACAATGCCTAAACACCGCAGGTTTCATCCTTGTATCTGCTTGGCCAAGCTCTTCTAGCCTCGTGCAAGCAGGGAAACTCCAAAAGGTCACGCAGTTCCAAGCGTTCTTCCGGAAGATCGACATCGGACCTCGTGGGAGCTACCTTTTATAGGTCCCCGAACTTTGAGGGGCCGAACCACATGGGGGTGGTCTTTATACGGTCCAATAACACATATCGATTAACACAGTACATGATAGACAGTTCCCTAACCCAATAACACAGCAACTAAGACATTGTATCTAGCAAGGCTTCAAGATGGAAGCTAACACAGATGAATAATGCAACATGTGCCTTGGGATTCAGACAACCCAGACAAAACTTAACATTTCAACCAAACAACAACTATCCAAATAAGGCCTTGCAACATTATTTACACTATGTATATCTGGTTTGCATTGACCCAATCAGTTCCATTTATTTTACACCTTATTGTAAGACACCGCAGATGTCCCATTCTTTCTCTGTATCTCTTATCTTAGCCACAGACAAACTGGCACCATTCAGCAGCGTGTCTCAGTTCTGCAAAGGCACATTAAACTTGATCAAAACGGCCTAGCAGAACACAAGCCCTTACTCAATATTAATGTCATGGCTGCTCCAATTTAGCCAGGATTAACAGGTTCTGCCCTGGCTTGACTTACCAAAACTTCCCTCACACTTCTCTGTGTTAAGCTCCATCAACCATTCTTCAGCCCACCCGCCCAACGGAGCCAGATCCTGTTGCAATTTTTGACAACCATCTTCACTACCAACAATACCACCCATTTTTGTGTCATCTGCAAACTTGCTAAACACGTTCTCATCTAAATCATTGTTATAGATAAAAAACTGCAATGGTCCCAGCACCAAACCCTGAGGTACATCGCTAGTCACAGACCTCCAGCCCAAAAAACAAACTTCCACTTTCACCCTCTGCTTCTTTCCGTGAAGCCAATTTTCTAATCAGTCAAGATAGACACAAAAAGCTGGTGTAACTCAGCGGGAATGCAGCATCTCTGGAGAGAAGGAATGGGTAACGTTTCAGGTCGAGACCCTTCTTCAGACAGATAGCTCACAGACAGAGATATCATGAAATCCAACCTTCCAGAGTAGCTTACCATTCGGAACCTTGTGAAATGCCTTGCTGAAAGCCAATTGTACAAGATCTACAGCTCTTCCCTCAATCTATTTGGTCACAATTTCACAAAACTCAGATTTGTGAGACTGTCAGCACACAAAAACTCCATATATACTCGCTGGTACAGCAGTTAGTGCGATTAGTTCACAGTCCAGTGAGCTGGGCTTGTTCCTGACTCTTGATGCAGTCTCTGTGATCATGTGGTTTCCTCCAGTGCCCAGTTCCCTCCACATCTTACATGTATGCTGGTAGTATAATTGGCTACCGTAAATTATCCGTGGTGTGGGAAGCCGAAAAAAGAATCAAAAGCAAATTGATGGGTATGTGCAGGCGAGAAGTTCCACTGCTGTTGGAAAATAAGAAGGGGAGGGCAACTGACAGAATTGCTACTCGGAGAACTGGGTATGGCCTCTCCTTTGTGTCTTCACAAGCCAAGGATAAGTAACAGTAGATTCACACCAAATCAAATGTGCCTGGAGGTACAACCTGAATGAGTCATTAAACTGCAATTTTCTGCTCTGCAGATGATATTGCTCTGGTCAAAGTCTGCAATCACTCAAAAACAGTTGATAACAAGGCAAACATAATGTAAAACAATTTGGCAGACAGTACATTGAAGCAGTAAATTTAAATCTAACAAGTTTGGTGAGGCTTTGCTGGCAAGACTACAACTTGCCCTTCCTGGTGGGAAAGACAATGAAGGCGGCTTTCTTAAATTGCTGCTTCCAGTCATACATAGAAACATAGAAACATAGAAATTAGGTGCAGGAGCAGGCCATTCGGCCCTTTGAGCCTGCACATACCCATTCAATATGATCATGGCTGATCATCCAACTCAGTATCCCGTACCTGCCTTCTCTCCATACCCCCTGATCCCTTCAGCCACAAGGGCCACATCCAACTCCCTCTTAAATATGGCCAACGAACTGGCCTCAACTACCTTCTGTGGCAGAGAATTCCACAGATCCACCACTCTCTGTGTGAAAAACGATTTTCTCATCTCAGTCCTAAAAGACTTCCCCCTTATCCTTAAACTGTGACCCCTTGTCCTGGAGTTCCCCAACATCGGGAACAATCTTCCTGCATCTAGCCTGTCCAACCCCTTAAGAATTTTGTAAGTCTCTATGAGATCACCCCTCAATCTTCTAAATTCCAGCGAGTACAAGCCAAGTCTATCCAGTCTTTCTTCATATGGAAGTCGTGCCATCCCAGGAATCAGTCTGGTGAACCTTCTCTGTACTCCCTCTATGGCAAGAATGTCTTTCCTCAGATTAGGAGACCAAAACTGTACACAATACTCCAGGTGTGGCCTCACCAAGACCCTGTACAACTGCAGTAGAACCTCCCTGCTCTTGTACTCAAATCCTTTTGCTATGAATGCCAACATACCATTCGCTTTCTTCACAGCCTGCTGCACCTGCATGCCTACTTTCAATGACTGGTGTACCATGACACCCAGGTCTCGCTGCATCTCCCCTTTTCCTAATCGGTCACCATTCAAATAATAGTCTACCTTCCTGTTTTTGCCACCAAAGTGGATAACCTCACATTTATCCACATTATACTGCATCTGCCATGCACCCAGTCTATCCAAGTCATCCTGCAGCCTCCTAGCATCCTCCTCACAGCTAACACTGCCCCCCAGCTTCGTGTCATCCGCAAACTTCGAGATGTTGCATTTAATTCCCTCGTCCAAATCATTAATGTATATTGTAAATAGCTGGGGTCCCAGCACTGAGCCTTGCGGCACCCCACTAGTCACTGTCTGCCATCCTGAAAAGGACCCGTTCACTCCTACTCTTTGCTTCCTGTCTGCCAGCCAGTTCTCTATCCACATCAATACTGAACCACCAATACCATGTGCTTTAAGTTTGTATACCAATCTCTTGTGTGGGACCTTGTCGAAAGCCTTCTGAAAGTTCAGATACAACACATCCACTGCTTCTCCCTGATCCACTCTACTAGTTACATCCTCAAAAAATTCAATAAGATTCGTCAGACATGATTTACCCTTCGTAAATCCATGCTGACTTTGTCCAATGATTTCACCACTTTTCAACTGCGCTGCTATCCCATCTTTAATAATTGACTCTAGCAGTTTCCCCACTACTGATGTTAGACTAACTGGTCTGTAATTCCCCGTTTTCTCTCTCCCTCCCTTTTTAAAAAGTGGGGTTACATTAGCTACCCCCAATCCTCAGGAACTACTCCAGAATCTAAAGAGTGTTGAAAGATTATCACTAAGGCATCTGCTATTTCTGGGGCTACTTCCTTAAGTACCCTGGGATGCAGCCTATCTGGCCCTGGGGATTTATCGGCCTTTAATCCGTTCAATTTACCCAACACCACTTTCCGTCTAACCTGGATTTCACTCATTTCCTCCATCTCATTTGACCCGCGATCCCCTGCTATTTCCGGCAAATTATTTATGTCTTCCTTAGTGAAGACATAACCAAAGTAGTTATTCAATTGGTCTGCCATGTCCTTGTTCCCCATGATCAATTCACCCGTTTCTGAGTAGAAGCGACCTACATTTGTTTTAACTAATCTTTTGCGCTTCACATATCGATAAAAACTTTTGCAGTCAGTTTTATGTTTCCTGCCAGTTTTCTTTCATACTCCATTTTCCCTTTCCTAATTAAGCCCTTTGTCCTCCTCTGTTGGTCTCTGAATTTCTTCCAGTCCTCTGGTAGGCTACTTTTTCTGGCTAATTTGTACGCTTCATCTTTTTCTTTGATACTATCCCTGATTTCCCTCGTTATCCACGGATGTGCCACCTTCCCTGATTTATTCTTTTGCCATACTGGGATGAACAATTGTTGTAGTTCATCCATGCAGTCTTTAAATGCCTTCCATTGCATATCCACCGTCAACCCTTCAAGAATCAATTGCCAGTCGATCTTGGCCAATTCACGTCTCATACCCTCAAAGTTACCTTTCTTTAAGTTCAGGACCCGTGTTTCTGAATTAACAATGTCGCTCTCCATCCTAATGAAGAACTCAACCATATTATGGTCACTCTTGCCCAAGGGGTCACGCACAACAAGGCTGCTAACTAACCCTTCCTCATTACTCAATATCCAGTCTAGAATAGCCTGCTCTCTCGTTGGTTCCTCCACATGTTGGTTTAGAAAACTATCCCGCATACATTCCAAGAAATCCTCTTCCTCAGCACCCCTACCAAATTTGATTCACCCAATCTATATGTAGATTGAAGTCACCCATTATAACGGTGTTACCTTCGTTGCACGCTTTTCGAATTTCCTGTTTGATGCCATCGCCAACTCCACTACTACTGTTAGCTGGCCTGTACACAATACCCACTAGCGTTTTCTGCCCCTTAGTGTTTCGCAGCTCCACCCATATCGATTCCACATCTCCAATCTAATGTCATTCCTTTCTATTGCGTTAATTTCCTCTCTAACCAGCAATGCTACCCCACCTCTTTTTCGTCTCTGTCTATCCTTCCTGAATACGTTGGGCCATGGAGTGCTTTGGGATGAAGTAACAGTGTTCTTTCCCCAACTGATACATTTCTGATTAAAATTCTTGTTTTGTTCTGAAGTACAACGAAGGGTAGTGAACTCCCATTCTCCAAATCATTTGGAAGGCTTTGAACTGAACTGAACTGCCATGGAATAATTGTATATGAAGGAACTGCAGATACTGGTTTACACCAAAAATAGACACAAAATGCTAGAGTAACTCGGTGGGACAGGCAGTGTATCTGGATAGAAGGAATGGGTGACATTTCAGGATGAGAACCCAAAACATCTCCCATTCCTTCTATCAATAGATGCCTGTCCTGCAGAGTTACTCCAGCATTTTGTGTCTATCTATGGAATAATTGTAACTGTGCAATCATAGCTGCATTGCGACATCCTAGAAGCCTGCAGCATATTTTGGTTACTAAGATGAAGAGCAACAATCTGTTCCTATAGACCAGGTCAGAAAGAACCCAAAACAGATTGCAAACATCACAGAACTGAACAAATGGAACAAACGGCAGATGAATGCATTTACTCCACAAGGCAACTGCCCAGATGTTAAAATGTAGACAGAAGGAACTGCAGATCTGGAATCTTGAGCAAAACAAAATGTGGGAGGAACTCAGAGGCAGACATTATTTGTGGAGGGAATGGACATCAAATCAATTTGAAGAACAGCCTCGACCCAAAAGTTGTCCATTCCCTCCATAAATGATGCCTGACCCACAGTTGCTCCTGTCCTCTGCATTTTACTCAGCTGGTAAAAACTGAAAATTGTACGATTTTTAATTTGGTCAGCAACATTATCATCAGTTCACCACCCAACTTCAACGCTGATGTTAAACATGGGAAGGCAAAGGTGAAAATGGTCCATAGCACTTCTTCATGGAACATCATGGTGTGAACAGTAGTAGTTTACTGGAAATCAAACGTTAAATGCTGGATAGATGGATTGATTCACAAAAATAATTAACAATCGTTACTCATCACTATAAATGCAATACACATCCGTGCTTATTGTACATTGACTACACATGCAGGATTGTGTTCTGTCCAGCTATCTTGGCAGCCCATGCTGAACTGACAACGTGTTGGGGATCTTACACTTCCTTTGAAGTTTGAACATTGAATTAAAGAAGAAAATTTGATTTTTTTTTAATGCCATAAGGGATACAAATTGTTATCAGCATAGGGAGAGGGCCAATAGTGATGACAATGTGTAACTGATATTTCACAGAGACCCACATTATTTTAAGCATTTACGTCAAGCATGCTGTGATTCCGTGAATATATTGACCTCTCCTAGAAATATGCCAAGCAATAATGTACTGATTTTGTACAAGACACCCTTCCTTCATTAAAATAACTGATCTTGAATTTAACGTCACTACTTACTCAATTTGGTAAAGTTGAAGTCAACAGGATTTTCCTTCCCAAGTCTGCTAAAGCCCCTCAGCCTTACTTATAACTGCAAGTATATAGAGATGCTGCTTGTAGGCAGTATGGCTGTAGAACAGCTGTAGAATCTGGTTTCCTCCCACACCCAAAGACTTTCAGGTTAATTGGCTTCTGTAAATTTGTAAATTGTCTCTACTGTGTGTAGGATAGTGCTAGTGTACAGGGTGATCGCTGGTCAGCGTGGTCTCGGTGGGCCTACATTTCTGCACTGCATCTCTACGGTCTAAAGTCCCACTGAGTTACTCCAGCACTTTGCCATTTTTATAAACAACGATCTGCAGTTCCTTGTTTGTACAGTTTAGAGAGGTGCAGACCATGTTTGCTTTAAACAGAGCATGGTGGATGCCTGGGAGGGACATCGGTCATGTGCAGACAGATGAGTTTAGATTTTCTTGGCATTATGTTTGGCACAGAAATTGAGGGCCAATGGGCCTGTTCCTGTGCTGTACTTTATGTTTTTTGCTCCAAAACCAGAATTATTGCAACATACAAGGCTTAGAATTTGTAAATGCATAACTAAAACTCAGTTCACGCCAAACCTTGGTTAGTGTGAACGAGGCCCTGTTTCTGTACTGTATGACGATGTGACATGTTTTCACTCCACAAAAGCAGATTAACAGCTTTTCTTTTTTAGAGATACAGCGTGATAAACAGGCCCTTTGGCCCACCAAGTCAGAGTCGACCAGCGATCCCTGCACATCAACACTATCCTATACATACTAGGGACAATCTACAATTATACCAAGCCAATTAACGGGGAGAACATAAAAACTCTATACAGACAAGCACCCGTAGTCAGGATCGAACCCGGGTCTCTGGCGCTGTGAGGCATCCCTTCTACCGCTGCACCATCGTGCAATTGAAAGGTGCTACACTAACACCACTGAAAGCTGATAGGCTTGATACAAATTATGTTCAGTCTCTTAGCTCAAGATGACCCAGATATATCACAGTGCCGGATCCATGGTCACAGCTGGAAAGCAGATACACCTCACTACTTGCGTGTTGTTATGCAGAGTTGGAAGGCCAGAACTTGCTGATGTTCAGGTTGTAACTGATCAGCAATTCTCAACCAAACCATCAGCTGCCCATAAATACAACCTGGGCCAATACAGAATCCAAGGGAAAAGAAAATTAATTAAATTAGGTGCACATAGAACATGTGACTCATAACCGCAAGGGCTAGTTGAGACAAATAGTGAGAATACATTTAAAGGAAAGTTGGATTCGCACACAAGGGAGAGAGTGATGTCAATAGAGCAGGGTTCAGGAAGGTGGAAGGAGCTCATGCAAAATGTTGACTTCATGGGCTGAATGGCCTATTTCAATGCAACTTTGTTGTAGAGGGAAAATAAACCTGACGTGTGTTTATTTGGTACCTTCTGAGTTCACCACAGTAATTTGCAGTGTTGGCAGGCTTCACGACAAGCACACATGCAAACAGGGCAGGTTTTATTCAGTAAACTGGACTGGAGTAGGCAGTGGATATAGTTAGCTTGTCTCCTGGGCTATTTGCAATGAACACTGGGCAAAAAACATCCACAGTTTGCCCAGAACATTGGACAATATGCAAACTGATGAACAACACAGGTTTTGGGGATTCTGAATGCAAAATTAAATACAAATTACAAAGGTTGTGGCCATCAATAATTATAGGAGGCATGGAGTAAATGAGGTGCTAGAGGAGTATAAAGAATGTAAAAAGAATCTTAAGAAAGAAATTAGGAAGGCTAAAAGAAGATATGAGGTTGCTTTGGCAAGAAAGGTGAAAGTAAACCCAAAGGGTTTCTACAGCTATATTAATAGCAAAAGGATAACGAGGGATAAAATTGGACAATTAGAGAACCAGAATGGACAGCTATCTGCAGAGCCAAAAGAGATGGGGGAGATATTGAACAATTTCTTTTCTTCGGTATTCACCAAGGAGAAGGATATTGAACTCTGTGAGTTAAGGGGAAAAAGTAGAGTAGCTATGGAAACTATGAGATTCAAAGAGGAGGAGGTACTGACACTTTTGAAAAATATAAAAGTGGATAAGTCTCCAGGTCCTGACAGGATATTCCCTAGGACATTGAGGGAAGTTAGTGTAGAAATAGCAGGAGCTATGACAGAAATATTTCAAATGTCATTAGAAACGGGAATAGTGCCGGAGGATTGGCGTACTGCGCATATTGTTCCATTGTTTAAAAAGGGTTCAAAGAATAAACCTAGCAATTATAGACCAATTAATTTGACGACAGTGGTGGGCAAATTAATGGAAAGGATACTTAGAGATAATATATATAAGCATCTGGATAAACAGGGTCTGATCAGGAACAGTCAACATGGATTTGTGCCTAGAAGGTCATGTTTGACAAACCTTCTTGAATGTTTTGAAGCGGTAACTAGGGAAATTGATGAGGGTAAAGCAGTGGATGTTGTCTATATGGATTTCAGTAAGGCCTTTGACAAGGTTCCCCATGGAAGGTTGGTTAAGAAGGTTCAATCTTTGGGTGTTAATGGCGGAGTAGCAAGATGGATTCAACAGTGGCTGAATGGGAGATGTCAGAGAGTAATGGTGGATGGCTGTTTGTCAGGTTGGAAGCCGGTGACCAGTGGGGTGCCTCAGGGATCTGTGTTGGGTCCACTGTTGTTTGTCATGTACATCAATGATCTGGATGATGGGGTGGAAAATTGGATAAGTAAGTATGCAGATGATACTAAGATAGGTGGTGTTGTGGATAATGAAGTAGATTTTCAAAATCTACAGAGAGATTTGGGCCATTTGGAAAAGTGGGCTGAAAGATGGCAGATGGAGTTTAATGCTTGATAAGTGTGAAGTACTACATCTTGGCAGGACAAATCAAAATAGGAAGTACATGGTAAATGGTAGGGAATTGAGGAATGCTGTGGAACAGAGGGATCTAGGAATATCTGTGCATAGTTCCCTGAAGGTGGAATCGCATGTAGATAGGGTGGTAAAGAAAGCCTTTGGTGTGCTGGCCTTTATAAATCAGAGCATTGAATATAGGAGTAGGGAAGTAATGTTAAAATTGTACAAGGCATTGGTAAGACCAATTCTGGAGTATGGTGTACAATTTTGGTCGCCTAGTTATAGGAAGGATATCAACAAAATAGAGAAAGTACAGAGGAGATTTACTAGAATGTTGCCAGGGTTCCAGCAACTATGTTACAGAGAAAGGTTGAACAAGTTAGGTCTTTATTCTTTGGAGCGCAGAAGGTTAAGGGGGGACTTGATTGAGGTCTTTAAAATGATGAAAGGGATAGACAGAGTCGACGTGGATAAGCGTTTTCCCATTGAGGGTAGGGAAGATTCAAACAAGAGGGCATGGCATGAGAATTTAAGGGACAGAAGTTTAGGGGTAACGTGAGGGGGAACTTCTTTACTCAGAGGGTGGTGGCTGTGTGGAATGAACTTCCAGCAGAAGTGGTGGAGGCAGGATCGATTTTAACATTTAAAAGTGGATAGGTATATGGACGTGAAGGGAATGGAGGGGTATGGTCTGAGTGCAGGTAGATGGGACTAGGGGAAAACAAATGGTCGGCACGGACTGGAAGGGCCGAGAGGGCCTGTCTCCGTGCTGTAATTGTTATATGGTTATATCTTCTGTAGTCAATGATATGCTTAAAAATATACACTTGAAATTGTGGTAGCTTCATCCAGCAGTTCTATTTTGATATTATGAAGCAAGATTCAAGGTGTTTGTCATGAAGATGCTCAATTTGCTCAACTAATGTAATCTGGTCTACAACTGTGAGTACAGTAGTGTTCATCTTTTAACAAATAAAGACAACATTTCAAAGTAATTTCTTACTATGGCCGAAGTAAGAGATCTGAAGAAGGGTCCTGACCCAAAACATCACCTGTTCATGTGCTCCTCATAACTCATAGGAGCAGAATTGACCATTTGGCCCATTGAGTTAACTCTGCCATTCAATCATGGTTGATTTATCTTTCCCTCTCAACTTCCCCCATTCTTCTGTCTTCTCCCCATATCCTTCTGAGATGCCACCTGACCCGTTGAGTTAGTCCAACAAGAGTTTCCACCAATCACTTGCCATGCTTTATTCCGCACCAACCTTTCTGCCAGCTCCCTCTTCCCCACTACAATCTGTCTGAAGAATTATCCCAACGCAAAACATGGCTTATCCATGTCCTTCAGAGATGCACCCTGACCAGCCTAGTTACTCTAGCACTCTGTTAGATGCAAGATTCCAGCATCTGAAGTTCCTTGTGTCTGCACTAATCCCAACTGTTGTTAATTTTAATACCACTCAAAAGTAACACTGCAGAAATGCTCTCAAATTCCAAAGCTTTTTCCAAGGCACTTTCAGGTTTATACTAGGTTCCTGTAAATAAGAATGATTAAACCATTTCTGATAAATCCCATCAACCACATTGACAGCTTTGGTGATGCTTGAACTCATCTGTGTTACCACAGCACAAACTCCCAGCAGATACATAACCAATGTCAGGTGGCACAGCGGTAGAATTGGTGCCTTACAGCGCTTGCAACGCCAGAGTCCCGAGTTTGATCCCGACTACTGGTGCTTGTAAGTTTTCCCTGTGACCGTGTGGGTTTTCTCTGAGATCTTCGGTTTCCTCCCACACTCCAAAGATGTACAGGTTGGTAGGTTACTGGCTTGGTATAAATGTAAACTGTTCCTAATAAGTGTAGGATAGTGCTAATGTGTAGAGGTTGCACTGTATGTCTAAAATAAACTAAAGGAAAAAAACTGTCAAACTGGTTTGTGGCCAATCCAGAAATTCATATTGAAGAACAGCTTAGGTGTTCTCACTATTAGTGTTAGTACTTTATTATGTTTATAAATATATGTTATTTATGAATTCTGCACAAAGTATACTTCAAGGTATGTACAGGCTAGTTGTCACGTCTAAACTATTATGCAGTTTATAGGCCATCTTCACTTGGAATTGCACAGTAGAAGGATGGGCCTTTATTCAAGATCAACAGTTATGCATATTTGGTATTTGGTATTAGTTACTTATGTAATTATGTATAAAATAGAAACATAGAAATTAGGTGCAGGAGTAGGCCATTCAGCCCTTCGAGCCTGCACCGCCATTCAATATGATCATGGCTGATCATCCAACTCAGTATCCCGTACCTGCCTTCTCTCCATACCCTCTGATCCCCTTAGCCACAAGAGCCACATCCAACTCACTCTTAAATATAGCCAATGAACTGGCCTCAACTACCCTCTGTGGCAGAGAGTTCCAGAGACTCACCACTCTCTGTGTGAAAAAAGTCTTTCTCATCTCGGTCTTAAAGGATTTCCCCCTTATCCTTAAGCAGTGACCCCTTGTCCTGGACTTCCCCAACATCGGGAACAATCTTCCTGCATCTAGCCTGTCCAACCCCTTAAGAATTTTGTAAGTTTCTATAAGATCCCCTCTCAATCTCCTAAATTCCAGAGAGTATAAACCGAGTCTATCCAGTCTTTCTTCATAAGACAGTCCTGACATCCCAGGAATCAGTCTGGTGAACCTTCTCTGCACTCCCTCTATGGCAATAATGTCCTTCCTCAGATTTGGAGAAATGTCCTTCCTCAGATTTGTATAAATGAAAACTATCAACGTGAATCTGTTATTCCAAGTTTCCAGCGTCAGCTCCGTTGCACTTTCATTTTGTCCTCATCTGCTTCATTGTGGGGAAAGCCCATATTTTGCATCTAGAGATAGACTCAAATAAAAATGATTTAAGAGCAAAGACGAACTGCACAACTTTAAAATGGGAACTGCACAACATCACATATCTTGCCTCAGATTTATTTTTAAACTTTGAGCAAAGCCGATACTTCAGAACTGCCGAGTGAGGGATATTAAACAACTTTGAAGTTGCAACATTGAATTTTGTTCTTGCCATTTGACATAATTTCAACCCTCACCATATGCCGCTGCCTTGTAACACACTCCAGTCTGTGTCTTTTCCTATAATACAGTGGAGGAGCTTGATCAGGCTGGCTGTGGCATGTGGCCAAAACCCTCATGGGACTTCACTGCCTGAGGTAAGAACAGAATGCAGAGTTCAGCTTGAGCACCGCATTCAAAGTCAGATAAAAGTGGGAACTAAAGACTGTGCAGATTGGATTGACAGTGGATTGATTTCAAATGACATAAGTCACTATAGAAACTGACCTTCAGCAAAGGGATTCCTTCAGTTTTCATTTGCCTGAGGAAACTTGAAAGCTTTCTTCTCTGGGGGAAATCGAGAGAGCCTTTATTCTTTTGGAACGATTGTTCAACTTTGGCAGAGTTGGTAAAAGAAATCAAAAGCCACAAATACCAAAACATTGTGAAGCATGATAGACAGCCAAGCACATATTTTATGGAGTAATCTCTGGAGTATAATCAATATTTTAAAAAACATCAAATCTTGTCGCCCCCCCAGCCCTACCAATTTTCTCTTCCCATTCCTACAAGCCTTCTGACTCCTTATACAGATGAGGTTATAACATCAATGCTGTGGCTGAACTTCGCTACGCTCATTGATCACTTTACAGGGTCAGAAAGCTACTCAACCTCTGAAGGCACAAGTTAAACCTAATCTTGTTCTTGAACAGATCCTGCAATGGGCTGCGAATAGTAATCTGGAATGCGACCTGATCATTGCGTACAAAATAATAATCAGGTTGACACAGTGGTGCAGCTGGTAGAGTAGCGACCTCAGTGTCAGAGTGTCTGTGTGGAGTTTGCAAGTTCTCCCTGTGACTGTGTAGGTTTCTTCCAGGTTGTCTGGTTTCCTCCCACATCCCAAAGCCATGTAGATTTTTAGATTAACTGGCATCTGCAAATTTCCCCTCCTGAGTAGGGAGTGAAAATGTCATAACATAGAACAGGTGTGAACGAGTGACCAATAATTGGTGAGGACTTGGTGGGTTGAAGGACCTTTTTCCATGCGGCATCTCTAAACTAGGAAGGAACTACTGATGTGATCAGTGGTGCGAACAATGACTCCAGCACATATGTTTATATTAAATGGTAGATGGATTAGCGGGACGTTGAGGGGAGTCAAGTCAAGAAGGGCTTCCTGGAGCAATCTACAGGTTATTTTATGATATTCATCGATTGCTCCTGCTCTGGCAGTTTACATACAGAAAGAAAAAGTTTGCACCTGCTCAGGGATTTGAAACTAGGTTCTGCAAGGTACTCGACAGACACTCACCATGTTTCCTCCCTTACATTAAGCACATGGATAGGCCAGTGCTTGAGTTGCTGTGTAATGAGGGCACAAAGCTTAGAATAATCCACAACTGCCCCAAACAAACTAGTACCATCCCCTTCTGCTCTTCCCCTTCCCCCCCCCCCCCCCCCCCCCCCCCACTACTGAGTAACACGATAACTTTGAACTCGATAGGTTGCAAATATGTGGGGCTGTGTCACTATAACCCAATACAGTCGCAGATTCAGGAAGGGAGAAAAATTCACAATTGTGAGAGGCCTTTACAACACATTGGATCAGTAACTCGTTTAGGCAGCTCTTTCCTTTAGAAAGATTGTCCATGCACAATTTGACATCGCATTTGATCCGGAGCCCAGCCCAGCTTGCCTTGATTCTCCGAAAATAAAATGGAAAAATATGCAGCCTTGTCTTTATAAAATCTGCAGACAATTAAAACCAGAAGCCTGTCAATAATTAATTTGGAATAACTTTCATCCCTCAGAGCATGGATGAAGAAAAAAAAAAATGCCATGAGTAATGGTTACCAGAGATCAAGCAATAGTTTAGAGAACCGCTTTATTCAGTTATTTCATGCCAGACTTACCATGCATGATAGAGGGGGAGGGAGGTGGGAGAAGGGAAATAAAACAGTAACCTTTCTATGGATTTCCAGGAACTCTGGATAAATATTGGTGAAGAATTTACGTAAAGTATTATGCAGAGCTCAGCTAAACCTGTGTGTCTAACTTCTTAAGACCTCATCAATTGTGGCCTGAATGCAAGAGATAGAATTAATTCTCCCACTGTGTCATTCAGGAGATAGATTGCAAAGGCAAAAGCAAAAGCTGTTTCTTTTTTCTTTGGAGTGGGGAGGGGGGTGGGGGTGGGATGTGGTGAAATCTGAAACAAGAAAGCAGTACTTTGAAGTATGCAATGTTGCCAGAGAAATAGGCATTGATAAGACATTGTGCACCCATGACACAAACAGTCACTATTTCAGTTTTGTTTCTACTATCGGTTCTTAAAATGGGGACTACATTTGCGAAAATCACACTCTACAAAAAAGAGTTTAAAGGGGTCTTTCTGCGCTAATGAATAAAGGAATCAGCTACCATCTTTCACATGAGCAAATGGAATGCAGTGACGTCGACACATCGCAACATCAATGCACCGTGATGCTATTGTGATGAAAATAAGGGGCCCTTTTCTAACCCATCTCTTCCCCCTGCCACAATTGGTATAGCAATTTATTTTTTCATGAACAGTAGTTTTTTTTTTAAATCATGGGGGAGGAATTTAGTGCAATTGGCAAGTAAAGTCCTTCTTGATGCAGTCTGATATTAAGCATTAAATATATCGGGCTGTTCATTAAGGTGAGGCAAACCAAATAAGCTAATGCACCAATGAACTTTTCAAACAAGGATATAATGGGCCATGATTGACAATGTGTGTGGTCAACAGGCTAACGAAAAACAGAAGTTCCAGCAATCCATCTAAAAGCTCATCACCACGTGCTCCGACCTGAAATGTCATCTGTCAATTTCCCTCCACAGATGCTGCCTGACCTGCTGAAAGTCTCCAGTGCTTTGCTCAAGATTCCAGCATCTGCAGACCCTCATTTCTTCAACACCAAATCTAGTCAGATGCTCAAACTATACACATCAGACCAGTTTCAAATAAAACGCATTGTAAAGATGGCAAGACTTCTGTTGCTAATAACATGCTTGCCAGACATTCTTTTGGAAACCGATTCCAGTCAAGATTCTACATGCACCACATAAAATTATGGCTCAATATTACATCTCAAATTTGGAGTTCTGAGACATCATCTAGGGCAGCAAGGTGGCGCAGCTGTAGAGTTACTGCTTTACAGCACCAGAGACGCTGGTACGATCCCAAACGGGGTGGGGTGGGAGATTGCAAACTTCACGTGGTCCACCCTATTTCGACTAATGCAATCAACCCAGCGTGCACAAACAAGATCAAATAGAACAAGTTGACCTACAACTTAAGACTGTGCAATAAGCAGCAAACGGGGTGATCACTGATCCGCAGAGTCTTGGTGGGCTGAGGGGCCTATTTATGCACTGTGTCTTGAAAGTCTAAAAATCTAAAGTGTAAAGAATGCTCTCACCATTTTATTTGCAGCCTAGTTGCTGCAAGCTGGGCTAATGCAGTCTATGGAGAAGAAAATAGTAGCTATGGGACTAGATTGTCACTGTGAGAACATGGATTCCCAGAATGTTAGAATTCTACATTACCCTTGATACCCCTTTGATGTCTCGTTTTCACACCTTGCCCTTCCTTATCATTGTGTCTCCCTCTCCCCTGACTCTCAGTGTGAGGAAGGGTCTCAACCCAAAACATCACTCATTCCTTCTATCCAGAGATGCTGCCTGTCCCGCTGAGTTACTCCAACTTTTGTGCCCATCTTTGGTGTAAACGAGCATCTGCAGTTCCTTCCTACACACTTTGCCAGGGATACAGCCTGACCTGTTGAGTTACACAAGCAGTTTGATTCTTTTCTCCCAAAGTAATTGGGATAGACAACTTGAGGAAGGAGAACACTTCTGACATGGACCCTGGTGTTGTCACCTACTTGAAAAGATCATAAGATAAATAACAATGAAAGAGTTGCTTTAATACCTATTGTATCCCTTTCAGAAAACTTCAACGCACACTGAAGCCACTAAACTACTTTTGAAAATGTAGTCACTGTTGTAATATGACAATCTGTCATATGCTGTGAGGGACTGTCATATGCTGAGAGAATGGAGCAGCTGGGCTTGTACACTCTGGAGTTTAGAAGGATGAGAGGAGATCTCATTGAAACATATAAGATTGTTAAGGGTTTGAACACGCTAGAGGCAAGAAACATGTTCCTGATGTTGGGGGAGTGCAGAACCAGGGGCCACAGTTTAAGAATAAGAAGTAAGCCATTTAGAACAGAGATGAGGAAACACTTTTTCTCACAGAGAGTGGGGATTCTGTGGTATTTTCTGCCTCAGAGGGCGATGGAGGCAGGTTCTCTGGATGCTCTCAAGAGTGAGCTAGATAGGGCTCTTAAAAATAGCGGAGTCAGGGGATATGGGGAAAAGGCAGGAATGGAGTACTGTTTGGGGATGATCAGCCATGATCACATTGAATGGCGGTGCTGGCTCGAAGGGCTGAATGGCCTACTCCTGCACCTATTGTCTATTGTCTAACCTATATAGATCGCAAACTTCCACAAACAGCAGCAATGTGATAGTGATCCAATAATCAATTTTAGCGATGTTAGTTGAGGTTTAGACACAGGTTAAGGTACCAATAATAGCTCTCCAGCTTATTTTTGAAATTGTATCAGGTTATTTTATTTTTATTCCACTGCGGAGAGATTGATTTGGTTTCAACGTAAATGTTAACACGTCCAACATGCAACACTCCCTCAGATTACCGAAGTAGATTTGTTCCATTGAGCGAGACCCAAATCCAGAACCAAGTGAGTAATGTAGTGAAAATCACCTTTAAAACCTGACATTGGTGAAGCCCACACACGAAAGGCAAATACTAACCAATAACGAGTAGGGCACAGAAGTCACACTTGGACTTGGTGACAGGACTTCATTAACAAAGTTATGCTTCATGGCTAACTACACTACACAACATTAACCTCAGCAAATATGAACTTCCATGGACTGCCTTTGATTGCACCCAAAACTTTTTTTTTTGGTACTAGTATTATTAATTTGGTGAATTTATTAAAATGCAGGAATTTTATGGTACATATGACAATTAAACACATGACAAGATTCTCTTGACTTCTGTAATTGCTCATTAGACCGAAGTCTGGGTTTGGGTCATGCTCTATGTGATTATTATATTCTGTTTATTTTGTTAATTTTTATTGTCATGTTGTTTTGCATTCCACCAGGCAGATCATACATCTATCCACATATATACAAATATACATATATTTGTATACATCTACACCAACGTAGTGCAAGAGAGAATAAAAAGGATGTAGTATATAGTGCTGATAGACACAAAAAGCTGGAGTAACTCTGCAGGTCAGAGAGCATCTGGAAAAAAAAGGAATGGGTGACGTTTTGTGTCGAGATCCTTCTTCAGATTGAGAGTTGGGGGAAAGGGAAATGAGAGAGATAGGCAGTGATGTAGAGAGATATAGAACGAATGAATGAAACGTATGCAAAAAAGTAATGATGATAATGGAAACAGGCCATTGTTAGCTGTGGTCTTGGCGAAAATGAATGCAGACAATGAGGCTCAACAAGACGACTTTGAAGCTGGTACGACGTGGGTGTGGGTGGGATGGAGAGAGGGGGGGGGGGGATGCAAGGAAAGAGTGTTACAGCTAGAAGAATGTGTAGATTAAAATGCAAGGGCCACAACATAGGTTGGGAGAAAAATAATCTATCTTCACATGAAGGTACATGCAAAGGTTTGATTACAGCAATTCCACGATAGCAGGAAAGATGGTATTCTTGAATCCGGTGGTATGTGTTGTCGAACTTGTGTACCTTCTGCCCAATTGTAGGGAGAAGAGTGTACGACAGGGTGGGAGGGGTCTTTGATTATGTTGGCAGCTTTCCTTTGACGTAGCAGATTCTTATACAGAAATATCAGCTGGGATCTCAGTGTTCTACTTGGAGAATGCAGCGCCGTTGGAGACATCAGCAACTGATGTGTTTAAACAGATGCCCCGGCTTCACTTGGTAGATGCAGTTTAAAAAAAAAAAAAATTATAAACACACACATCCTGGCACTATTTCAAAGAGGAGATTGAATATCAGAACCCCGACCTATTTATATCTAAACAGCAGTAAAAAAAACGATTATCAAGTCATTATCACATTGCTTTATATGGAAGTGCCCCACCAAACTCATGCAGCATCAGCCAATTGATAATGCCTTCCAATTAATTCTAGGAGCCTAATGTAGTCATCCTAATCAAGTCTTCTTCCTCTCCCCTGCAGTCTACTTGAATTCTCCAACACTCTCCACAAAGAGAAAGGTGTTGGTTGTGTGGCAACGGCATCAAATTTCACTCTCACATTCTTGACCATTGTAAGGGTGTGGTGTAAATAGATGCATATTTTGAAGAGTACGCTCTGTGGAGAAGCTCAGAATAGCTGGCAGTGCTGGACAGCTGACATCCCCGGTGTATGTAGAGGCCTATGTTGCTGACACAGTTGGGGATCTCACGCAGTCAGACGCACCACCTTCTGAGAGAGTTCACACGGACAACTATCTAGAGTCAATGAGTTAGTTGCTATTACATTACCACGCACACAGTCATTCCCCACAGAAAGCTGCCAAGAAGATTTGAAGCAGCATTGTCAAATTTTCTCAGGCCTGACTTGAACTTTGTGACTCAGAAGCCTGAAACTACTAGAGCTCTTCTCAACCACCTCATAGTGGGCATAATTAAAAAGAGTTCAAACACAAGAGACTGCAGATGCCCCAATCTGGAGTTAAAAGAAAGTGTTGAAGGAATTTACCAAGACATTGAACATCCAGTTCATTTTTTGCTAAAAATAAGTGTCAGAGCAATGCATTTTTCAATTCTTTCCAATTTTCCACTTTGCCCAACCATACATTTATGTTATAGGAGTAGAATTAGGCCATTCAGTCCATCAACTCTACGCCATTCTAGCAGAGGTCTTACCTTTGTCCCCACCTCAATGAGTTCCCGCCCACCACGACTTGGAGCTCTTCTACCGTCGCCTCCGCCTCACAGCGTTCTTCCACAGGAAGAAGTCCTCGCCCCCCACTGACGATCCCTTTTCCTGTCTCCAATGTACCCCCTCCACTTGGACCCCCCCTCGTAGCCTTCCGACTCTAGAACTATTTATCCAGAACTGCCGTCGGGACATCAACCGCCTCGACTTATCCACTCCCGTCTCACTCCGTAACAACCCAGACTGGGTTATCAAACCCGCCGACAAGGGAGGTGCCGTGGTAGTCTAGCGCGTCGATCTCTACAAAGCGGAGGCCGCGCGCCAACTCTCGGACACCTCCTCCTACTTACCCTGGACCATGACCCCACTGACGAACACCAGGCCACCATCTCGAGCACCATAACCAACTTCATCAGCTCCGACTCCCTACCCCCCCCCCCCCCCCGAGCCTCCAACCTCATAGTTTCCCAGCCCCGCACGGCCCGATTTTACCTTCTCCCCAAAATCCACAAACCCGACTGCCCTGGCAGACCCAATGTCTCTGCCTGTTCGTGCCCCACCGAACACATTTCCACATACCTTGACGCCATCCTATCCCCCTTTGTTAAATCCCTCCCCACCTATGTTCAAGACACCTCAGACACTCTCCGTCAGCACCACGCATTCCATTCTCCAGGCCCCCATCCTCTCATCTTTACCATGGACGTCCAGTCACTCTACACCTCTATCCCCCACCAGGACGGTCACAAAGCCCTCCAGTTCTTCCTCGACCAGAGGAGCAACCCATACACATCCACTGATACCCTCCTCCGCCTAACGGAGTTGGTCCTTACCCTCAATAACTTCTCTTTTGACTCCTCCCATTTCCTCCAAACACAAGGCGTAGCTATGGGCACACGCAAGGGCCCCAGCTACGCTTGCCTCTTTGTTGGGTACGTCGAACAATCCTTGTTATCGGCGTACCAGGGCCCCATCCCCGACCTCTACCTCCGTTACATCGACGACTGCTTTGGTGTCACCTCCTGCACCCACACACAACTGACTGACTTCATTCATTTCACCACCAACTTCCATCCGCCACTCAAATACACTTGGACCATTTCCGACATTTCCCTACCATTCCTTGACCTCACCATCTCTATTGCAGGTGATACACTCCTGACCGACATCCACTACAAACCAACTGACTCCCACAGCTACCTGGACTACTCTTCCTCCCACCCTGCTTCCTGTAAAGACTCCATCCCCTATTCCCAATTCCTCAGTCTACGCCGCATCTGCTCCCAGGATGAGGTGTTCCACACCAGGTCATCACATGTGTCCTCATTCTTCAGAGAACGGGGACTCCCCTCAACCCACTGTAGATGAGGCTCGCACCAGGGTCTCCTCCATACCCCGCAACACTGCCCTCTCTCCCCATTCCCCCACTCGCAACAAGGGCAGAGTCCCCCTGGTCCTCACCTTTCACCCCACCAGTCGGCAAATACAACACATAGTCCTCCGCCAGTTTCGCCACCTCCAACGTGACCCCTCCACTCGCCACATCTTCCCATCTCCCCCCCTGTCTGCCTTCCGCAAAGACCGCTCCCTCCACAACTCCCTTGTCAATTCTTCCCTTCCCTCCCGCTCTACCCCTTCCCCGGGCACTTCCCCTTGCAACCGCAAGAAATGCTACACTTGTCCCTTCACCTCCCCCCTCCACTCCTTTCAGGGACTCAAGCAGTCCTTCCAGGTCTGACAGAGGTTCACCTGCACCTCCTTCAACCTCATCTACTGCATCCGCTGCTCCAGATGCCAGATGATCTATATCGGTGAGACCAAGCGGAGGCTTGGCGATCGTTTCGCATTAACCAAGCCGACCTCCCGGTGGCTCAGCACTTCAACTCCCCCTCCCATTCTGTATCCGACCTCTCGGTCCTGGGCCTCCTCCACGGCCTGAGTGAGCAACACCGCAAGTTGGAGGAACAGCACCTCATATTCCGCTTGGGGAGTCTGCATTATCTGGGCTTGAACATTGAATTTTCTCAATTCTGTTAACCCTTGCTGTCTCCTCCCCTTCCCACCATTCCCTCAGCCCTCGGGCCCTGGCATTCCCTCTCTCTCTCTATCTCTCTCCCCCACCCTAGTCGCACTAGCTTCTCATTTTCGCACTACAAACAGCTCTACACCTCCATCCCCCACCAGGACGGTCTCAAAGCCCTCCGGTTCTTCCTCGACCAGAGGAGCAACCCATACCCGTCCACTGACACCCTCCTCCGCCTAGCAGAGTTGGTCCTCACCCTCAATAACTTCTCTTTTGATTCCTCCCATTTCCTCCAAACACAAGGCGTAGCTATGGGCACACGCATGGGCCCCAGCTACGCTTGCCTCTTTGTTGGGTACGTCGAACAATCCTTGTTCTCGGCGTACCAGGGCCCCATCCCCGACCTCTACCTCTGTTACATCGACGACTGCTTTGGTGTCACCTCCTGCACCCACACACAACTGACTGACTTCATTCATTTCACCACCAACTTCCATCCGCCACTCAAATACACTTGGACCATTTCCGACACTTCCCTACCATTCCTTGACCTCACCATCTCTATTGCAGGTGATACGCTCCTGACCGACATCCACTACAAACCTACTGACTCCCACAGCTACCTGGACTACTCTTCCTCCCACCCTGCTTCCTGTAAGGACTCCATCCCCTATTCCCAATTCCTCCGTCTACACCAAATCTGCTCCCAGGATGAGGTGTTCCACACCAGGGCATCACAAATGGCCTAATTCTTCAGAGAACGGGGATTCCCCTCCCCCACTATTGATGAGGCTCGCACCAGGGTCTCCTCCATACCCCGCAACACTGCCCTCGCTCCCCATTCCCCCACTCGCAAACAGGGCAGAGTCCTCCTGGTCCTCACCTTTCACCCCACCAGCCGGAAAATACAACATATAGTCTTCCGCCAGTTTCGCCACCTCCAACGTGACCCCTCCATCCGCCACATCTTCCCATCTCCCCCCCTGTCTGCCTTCCGCAAAGACCGCTCCCTCCGCAACTCCCTTGTCAATTCTTCCCTCCCCTCCCACTCTACCCCTTCCACGGGCACTTTCCCTTGCAACCGCAAGAAATGCAACACTTGTCCCTTCACCTCCCCCCTCCACTCCTTTCAGGGACCCAAGCAGTCCTTCCAGGTCCGACAGAGGTTCACCTGCACCTCCTCCAACCTCATCTACTGCATCCGCTGCTCCAGATGCCAGATTATCTATATCGGTGAGACCAAGCGGAGGCTTGGCGATCGCTTCGCCGAACACCTCCGCTCGGTCCGCAATAACCAACCCGACCTCCCGGTGGCTCAGCACTTCAACTCCCCCTCCCATTCCACATCCGACCTCTCGGTCCTGGGCCTCCTCCACGGCCAGAGTGAGCAACACCGCAAGCTGGAGGAACAGCACCTCATATTCCGCTTGGGGAGTCTGCATCCTTTGGGCTTGAATATTGAATTTTCTCAATTCTGTTAACCCTTGCTGTCTCCTCCCCTTCCCACCTCTCCCTCAGCCCTCGGGCCCTGGCATTCCCTCTATCTCTATCTCCCTCCCCCACCCCAGTCGCACCAGCTTCTCATTTTCACACCACAAACAGCTTACAATGGCTTGTTCCCTTTATCATCGATACTTTTTTGCATATCTTTCATTCATTGTTCCTTATCTCTCCACATCACCGTCTATATCTCTCGTTTCCCTGATCCCTGACCAGTCTGAAGAAGGGTCTCGACCCGAAACGTCGCCTATCTCCTTCGCTCCTTAGATGCTGCTGCACCCGCTGAGTTTCTCCAGCTTTTTGTGTACCCTCGATTCTCCAGCATCTGCAGTTCCTTCTTTAAAGCTTACAATGGCTTGTTCCCTTTATCATTGATACTTTTTTGCATATCATTCATTCATTGTTCTTTATCTCTCCACATCACCGTCTATATCTCTCGTTTCCCTGATCCCTGACCAGTCTGAAGAAGGGTCTCGACCCGAAACGTCGCCTATCTCCTTCGCTCCTTAGACGCTGCTGCACCTGCTCAGTTTCTCCAGCCTTTTGTGTACCCGCCATTCTATCATAGCTGATCTATTCTTCCCTCACAAATCCATTCTCCTGCCTTTTTTCCATAACCCCCGACACCCTTACTAATCAAGAATGGAGCTATCTGCCTTAAAAATACCCATTGACTTGGCCTCCACAGCCTTCTGTGGCAATAAATTCCACAGATTCATTACCCCCTGACTAATGAAATTCATCCTCATCTTCTTCCTTTTTTTTAATTCTGTGGTTATGACTTCTGGTCCTAGACTCTCCCATTAGTGGAAACCATCCTCTCCACATCCATTCTATCCAAGTCTTTCGCTATTTTGTAAGTTTCAATGAGGTGTCCCCTCATCCTTCTAAACTCCAACGTATACATGCCCAGTGCCGTCAAACGTTGATCATATGTTAACCCAATCATTCATGGGATCATTCTCCTAATCCTCCTCTGGACCTTCTCCAATGCCAACACATCCTTCCTCATATGTGGGGCCCCAAACTGCTCACAAAACTCCAAATGCAGTCTGACCATTGCCTTATAAAACCTCAGCCACATTAACTCGACTACATTAACATTGACCCCGGCTTTTTTCTAACAAAAGGCGAGCAGCTCACACACTGGAGGAAGATCAGTCAGTTGAGCCCAATTACATTCCATATTTCTCCCCTTCTTACTGGCCTTATCTTCTCTTCTTAGGCAGTCCTTCAATGCTCCCACTCATGTCCTGTGAGTTCCACAGATGGCAGACGAGTCCTCCATGGGATCAACAGACTATACAACAGCTATACAAGAGCTCGATATGGAAAATGGATTGTTTGCACTGTAAACGTCATTTGATATGATTGATTTACATTATGCACAAAGCTTTGAAAGCACCAAGGTAAAAGATGGTTAAAAATCATACCTGGGCTGTATGAAGAGAAAACAGAGTGGAAGAGCAAGGAAACCTTGGCCAATCTACAAAGACTAGTTTAGCCATAGTTCGAATATCATGTCATGTCCTCAGCACCACACTTAAGATGCAAAGGTCTTGTGAACAGAAAAGGATTGATTGAAATGATTCCACAGCTGAGGGAATTGGTAATGAATAGAGTGGGAGAGGCTGGGGTTGAAATACTTGGAATAAAGGAAGTTGTGAGGGGATCTGAGAGAGGTCAAGAACTTGGGGACAGTGTACAAGTATAAAAGTAGCAGCTGGAAAGTTTTCTTTAAAAACACACAGGCTCTGTAATACACTGCCAGGAAAAGTAATGGAGTCAAGTTCAACTACGGCTGCAAAACAAACCTAGATGAGCATGTGAACAGAGATTTTGCAGGACAAGGGGGAAGGGTGGCATTAAATTGAATGGGTTGCTTTTACATAGTGCTAATACATATTCAAAAAAATAAAATCATCATTTTCCAGGCGGAGAATGAAGTTTCTCATTCTGAGAATCTTCGACCTATTTCATAGTACGTAATGGAAATTCTGGTTTCAAAGGATAGTACATCACAGGAACAGGCCCTTTGGCAAACAATGTCCGTTGTTGCTATCAATATTGATGATGACCAATTTTTATTTACCTGTCACGTAATCCATATCCCTCCATTTCCTGCACATCCATGTGCCTATTCAAAAGTTATTCAAACGCCACTGTCGTATCTGCCTCCACCACAACTCTGGCAGTGCAATCCAGGCACCCACCACACTGTGTGCAATCAAAAACTTGCCCCACTCAGCTTAAAGCTATGCCCTCCAGTATTTTATATTCCCATCCAAAGAACAAGGTTTTGACCGTCTACTCTATCGATGCCTCTCACAATTTTATACACTTCTATCAAGTCTCTCCCTCTATTTTCAGCATTCCAAAGAAAACAATCCAAGTCCTTCCAACCCATTCTTGCATAGTTTGAAAGGAGAAGCACAGAGTGCTTTGGCAGGATAGATTAGAGGGCTCGTCTAGGGAGGCTATTTGGGTGGAACTGAGAAGTGGGAACGGTGTAGCAACACTTTTAGGGATGTATTATAGACCGCTAAATGGGGAGCGAAAATTGGAAGAGTAAATATGTAAGGAGATAGCAGATATTAGTAGTAAGCACAAGGTAGTGATTGTGGGAGATTTCAATTTTCCAAAAATAGACTGGGAAACACATTCTGTTGTAAAATGTTTGTAAAATGTGTGCAGGATAGTTTTTTTTTTGCAGCAATACATAGAGGTATCGACCAGAGAAGGGACAGTGCTGGACCTCCTGTTAGGAAATGAGGCAGGTCAGGAGACTGAGGTATGCGTTGGTGAGCACTTCGGGACCAGTGATCACAATACCATTAGTTTCAATATAATTATGGAGAGAGTCAGAACTGGACCTAGGGTGGAGATTTTTGATTGGAGAAAGGCTAACTTTGAGGGAATGCGTTAGGATTTAAAAGGAGTGAATTGGGACACTCTGTTTTATGGGAAGGATGTAGAAGAGAAATGGAGGACATTTAAAGGGGAAATTGTAAGAGTACAGAATCTTTATGTCCCTGCTAGGGTGAAAGGAAATAGTAAAAATTGGAAAGAGCCATGGTTTTCAAGGGGAATTGGACACTTGTTTCGAAAAAAGAGAGATATCTACAATAATTATAGGAGGCATGGAGTAAATGAGGTGCTAGAGGAGTATAAAGAATGTAAAAAGAATCTTAAGAAAGAAATTAGGAAGGCTAAAAGAAGATATGAGGTTGCTTTGGCAAGAAAGGTGAAAGTAAATCCAAAGGGTTTCTACAGCTATATTAATAGCAAAAGGATAACGAGGGATAAAATTGGACCATTAGAGAGCCAGAATGGACAGCTATCTGCAGAGCCAAAAGAGATGGGGAGATATTGAACAATTTCTTTTCTTCGGTATTCACCAAGGAGAAGGATATTGAACTATGTGAGGTAAAGGAAAAAAAGTAGAGTAGCTATGGAAACTATGAGATTCAAAGAGGAGGAATACTGACACTTTTTGAAAAATATAAAAGTGGATAAGTCTCCAGGTCCTGACAGGATATTCCCTAGGACATTGAGGGAAGTTAGTGTAGAAATTGCAGGAGCTATGACAGAAATATTTCAAATGTCATTAGAAACGGGAATAGTGCCGGAGGATTGGCATGTACTGCGCATGTTGTTCCATTGTTTAAAAAGGGTTCAAAGAATAAACCTAGCAATTACAGACCTGTTAGTTTGACATCAGTGGTGGGTAAATTAATGGAAAGGATACTTAGAGATAATATATATAAGCATCTGGATAAACAGGGTCTGATCAGGAACAGTCAACATGGATTTGTGCCTGGAAGGTCATGTTTGACAAACCTTCTTGAATTTTTTGAAGCGGTTACTAGGGAAATTGATGAGGGTAAAGCAGTGGATGTTGTCTATATGGATTTCAGTAAGGCCTTTGACAAGGTTCCCCATGGAAGGTTGGTTAAGAAGGTTCAATCTTTGGATGTTAATGGCGGAGTAACAAGATGGATTCAACAGTGGCTGAATGGGAGATGTCAGAGAGTAATGGTGGATGGCTGTTTGTCAGGTTGGAAGCCGGTGACCAATGGGGTGCCTCAGGGATCTGTGTTGGGTCCACTGTTTGTTTGTCATGTACATCAATGATCTGGATGATGGGGTAGAAAATTGGATAAGTAAGAATGCAGATGATACTAAGATAGGTGGTGTTGAGGATAATGAAGTAGATTTTCAAAGTCTACAGAGAGATTTGGGCAATTTGGAAAAGTGGGCTGAAAGATGGCAGATGGAGTTTAATGCTGATAAGTGTGAAGTGCTACATCTTGGCAGGACAAATCAAAATAGGACGTACATGGTAAATGGTAGGGAATTGAGGAATGCTGTGGAACAGGGAGATCTAGGAATAACTGTGCATAGTTCCCTGAAGGTGGAATCGCATGTAGATGGGGTGGTAAAGAAAGCCTTTGGTGTGCTGGCCTTTATAAATCAGAGCATTGAATATAGGAGTAGGGAAGTAATGTTAAAATTGTACAAGGCATTGGTAAGACCAATTCTGGAGTATGGTGTACAATTTTGGTCGACTAATTATAGGAAGGATGTCAACAAAATAGAGAGAGTACAGAGGAGATTTACTAGAATGTTGCCTGGGTTCCAGCAACTATGTTACAGAGAAAGGTTGAACAAGTTAGGTCTTTATTCTTCGGAGTGCAGAAGGTTAAGGGGGGGACTTGATTGAGGTCTTTAAAATGATGAAAGGGATAGACAGAGTTGACGTGGATAAGCTTTTCCCATTGAGGGTAGGGAAGATTCAAACAAGAGGGCATGACATGCGAATTAAGGGACGGAAGTTTAGGGGTAACGTGAGGGGGAACTTCTTTACTCAGAGAGTGGTGGCTGTGTGGAATGAGCTTCCAGCAGAAGTGGTGGAGGCAGGATCGATTTTAACATTTAAAAGTAAAGTGGATAGGTATATGGACGGGAAGGGAATGGAGGGGTATGGTCTGAGTGCAGGTAGATGGGACTAAGGGAAAACAAATGATCGGCACGGACTGGAAGGGCCGAGTGGGCCTGTTTCCATGCTGTAATTGTTATATGGTTAAATGGTTAATGAGAAGTAATTGCAGATATAGTTCTATCCATCCATTCCAGTTATGTTGCTTCAATTTATTCAACTATGTGACGGACCCAAATTAAGTTGAACACTACCTCAGATGTATTCAGATCTGGCAATGTTTACAGGTGTGTGCAAGTGTGCTCAATAAGTTAACCTCGATTTTGAAAAGAAAACCAAGTATTCAGAAAATAGTGCAGGTGACTGGGATAATAAGGTTCTTGGGCAGCACAGTGGCACAGCAGTAGAGTTGACGCCTTACAGCGACAGAGACCCGGGTCCAATCCTGTATACGGTCCTGTCTGCTCAGAGTTTGTACCTTCTCCCTGTGACCGCATGGGTTTTCTCTGGGTGCTCCGGTTTCCTCCCACATTCAAAAGGCGTGCAGGTTTGCACGTTAATTGACTTCTGTAAATTGTCACTAGTGTGCTGGATAGAACGTGCGTACAAGGTGATCGCTGGCCGGCGTAGACTGTGGGCTGAAGTGTCTGTTTCCACGCTGCATCTCTAGACTAAACTATAACTTGCATTATATAACAATTACAGCACGGAAACAGGCCCTCTCGGCCCTTCCAGTCCGTGCCGACCATTTGTTTTCCCCTAGTCCCATCTACCTGCACTCAGACCATACCCCTCCATTCCCTTCACGTCCATATACCTATCCACTTTACTCTTAAATGTTAAAACCGATCCTGCCTCCACCACTTCTGCTGAATAGTCTAGAGGTGGGAACCCTTAGTCTAGTTTAACTAAATAGTCTAGAGGTGGGAACCCTTAGAGTATCTGTTACTGTGCGAAACTGCAAGTTGTAAGCAAACTACATATTTAAAACAAATCACATTCAATGTCCTCTACTTCCACACTCCAGCACAAAAGCTCCAGTTAAGTTTCCCAGTTACTGCAGTCACAGATTTGTCTTGGGGTACACAATGTATTTTTCAATGTTTACTGCTTCCATTGAGATCTCTCTACTTGGTCTCTTTCTGCCTTCCACTTGAATGTTTATACATATTCCCTCTCACTATTGCTGACCACTGCATTAATAAGTTTTGACATTTATACTGATTAACTAACGTAGCAACTTGAGAAGCATTAAAGGATTGTGCCACAGATACGTCATGTTTGGCTAAATTGATTTTACACCTTCAAATCCAGCTTGCATTCTCGAAATCTCACCGCTGTACATTCCTACAATATTGTAGGTGGGCGATCTAGAAACATATATTTTAACTATAGATCATACAAAACGTAAAGCAGGAATGGGAAATTATCACACAAATTAACCAGAGGGCAGGGAAAGGTCATGCCATAGAACTACTGTAACCTCTTAAAACCTTCATTGCTAGAACTCTTGAAAATTGATGCATTTTATTTAGGAATAAACATGTTGAACTACCAACAAGTGCAATTTTAAAACTGCTCAGAATTAATGAGTCCAAAGTCAATTCTCTTTTCATCCGCTTTAAGTGGCCTGTGTGAGGAGCAGAGTTACCAGAGTATGACTGAGACGACACTGTTAACATGTAATACAGCTTTCACACAGTTAAATGGTGGGAAATAAAACCACTAGCATTGGTTCACAAACAATCCAGGTTTTTTTTTGTAATTAAACAAAGAAGTAAAAACTGGCAGGCCTGAACATAGTTGTTAAAACACAATTGCAAGTTGGGAGTTGGTGGCCCAGGACAAGAAGTTAACATGGCAGCTGCTGCTTCTGCTATCCAGAGTGTAACACAAACTGTGCTGTGACACTCAATTGCAAGTGGTGTGGAAACCAGCACAGGTTTCCAAAGTGAATGGAGTAGAATGGCGCTTGCAAATAACAAGATGAAACATGGAAAAAATCTGACAATAATATAAATCATTATTGACTTCAGGAGTCATTTTGTTTTTACTGAATTTGATGATGAACTTCAATTCATGGCAGAGAGCTGCATCACAAGCCCAGAGCCAAAACAGTATCAGAACCAGCCCCCTGCACTTTATGCAGCTTTATTTGGGGATTACACATATATTAAAAACAATCATGCCACTAAGGAAGGTTTTTTATTATTAAAATAGTGCTATTAAAAGTGCAAAGCATCATTACCATCTGTTTCTCAGCCTTTAAAGTAAATTATATCATGGAATCTGGCTGACTACAGCAGTGATTGTTGCATCAACCCCGATTACCCCTAAACGGTGGAGGAACCGCAACACCAACCACAATGGTGGGTCTGGAGTCACATATGGGCCGGAACAGGAAAGGCTAATGGGTAGACGATGGGTAAATCAGAATGATTTCATTTTAGAAAGACACAAAATGCTGGAGTAACTGAATGGGATGGGCAGCATCTCTGGAGAGAAGGAATGAGTGACGTTACGGGTTGAGACCCTTCTTTAGACTGATGTCAGGGGAGTGGGCAGTACATAAATAAGGTAGTGTATAGATAAGGAGGTGTAAGGTGAGAATACAGGACAAAGGGAATGGAGATCAAAATGTAGAATTGGTTGATTTAATGGAAAATCAGTATATTTTTAATGCTGATTATTTAATTACACAGATCTAAAGTTCCCCTTTTGTGCCATGGCGGGGTTTGAATTGATGCCTACAGATCAATAGTCCGGAAGATTTTAATTTACTAATTCAGTAATTTAAACACTACGCTGCCATACTAGTGTGAAGTGGTGCATTTTGAGAGGTCCAATGCAAAGGCAAAGTATACAGTTAATGGCAAGACCCTTAACAACATTAATGTACAGAGAGATTTGGGGGTCCAAGTCGAAAGCTCCCTGAAAATTGAAAGAGTCATAGATGGCAGTGGAGGTAGATATGAAAGTGGCATTCATGCTGCTTTTGGATAGTCACGTGGATATGCAGGGAATGGAGGATATGGATCATGAACAGGAATGGGGGGATGAGTTTAACGTGGCATTATGTCCGCACAGTCATTGTAGGCCGAAGAGCCCATTTCTGTGCTGTACTATTCTATGGACCTCCTTCGATTCCCGACATAACTTTCAAATTGCTTTCAATCAGCTGAACCAAGCACTGGTCATACAAAATGTAAACACACACTGCCCAGCAACAGGTACCAACAACCATGGGAGGGTTCATCCCTGAAAGACCATGGACATAATATCAGCTCTTGGGACTCAATTCCAGAATTTCGCCAGAACACAAGACAGCGATCAAAAACTCGCATCTGCCCATTCCCGTTAACTCTGTTTCACACTCGCTCTCTTGTTCTCAGGAACTAAGCAGCTTTTTTTTGTGCTAATCCATTTTAAGTTTCCATATAGCCATGTTGCACAATCTGTGCAGTTTTAATTTAAATCATCTGAAGGCCCTCATTCAAGGTCACAAAAGGCACCTTAGAACAACGAGTTTTCATTTGTGCCAGGGAGCTGAATCGCCAGCCAATAAATCCACCCTCTTCATCCATCAAAGCTCCCCAGGAATGTAATCTCTTATGGCGATGCAAATCAAACCTCCTGGTTAAACATTAATAGAAATTAACACAATGGGCGCTGAAGACAATAAAAAAAGTGGTTTTACTTCTAGTCCAAGTGTGTGGAGTTTGGGCTGTTTTGCATAGTGATACACATTGCAGGAAAAATGTTCTCGTCTGTATTTATCATGGTGAAGGACATGAAAGCTAGTGATTTTCAGGGGAGGGAACAATAAAATGATGGACACATCAACAATACACAGGGGGTAGTGGTGATGGTCTTGAAATACAAAGGTGGATATATCCCTGGGACCTGACCAGGTGTATCCTAGGTTGGTACAGGAACACAGGAGATTGATGCTGCTTTGGCTAACCACAAACGAGATAGCAGGAGACGAGGAAGATAACTAATGTTGTGCCTTTATTAATAGAAGGACAGTATGAATAAGCCAGGGAAATGCAGCCAGGGAGCCTTGCATCAATGGAAAGCTATTGAAAGGGATTCTGAGGGGCAGGATTACTTATATTGGTAAAAGCAATGACTAGAGACAGAGCTATGCAACAAAAAAATTGACTCTTCAGCTCACCTTGTCCATGCCAACTAGGGTGGCATTCTGGGTTAGTCCCATTTGCCTGTATTTGGCAACGTCCACAACATCCTTCCTATCCAAATGTCTTTTACAAGTCAGAATTGGATCCGCTTCCAGAAGATTATCTAACAACTCGTTCCAGATACGGACTAAGCAACGAGTGAAAAGGTTGTCCCGAGGTCCCTCATAAATCTTTCCCCTCACCTTAAGCCTACAGCCTCTAGTTGTTGTATTCTCAACCATGGACAAAAGAGAGACCCTCATAAGCACCTTAAGTTCATCCCTCAGCCTCCTGCAGTCCAGAAATAAAATATCCCAGCCCATCCAACCTCTCCCTATAACGGTAACCCAACCCTGCATGTCCAGATAACATCCTGGTGAATCTCTTCTCAGCCTTTCCAACTTAAAGAATCCTTACTAGAGCCAAACAACCAGAATTGCACACAGTACACCAAGTGTGATCACAGCTACTCAAAAGTGCAAAATTACTTTGTTAAATAGAGAATTAGGCCATATTGGGATAACGACCATAGCTTTGCCAATAGATGTTGTCAATATTCACTGGCAAGCTTTGTCAAGGTCCTACCCATGTTAGCTTGGTGATGGTTGGACTACATGAGATTCCAGGAAGAGTCAGTAAAATGGACACAGAATTAATTTGAGGATAGTGGAGGATCATTTTTCATACTGGAAGAGTATAAAAAGTGGTGATCCGCAGCAATTGGTGCAGGGTCCATTGTTTCTTGTCATATATATTAATGATTTGGATGAGAAGATAGATGGTACAATTAGGAAGTTTACATATGACACCATATGGAGTCAGGCCTTATGGAGGACAGTGAAGGTGATTATCCAAGGTTCAAACAAGATCTAGATCAAAATAGATCAGGTAGATGCAGTCTTTAACCCAGAGTAGGGGAATCAAGAATCCGAGGACATAGGTTAAAGGTGAAATGAGAAAGGTTTAATAGGAACCAGGGGAGGTGGTCGAGGCTGGTACTATAATATTTAAAAGACATTTGGACAGGTCCATGGAGAGGAGAGGAGAGGTTTAGAGGGATATGGGCCAAATATAGGCAGGTGGAACTAGTGTAGATGGTAGGCATACATTAATATTTTTGTAGTGCAGTACAAAAAAGGGGCCCAACTCAATAGGTCATCTGACCTTTCACTCCTAAGATCATAAGTGTTTAAGAAGGAACTGCAGATGCTGGAAAATTGAAGGTAGACAAAAATGCTGGTGAAACTGAGTGGGTGAGGCAGACTGAAGAAGGGTCACGACCCAAAACGTTGTGTATTTGCTTCGCACCATAGCTGCTGCCTCAATTGCTGAGTTTCTCCAGCATTTTTGTCTACCATAAGATCATAAGATGTAGAATTAGGCTATTCAGCCCATCAAGCCTACTTCACCATTCAATCATGACTGATCTATCTCTCCTAACCCCATTCACCTGCCTTTCTCCTCATAACCTCTGACACCCATACAAATCAAGAATGCTGCCTGACCTGCTGAATTCCTCAAGCACTCAGTATTTGGTTTACGATTACAGCACCCACCTGCATTTCTTTCTCTCCAATTGTTACAAGGTATTTATCTATCTATTTTTTAATAGATTCTTTAGAGCACGGGCTCCCAAGCTTTTTCATCCCGTTTACCCCTGACAACTTTAATAGCACATAACAATCTTATTTCACTTATTTATGAACAACTAATGACGAACAGATACTGGTATACCAGAACCAAACACAGTCAGTCAATGAGAAAAAATGTACAAATCCTGAATCTACAAGTTTACACCCTGGCTAGGCGAAATTTACCCCAGGTTGGGAACCCTTGCTTTAGAAAATGAAATGCTGAACCGCTAAATTTTGTTCACCAAGAGTCTGAGTTAAATCATTCCTGAGATTTAAAAAAATAGACAACAAACAATACACATTAGGTGCAGGAGTAGGCCATTCGGCCCTTCAAGCCAGCACCGCCATTCATTGTGATCATGGCTGATCATCCACAATCAGTACCCTGTTCCTGCCTTCTTCCCATATTCCTTCACCCCTCCTTCTTAAAGATATCACTCTAACTTCAGTCCTATCAGTCTGCCCAACACCATTTCCTTAACCTTAAACAAGAGATTGAAAGGTAGAAAAACAATTACATTAGTTGCATGGTGCAGGACGAGATAGGATGTTCCAAAAACCAATGCAAAAATGATCTGAATGTGTTTATAATCGACTTTTATTACATGGCATTCCAGATTTGGCAGTAGGAGCTGCAGATGCCGGTTTATACACAAAACAACACAAAGTCTTAAGGGGTTGGACAGGCTAGATGCAGGAAGATTGTTCCCGATGTTGGGGAAGTCCAGGACAAGGGGTCACAGCTTAAGGATAAGGGGGAAATCCTTTAAGACCGAGATGAGAAAGACTTTCTTCACACAGAGAGTGGTGAGTCTCTGGAACTCTCTGCCACAGAGGGTAGTTGAGGCCAGTTCATTGGCTATATTTAAGAGTGAGTTGGATGTGGCCCTTGTGGCTAAGGGGATCAGAGGGTATGGAGAGAAGGCAGGTACGGGATACTGAGTTGGATGATCAGCCATGATCATATTGAATGGCGGTGCAGGCTCGAAGGGCTGAATGGCCTACTCCTGCACCTAATTTCTATGTTTCTATGTTTCTAAGTGCTGGGGTGTATCAGCGGATCAGGCAGCATCTCTGAAGTGCATTATGTTTCAGGACAAGACCCTTCAGACCGATTGTAATCGTGGTGGGGGGAGTGAAGGCAGTCGAAAAGGGGAGAGGCAGGACAAATGTGGCAGGGAATAGGTTGACATAGGTGAGGGGGAATTTTGATAGGCAGAAGGTTGGAACAAAGACCAGAGATAAGAAAGGAAAGCGAGAGACAGGTTTGAAGGGTTGCAGATTTTGTGACCTGTAATTCGAAGTTCATTGCTCCACTATTTCATCCATTGTCCCAAAGACATCAGATCATAACCATGGTGACTCTCACAAGTGTTACTGTTAGATTGGAGTAAAAACAATCTAAAAACAAAGAGGAGATGGGAGTGTTGAGGGTGGGGGCAAGGAACTTAGTTAATAGATTATTTCCTGATTTATATATAGTGGTTCTTATAAAAGTGTAGACATGTGGATTCCTCATTGTGGATGACAATACAGATACACTGTGTCACTGAAGGCCAGACTAATTGATGCCATAAGGCAGTTTAACTCCAAAATTAAAAACAGCCCAAAGGGCCTTTAGTTAAGGAAGAGAAAATATTTAAATGCAGTGGGTGGGGAGGATGAGGGGGCAAGGAAGCAGAAAGTATAAAAATGACTGATCAACAACCACCACTTACTGAATATCCAGAAATGTAACTACTTATTCATGCATTTCAAAACTCTCCAAAAGCATTTTAAATCCGTTGCCCCTATCGGTTCTGTGTAGAGATGACAACAGTCTCTCTATTTAGCTCTGGCTGATGGAAGAAGACAGCACATTCTGGAAAGCTCAGAGAGATACTGACTTCTCATGCATAGCTCGAGGCAAATGACAGTGTCAATCTCAGAATAAAATGCGAGCCCATGTGTTCCTGTCAACTCAACACTTTTGGAAGATAACAGCTCCTTGGATTCATGCCCAGTGTAACTGAGCTGGCTGATAAGATTGCTAAAACTAAATTGGGAATGGACATGATAAAACTGCAGTTAAGAGAGTTTCTATAACCGCAGTCCCAGGAACACAAGTAAAAATGTTTCCAAATTAACAGACTACTTGATGTTTTTTTTCACATTTGGTCTTTGTAGGACTATAAAACATAACATTGTGCCAACATGACTATAAGATAAATGACCAAACAGTTTGGTAGGTTTTATTGACCTTCTGGAGACCGAGTGGTTTTGGGCAAGGAATCCAAACATAGTTGGTAGGAAGTTGGAAAGACATGGTCATCAATGCAGAAACAATCATAAGATCATAAGATGTAGCAGTAGAATTAGGCTATTCAGCCCATCGAGTCTACTTCACCATTCAATCATGACTGATCTATCTCTCCTAACCCCATTCACCTGCCTTCTCCCCATAACCTCTGACACCTATCTCTGCCTTAAATATGTCCACTGACTTTGCCTCCACAGGCAAATAATTCCACAAATTCACCACCCTCTCACTAAAGAAATTCCTCCTCATCTTCTTCTTAAAAGTACGTATATTTAATTCTGAGGCTATGACCTCTAGTCCCATACTCTCCCACTAGTGGAAACATCCTCTCCACATCCACACTATCCAAGCGCTCAACTATTCTCTACGTTTCAATGAGGTCCCCCCTCATTCTTCTAAACTCCAGCAAGTACAGGCCCAGTGCCGTCAAACGCTCATCATATGTTAACCTACTCATTCCTGGGATCATTCTTGTAAACCTTCTCTGGACTGTCTCCAGAACCAGCACATCCTCCCGCAGTTATGGTGCCCAAAATATTCCAAATGTGGCCTGACCAGCACCTTATAGAGCCTCAGCATTATATCCCTGTTTTTGTAGACAAGCCCTTCTCAAAATAAATGTGAGCAATGATTGAAAGAAAAGCCAAAGATGTGTCAAATTGGAAGATTGCTAAATTTGTCAGCAATAAGGCCACGAATGATTTGAAAACAGGTGAAGACTTCGATAAACAAAAATATTCACCAGTTCAATGTGGAGTCATAGTGGAAATTCCACATTGTGGAAACAAGCCCTTTGGCCCAACTCGCCCACACCGGCCAACAATGTCCCAGCTACATAAGTCCCACCTGCCTGTGCTTGGTCCATATCCCTCCGAACATGTCCTTTCCATGTACCTCTCTTTCTGTTTCTTAAACGATGGGATTGTCGGTCAATGAGCACAGGGTCAAGAATGTTTAAATGTCATATGGACAATAGAACAATGAAATTCCTGCATGCAGCAGAACAACAGGCCTGTAAACACAATACACGTAATATATAAATGATTTAATAAATGAATAACCTCAATATTAGTACAAAATAGCCACAAAGTCAGTGCAACTAAAGGCAGTCCTTAATTCATATTCGAGTGTAGTGGTGTTGAGGGTAGTGGTTCAAGAACCTGATGATTGTCAGAAAGAAGCTATTCATGAACCCTGTGGTCACAATTTTTAGACTCCAACATATTTCTACACATAGTAGGATTGAAATGAATGGGATTTGCAACAGTTAGGAGAGGGACAGAATTTTGGATGACCCAAAATGTATCCATGGTGAATATATCAACAGTCCAGGTGAGATACAGGAGAGTTGCCCATCTGTGACAAAATGTAAAAGGGAGTCAGCAGATGAGAAGAGTACATGAAACCAGGCAGTCTTGTTGGAAAAAGGTCATGGCAAGAGTAGCTTCCATTTTTAAGATACATACATAAACCTGAAGAAAATTGAGCCATTCCTCTTATCCTAACTTGCTCTTCCCCTCTCAAATGCTCCAGAAATTTTTCAAAAAATATACATACTGCCCAAACGTGGGAGGCTCAAGTGTTTATTTAGCAGCACTGAAGCAAGTTGACCATGAGCTAATTCAATGGTGGGAAAGGCAGGGCTGCCAACGCTCACGCATTGAGCGTGAGACTCACGCATTGCGACAAATTCTCACGCTGATCACAAATTTCTCACGCTCTGTTATGAGAAATTCTGTAATCAATGAGAATTTCAAAATCTCATGGGCCGCAGGTGTTGTAGAGCTGGGGCTGAGGGAGGGATGGAAACAGAAGCAGCGGCGGGGATAGATGCAGATGGGGAGCTGGGGCTGGCGAGTGTTTGCTGGGCTGGCGAGTGTTTGCCGGGCTGGCGAGTTGTTCGCAGCAGCTCCAGCCATGGAGCAGCCTCAGTGCAAGAGTCCCGGGCTGTCGGAGGCGTCGGAAGCGTTATGCCGCTGCCGTGACAGTCTTTGTGCCGGATTCGCCCTGGTGACCGGGATGGATCAGGCTGCGGCTCAGTGCATCCTGGAGGACAACCCGTGGCTGCTGGAAGTAGGTACCAAGCACTGGGTAGAAACGGTGGAAGATAGTGGCCTCCAAAAGGGAGTGGTTGGAGAAAGCATGCTGCTTGCATGCTAGATTTTCACTTACTGTAACTGCAGGAAAATGTTCCCGATGTTGGAGGAGTTCAGAACCAGGGGTCACAGTTTAAGAATAAAGGGTAGGCCAGTTAAGATTGAGATGAGGACAAACTTTCTTCACCCAGAGAGTTGTGAATCTGTGGAATTCTCTGCCCTAGAAGGCAGTGGAAGCCAATTCACTGGATGTTTTCAAGAGAGATTTACATTTAGCTCTTGCGGCTCGCGAAATCAAGGGATATGGGGAAAAAACAGGAAAGAGGCACTGATTTTAGATGAAGAGCCATGATCGTATTGAATGGCAGTGCTGGCTCGAAGGGCCGAATGGCCTATTCCTGCACTGATTTACTATGCTTCTATGCTGAGTATATGGCAACAAAACACGACCACTTGATTTTGAAGCATTTGTGCATGGCGGAGGTATAATGTAGTCATAGAGTGATACAGTGTGAAAACAGGCCCTTTGGCGCAACTTGCCCACACCCGCCAACATGTCCCAGCTACACTACCTGCTGTTGGTCCATATCCCTCCAAACTTATCCTATCCATGTATCAGTCTAACTGTTTATTAAATTTTGTGATAGTCCCTGTTGCATTCCTGACACCGAGTCCAGCCTTACACCTGGCCCCCTATTTTACCCTGATCATAGCTGCTTACCTGCTTAGGTTCCCAGTAATGAACACTCCCATTGTCCCAGCTTTGACTGTACACCCAGTACTATTCCAGACCTTGACTCTGGATGCACACTTGGCCTTGCTCCTAGCCCCCTCTGGACTGACAATATATCTGGCCCACACATAAAGCCCCATATCTGACCCCTGGGACTTAACCTATTATGTTCAAGTCCACAGGTGCTTATCTAATGTGGTAATCTTTTATGAGGCACTTCACGGACCAAATTTTGTATAACAAATTTGCTACATCCATTGGCTTCCTTGTTATCTAACATGCCAGTTACTTTGTCAAAGAAGTCATCAATTGTGGAGGCAGGTTCTCTGGATGCTTTCAAGAGAGAGCTGGATAGGGCTCTTAAAGATAGTGGAGTCAGGGGATAGTGGGAAAGGCAGGAACGGGGTACTGATTGGGGATGATCAGCCAAGTGTGTAGTGAGACCCAGGTTGGTCAACATGGGCCAAGTGTTTAATTATAATCTGATTTCCATACATTTATATTACTAAGATCATTCATGCGCTGCACCTGTTGATCAGAGCCTGGCTCTACTGTGGAATGTAATTAGGAATGTAATTTAGCATAACCTTATTCATAGCTAATCCAATTTAAAGCATAAATATTACATAAATATTGCATTCAAGTGTAAGTTAAAAAACACGCTACAGTATGCACCAGATTGCACAATTTCAAGCTGAAAAATGCAAAAGCTCCATGCCAATGGGAGGGGACACACCACCCTCCCACAACCCCCCCCCCCCCCCCCCCCCAACCTTGGTCGCCAGGCTCCCTCGGGCTTGGTCTCTTGCAATTTCTCACTCACAACTTTCACCCAATGTAAAGGCCGAGGGTTATTGCTTGCTCCTGTTCCTCTGAATACACACATCTAAAGAAGGGTCTCGACCCGAAACATCACCCATTCCTTCTCTCCAGAGATGCTGGCTCACCTGCTGAGTTACTCCAGCATTTAGTCTATCTTCAGTTTAAACCAGCAGCTGCAGTCCCTTCCCACAAATTTGTTGCATAAAACTTGTGGAAATTTGAATGATTGCTTGAAAGTACAGGTTAGGCAGAATCTTTTAAAGAAGGAGCTAATAATTCAGATTGCTAACATTCTACAACTTAAAGCAGATGATACGAAGTTGTGGTGAAATGTGACTGGACTGATTTCTACCTACAGTCAACATGTTCAAGTTATTTAATCTTTTCAGGTTACTATATTTTGCTGAAGAGTCCAGCTACATTTTTTGGCAGGCATATGATTAGAAAGAAAATAACATTAATAACAGGGCCACTTAGACTAATGAGTGATCAAATGAAAAGGGCAGCATGGTGACACAGTGGTAGAGTTGCTGCCTAACAGCACTTGCAGCGCCGGAGACCCGGGTTCGATCCCGACCACGGGCACTGTCTCTACGGAGTTTGTATGTTCTCCCCGTGACCACGTAGGTTTTCTCAGAGATATATTTTCCTCCCACACTCCAAAAATGTACAAGTATGTAGGTTAATTGGCTTGGTGTATGTGTAAATTGTCCCGAGTGTGTGTCGAATAGTGTTAATGTGTGCAGGGATCGCTGGTCGGGGGAGACTCGGTGGGCCAAGAGGCCTGTTTCCACGCTGTGTCTCTAAACTAAACTAAACTCTCTCAAATTCACCACAAACTCCTTCCCAAGCAGAAGACATTTGTAGCAGGAGCTAGGACTCCCCAGTAAAAAAAGTTGCAAAGAATTATGTTCATAGGCTTTAAGAACTCTGGAGCCACTAAATTACATAGAACAGTACAGGAAGGAACTGCCAATGCTGGTTTAAACCGAAGATCGACATAAAAAAGCTGTAGTAACTCAGAGGGTCAGACAGCATCTCCAGAGAAAAGGAATAGGTGAAGTTTTGGGTCTGAAGGGTCTCAACTCGAAACGTCACCTATTCCTTTTCTCCAGATATGCTGTCTGATCCGCTGAATTACTCCAGCTTTTTGTGTCTATAGAATAGCACAGCACGGAAATGGCTCTTCGTGCCGGTCATGATGCCAAGTTAATCCAATCTCATCTGCCTGGACATGATCCATATGCCCTTATTCCCTACACTTCCATGTGCCTATCCAAAAGCCTCGTAAATGCTACTCTTGTACCTGCCTCCACCTCCAGCCCAGGCACTCTGTTCAGGGTTTGTCAAGCATACCAAGGTTGTTAATTCTCAATTTTCAGGGAGCGTTCAGAGATGAAAGTTTAATATGCTGTGCACCACAGCAAATGATCAAGGAGACATGTAGATTTTTTGCGTTCTAACTCACACTTGCGGCTTGCCATCTATGCGTTTTTTTTTCTATATTCGGTCTCTCTCAACGTCACACATGGAGAGGGAACAGCATTTCCAATCAACAGTCAGGCTTTATCTGATCATACTTTCAATTAGTTGTGGAAAGAGTGATAAATCCCCAAGCTCATGTAATAGGAGGATTTAATAGTATGAAGCAGGAAGTAGCATCTAAAGGGACAATAAAGACTGGGTGACAGCAGAAAAAACAAAAGAAAGATCCTAAAGGTTCATTACTCCAAGGGAAAACTGCCAGCATATTGATGTGCCTGGGGAAATGTAAACCAGCAGATGTCAAAGTTCAGCATACAATGTAACCTTGCTTCTCAGAGCAGGGTATCGTTCGGTCCTGCTACGTTAGATTTTGATGCGACTCCCACTTTCAGTTGTGTGGCGATACAAAGCCGATCCCTTTTCCCACAGCCTGCCGTGACTCTGACGATGATCTCTTTTACACCAGCTTTAGAACTTCAGTGCTTACTTTACATTCAAATACAATCAAAGAGTTGTCAGTCAGAAGGGCAGTGGAAAATAAGAGACCCCTCTCAAAAAATGAGAAGGCAATTTGTAATTTCTGTTCTACGAGCTACACACTTCAAGACTTCATCCAAAATCATGTCTCAATTATTACTAGATAGCAAATATAAATCACTTTAGATTTCAAGCCATGACCATCAAAATCAAATTATCACAGAAGAGAACTGCAAGGCTGCAGCAAATCTGCAAGGGCTGCAGCAGGGAAGGAGACCATTCAGCGCATCAAATTTATACTGACACTTTATAAAAGTCAAATAACCCCACTACGCTATTAGTTTAATTTAGTTTAGAGATGCAGCATGGAAACCTGCCCTTTGGCCCACTGAGTGCATGCAGACCAGCGACCCCCAAACACGAGTACTTTCCCACACACTAGAGACAATTTGCAATCTTTACTGAAGTCAATTAATTCACAAACACAAACGTCTTTAAGTGTTGGAGGAAACCGGAGCACCCGGAGAAAACCCACGTGGTTACAGAGAGAATGTACAAACTCCACACCTATAGTCAGGATTGAACCTGGGTCTCTGGTACTGCAAGGCAGCATCTCTACTGCTGAGCCACCATGCCGCTATTCTCTCCATGTAGCAATTTGAATCTTTTTACTTTTTGATATGTATCGAGCTCTAAGTTTGAATTTTCCTTCATTACCACTCCTGACATTACATTATGGCGGTACTGGCTTGAAGGGGCAAATGGCCTACTCCTGCACCTATTTTCTATGTTTCTATATTTCTATGTAACATCTCATTTCATAGCTCATTTACATTCCAGTAAAAAAGCACTAGTATCATTAGGCAGTATTCTGCACATTCTTGTGTTGGCAGGCACTGCAGATGCTGGTTTAAACCAAAGACAGACACAGAAAGCTGGAGTAACTCGGCCGGTCAGGCAGCATCTCTGGAGAAAAGGACGAGGTGACATTTCAGGTTGAGACCCTTCTTCAGTCTCAATGTGAAAAGTCACCTATTCATTTTCTCCAGAGATGCTGCCTGACCCACTGAGTCAATTCAGCTTTTTGTGTCCATCTTCTGAAAATTTTAGTTGAGATGCTCACCTCGTGTGAACCAAAATTGAACCATGCACATCCTAGATACATCTACTCTGTTGATTTCTGTTCATTTTAAACACAGAAAACAATTACTATTTTGGCTGCTGGTTTTGAACTTTTATATTCCATGCAAGGTCATACAAGAGGTCCAAATTTAATCTGCCCTTTAAAACAGGCAAGCAACTTTATACTACAGGAGGAAACCCATACTCATCAGGTGCGAACAAAAAGTAATTAACTTTCTTCCTCCAACCCTTTTATAAAACAAAATAGGCTTTACGGCCCATTATTGTGAATTACTGCTGTGGCAAAATAACTCTTTTTTACTTTCATTGTTTTATAGATATACACTGCAAAAGGATTATTTTTCAAGTGGCTCATGAAAATTACCTTGTCCAACATGGAATGCAGAAATATAGTAAGCCTTGTGAATTATAGGCATTCAGGAGCTCAGTCCCTCACAATGTTAAGCAAAGAGGAGGAAATAAGTAATCAGGCAGAATAAGCATTTATCTGCAATACTAACACTTCCTGCAAGAGGGATTAAATATCATTGACAGGAAACAAAATATATCTTGTTTAATTGTCCACACTGAGGCATGCCTACGCCTTAGGCCTTTTACATTTTACTGTTAGTTAATCCCAAGGTGTGCAGTTACATCCCAACAAACTAGGGCACAGGAAGAAGAAATGAAATACAAACTCAAATAAATGATGACATTTTCAATTAGAGTAAGAAAGAGAAAGTTCAAAGCTCAAGTTATCAAAGATTTGAATAATATTTGCTGACAAAGACTGCTGTAAACCAACTCCTTCCCTACACTTGACTCCTTCCCTACACTCAAGTCGCATTCAACTCTAAATCAACACGTGATCAGCTCAAAACGTTTCTGCAATATTCTGCTTGGTCTACTAAAGACACCATAGTCAAAGGGTGTGAATTTTCATTTTACATTTTAGTTAGATAATACTTCTCCTGATGTTGAGCACAGAGAGTTAATGGATATCTTTTTACCTGCAAAAGGTATGAATTGTGAAACCTGTGAAAGGGATACAAGTGGAATGGTAGGGAGAAGGGGAGAAATTGGTGCTAATTCAGGTGGGGTGCCGGGAAGATATGGGGGGGGGGGGGGGGGGGTGGTCGCGGGCGCGTCAGGGGCGGGGTGGAGGGTCGCGGGGGGGGTGGTGGGGGGTCCTGGGGGGAGGGCGGGTGGGGGGGGGGGGGGGGGGGGAGGCGGGCCGTGGGGGGTGGGGGCGGGGTGGGGGGGGGGGGGTGGGGGAGCGGGGGGGGGGGGGCGGGGGGGGCGGGGGGCGCGTAGGGGGGGGGTGTAGGTGGGGGAGGGGGGGGGGGGGGGGGGGGGGGGGGTTCGGGGGGGATGGGGGTGGGGGGGGGGGGGGCAGGGGTGGGGGTGGGGGGTGGGTGGGGGCGGGGGGTGGGTGGTGGGGGGGTGGGAAGGGTGTCCGGGGTGGGGGGGGGGGCGGGGGTGGGGGTGGGGGGGGGGGTGGGGGTGGGCGTGGGGGCGAGGGGCGGGTAGGGGGCGGTAGGGGGCGGGGGTGGGGGGGCTAGCGGCGCGGGGGGGGGGGGGGGGGGGTAGGGGGGGGGGGGCAGGGGAGGGGGGGGGGGGGGGGGGTGGGGGGCTCAGGGGGGGGGAGGGCGGTGGGTGTGGAGGGGTCGGGTGGGGGCGGGACGCGGGAGGTGGGTGGGTGGGGGGGGGGGTGGGGGCGTGCTGGGGGGGTGGGGGGGGGGGTGGGGGGAGGGGGGGGAGGGTTGGGGTGGGGGGGGGGGGTGGGTGGTGGGGGGTGCGGCGTGGTTTGGGGGGAGGTGGCGGGGGGGGGGGGGGGGGTGGTGGTGCGGGGGCGGGGGGCGGGGGGGGGCGGTGAGGGGGGGGGGGAGCCTGTGGCCGGGGGGCGGCGGGGGAGGGGGGGCAGGAGGGGGGTTGGCCGGGGGGGGCGTAGCGGGGGGGCGGGGTGGGGGGGCGCGTGGGTGAGGGAGGGGGGGCTGGGGGGGGGGGGGGGGGTAGTGGGGGGGGGGGGGGGGAGGGGCCTGGGGCATGGGGGGGCGGGGGGCGGGGGGGGTCTGCTCGGGGGGTTGGGGGGGTGGGGGGGGGTGGGGGGTGGGTGGTGGGGTGGGGGGGGGGGGCGGGGGCGGG